>NW_018921701.1:3515-19428 GCF_002207925.1 Prunus avium | reverse complement strand
CAATTTGGGAACTTATTAGACGACGGTTTTTATAATAAATCATGATCTTTACAGATAATTAATGACGGTTTTTATAAAAAAAAAGGTCGTCTATTATAGGTAAAGATGACGTTTTTTAAAAAAAAAGAGTCGTCTATTATATGTAAAGATGACGGTTTTTTTTAAAAAGGGTCGTCTATTGTGAAGTAAAGATAACTGTTTTTTTTATAAAAATGGTCGTCTATTGTATGTAAAGATGACAGTTTTCATAAAAAACCGTCATCTTTACATACAATACACGACGGTTTTTAAAACCGTCGTCTTTCATCCTATAATTAACGATGTTTACCCTTAAACAACGACCATTTTCTTTAAAAACCGTCGTCTTTACAGATAAACAACGACGGTGAAAAGCCGTCGTAGTTTCACACCCAAATAGACGGCGGTCGATTTAACGACGGATTTCAAAGCATTACAACGACGGTGGATCCCCGTCGTCTATTTCGTTTTTTGTAGTAGTGATACAAGGCTTCCTATTATTCTTACACCTCAAGTTAATATTCACTACCTCATGCTATTGTGGTTTTTGAAGACTCTAAAAAGCAACACGTCAAACTTTTCTAAACACTTGTGTATAAATATTATATAAGATTGAAGTGAATTGGCATAGTTAAAACCATATAATAGATTTGATAGGTTATAGCAAAAGCTTTCACGTGGCTTGCCATGCAACTTTTATATATATATATATATATAGTATTAAAACTATTAATTTTAAATATTTAATTTCCATGAAATATTAGTGTACATATTTAAATATATATATATAGGGTTTCACAATAATTGCTACATTAATAATGCTATTTGAAAGCATTTCTCATTTCTAGATATCTTACAATGTGCACTGTATTACGTCCCCAATTGTGTGGGTAGCCTAGTTAGTATTTTTTTACATGGGTAAGACTCATATGAGTTATCAGTGTTAATGGTGAGTATCAGGGATAAAACTATACGGTGGTGGTGTCATATATTTGTAGTGGTTTTTTCCAACTCTGAAAATACCACTGCAGTCATCTTCAAATTTTACTAAGAAACCTTTGCCAATTTCAATAACATATCGAGATAATACTGATATAATTGCTACATTAATAATGTTATTTGAAAGCTTTAATTTCTCATTGTTATATTAGATTAAAAAAACCCAATCCTAGACATGTATTTATAAAAAAACCCACGCACTATTTAAACATAGATGTGGTGGTGTCATATATTTGTAGTGGTTTTTTCCAACTCTGAAAATACCACTGCAGTCATCTTCAAATTTTACTAAGAAACCTTTGCCAATTTCAATAACATATCGAGATAATACTGATATAATTGCTACATTAATAATGTTATTTGAAAGCATTAATTTCTCATTGTTATATATCTTACAATGTGCACTGTATTACGTCCTCAATTGTGTGGGTAGCCTAGTTAGCATTTTTTCGTATAATACTTATATTATACCCGTATGTATGTATTTATAAAAATATTTTTATTTTTCGTACACATATGAAAGACTCAGTAATAATGTTCTTTTTACATCAAATATACAATACAAGAATTATACATGTACATATATATTCTTCACGTTTAATATACATGTTTTTTTACAAACTTTTCAATCATACAAACAAAATTCACTTATTTCTTCAATAATATATATTACAAATTGTAAATAAATTATATTAAAATATTATATAGTGGCTGAACTTATCATGTGTACTTTTCACAAATTTTGCCGAATACAACACATACGTATTTTCAGGGAAGAGCCAGCATGGGACCAGTGTGCCCACTCCATTTTTACCTCTTCTGTTTGTATGTTACATATGATATATAATATTATAATATATTAGATTAGTTTTTAGGATATTTACCCTAAAATAAATATATATTAGGTTCTTTTTGTCTACAAATTAACCATAAAATTTCTTGATCTCCCTTCTACTCATTTCCCTTAAATCTTCTAAGTTAGTTTATGATATTTGCCCTAAAAACACCTATATAGTTTTAACCCTTCTTTCTCTTCCTTTTCTTCCTCTTCCTCTTTTGTTTAAAGCTTTGTAAATTTTTTATTTTCCTGATTTTTTTATGTATGAGTTGGGTACCTTAATATAGCACTTTATAAACTCTCTTTTTTTCCATTTCTTTTCTCTCTTGGAATATAAATTATTAATTTTTAAGTCTTTAATAGTGTAGATGATGAAATTAGTATTTAACCAATTTAAAATGTGAAATTCATAATAATTATGAAGAGAAGGCAAATTTTATGAAGAACCCTCTCTAATGTGAAATCGTAACTCCACCACTACATATTTTATTCGTACATTTTCGGTTCTATATTTACTATAACTATGGTGTTTAGATCAAGACTATTGGACAAAGCATGTGTCCCACTCACTCACAGTCACAGCAATGGTCTGATCGTCGCATAATGAATCCTATGCTTTAAATAATAGGTGAAGATATGTCTTGCAGATTCCAGACAAACCAATTCTCTTTGTATCATTTGACGTTTATCAACTTTAATTACTCAAATCCCTTTGTCATTTTCGTTTTGCTTTAGATTTGGGTTTTGGCTGCCTAAACCCCTTTGCTTTTGTTTTTTGGCAATACTAAGCATGATAAAACCTTTGTTATAATAAACTATAATAACATAAGGTGCATCGCCAAGTAGACACAGCTAAAAGGAATTAGTTGGTTGATGTCTGGTTCCTAGGATTTTGCCATTAATTAGAACTCAATCTATCCAGCAAATTGTTCCGCGCACGTGTCACTATCATTCTTATATACAATGACATAATTTTTGAACCATGTCATATTTTACATATTAACTAAGATTATTAAAGCCAGTCCCAATTGGGTATCTTCCACGGTTCCACCTCCATTCATATAGGTAGAAGTTCGAAATTCTCAGGCACCAGTGAATATTTGTGTAAATCCCCCTCCCCCAATCGTTTGTATTAAAATAATAATAATAAAATAAGCCAATTGGAATCTCACATTGACTTGCCTAGTTGTCAATAACAAGTATATATAAAACGTACATTCTCTGGTAGACTGTTCTAAGCACTACCTTTAACCACATTGTCTAAACAACAAAACTGGCATTATATCGTTGTAGTTGTTGTTGGGTTCATACTTGATAATGTTAGTAGCATAGCATTACTGTAAATTTAAATATCTAATTATTTTAAAACAACATTATATGAGTATAAAATTTCAAATTGAGCGTAAGATATTATTATAGTATTAACATATTATTCTATTTATACCAATTTGACCTAGCTAGACAGCTGAAATCCACATTGCTCCTCGTACATGAAAGTTGCATATGAGGGAAACAAATCCACATTGCTCTTATACTATGAATCTGTCAGAAGTTAACTACATGATGCTCAGCTTGAAGGTCGTAGGTCCATTGTGTTGTGTGTGGATGGAGGAGAAAGCGAGGTGAGGTGGGAGGGAAACTGAAATGGATAAAGAGAAACCATTTTGTCTTTTTATTTTTATTTATTTTGAGTTAAAATTAAAATTAATAAATATATATTTTGATGTGATGAGATGACCTAGCCCAACATGCATACTAATGAGTATTAATTAATTAATGACCTCTTCTGCTTGGGCCAGCATTACGACTCAATTGTCACTTGTTGGAAGCATCATTCATTTTTCTTTCAATTTTGGGTTTTTATTACAAACGGTCTCTGAGATTTACCAAATTATCACCTTTGGTCCTTTATGTTACGCCTGCCTGACACATCAAAATTGTCCTCCCGTCAGGTTCAATCAAAAATTCAATTAGATTGCTGATGTGGAATTTAAATGGAGCCCACATATCCAATAACAATATGCCATATGGATTAACTAAATAAATTTTCTTAATAGTTTAAAATTCATAGAAATTTAGAAATTTAGAAATTAAAAAATTAAAAGGAAAAAATTTGCAACCTTCCGCCCCTTCCGCCTGTGCTCTCTCTTTGCTCTCTCTCTTCCCTCTCTCTCTGCTCTCCGCCTTATGTTTGAGTACAGAGAACCCACCGCCATTTTTTTAATGAAAAAACCAATCTTATCAATTGATAAAATTTGGTAGCAACAGTCTATTGGAACGAATTTATATTTTTATACAAGTATTATAGCATACAATGATCGCAAACCAATTACATGATATGTTTTGTGAAAGAAAAGTTGTATACGATGGTTGTGTGTAATAATTTATCCTTCTCATTGTGTCCAAACTCTTTTGACTCTACTGCTTGGTAAAGGGAAAAAAAACATTTGTGACTTGCCAAATATCATAATAAATTGTTGTTGGGATTAGGTATAAATGAATCTAGATGAAATTTAGTTTCATTTACGACTGTCTGTCACTTGCTGTGTCACAAGTTTCGTTTTATATGTCTATGTCATGGTGTGAACTGTATAACGGTAGCTTTAGCTTTGTAATTGAACTAAGTGGTTTCCAAATTCGTATACCGGTGACCCCAGCTATCAATACTTTTCTTTCTCAACGAGATGGATTACTCGCACTTGAAGGAACATGAATATGAGGTTCTTGAAGATGACTTTAATGGACTTGCATGCCCCCGCCTCTCGACCTTGAAGCTCTCACAATCATTGAAACCATGAGTTTCGATCTCTCCCACTTCTTCGATGACATCGACGTTGATGAACAAACCCATGGAAACTCTCAAGAAGAAGAAGAAGCCAGAAGATCAGCCACAACCGAAACCAATATTCTTTGGTAAAGGGAAGGACATGGAGACAGTCCTCAAGCTAAGTAGTCCTCCACCCATGATCATCATCATCAAACAAAACCCTAATAGGGAGCGCACCAAGCATGTCCATCATCAGCAAGATTGGAATGATGAAGAAAAGATGGAGTGTAGTAACCGAAACCTTCATCAAGCTTATCAAGAAGATCAAAACAAGAGAAGGAAACTTCAAGTTCTTGTCAAAAACTTGCCTAAGCCTAAGCCGCATGAGCCGAAACCATTCTTTGGTAAAGGGAAGGAGTTGGAAATAGTCCTCAAGCTAAGTACTCCTCTACCTTCTTTCGTATGCTTTTTTATAGACTTCGAGGCCTTGCCTTTCATTCCAAGTATTTTTCTTTGTAGTACTATTATAAGTGTTGGCGTTAGTCAAGACTAAATTAGAGTATGAGATATATTTCTTGTTTAATAGGGAATCCTAATTTAGAATGTATTTATTTCCTCCTTGTATTGTAAGTCAACTTTTAGATTTTATATTCACCTCCTCAGAGAGAAGAATACACAACAAACAATTCAAACCCCAAAATAATCCCCATTCCAATTAATTAATTAATGTAACTGGAGGGACAACAAAATGAAATTAATTTATAGTTATCAATCTGTTTCATCACAGAATGTAACAACACTTGTTCAAATTTGAACCCACTTTTTTTTCTTCAAAATCTGAACTCATTTACGGCACTGAATAAATTTTGTGATCTCATTTTATTGTAAGACCGCAGTGGCTTTGAACATTCCATCCACACAGGTCACAAAACCATTCATCAATCCTGCACCATTTTTCATTTCATTGGAATAGAATAAAACTATGAGTACGTAGTGAGCATTTGAGAAAAGCCTATTCTATGTGAGAGACGATAACATTTGAGAAAATAGTTGGTCTGTGTGAGTGTGACACATTCATTGAGGTCATTGGCAAAAGTGGGCATGCCCTCCGGCTAATGTGATTTTGTGCCGCTCGTATTTCTTGGCGGATGCGCTGCCACAGTTTCTGATTTACCAAGGGCTTCAAGCTCAGCACCACCACCAGCAACAACAACAAGACGCACAAAATTAGGTAGGAGGAGGAGTGTGGAAGAAACAGAAGCCACGAGAGTGAAGCAACCGAGAGTGAACCAAACACAAGCATGGCCATGCGGCACCAATATTCCAATGAATGATTGCCAAGGCTGAAGGCGAAGCAATATGCAAGTAAACTAGAGAGCAAAATTTTGATGGCCGTAGGGTGTGTTTGGAAGAGATCTACGGCTGGATATCTCATCTGGACCAACGTCAGGAGTGTTGGAATCACGAAGGCAAATATTTCATGGTGATGATTGGAATTATTAGAGTACGACCTCGTCCAATTCGATGCAGCAGCGGGCATTATTTGTAGCACAACTGAATAGTTAATGAACTGCTGTGGCTGATTATTGATGAAGTAGGTGACATTACAACTGTGATCAGGAGGATTAATCATCATCCCAACCCAAACATAAAAATGATGAATTGTGTTGTTGCTGGCTTGAAGTTCGGTACTCAGCCTTTTATTAGCCAAATGCATGCAGACTGACAGGTAAGTTGACAAAAAGAAAAGAAGAACCGACAAACTAAGTCATATTAAAATAGAGGTGGCAGGCTGCGGGAGATAGTGTAGATCAAGACCGTTGGGTAGTAATTGCTTATGCATGGGTCCCCGTCGATCCCAAAAACAGATGGTGCAGATCAGGGTATATGTAGAGTGATTGGAGAGGGTGAAAAGCAGTGAATGAATCCTGTATAATCTGCTTCAAATAAATAAATAAAAGTAAAAGTTCAAGATGAAGAGATTGGAGATCATGCGATAACATTGACATAATTAGCACACCAGACCTACACGTGATTATTCTAAAAGGCTTAATTCCGCAAGGGGGCCTTCCTGGAAGCTGCTATTTGGAAATGAACCATGAAGAGCCGTGAGAAATAACAGATATTCCTTTTATGGATTCGCAATTTAAGGAGAACCATATTAGAATTGTGAGAAAGAAAACACATTTTATTTTCGTAACGTGTGCCTTTGATTGGAGAAACTATATAAGAGACTTAACAACATAATATTATAAGGAGAAAGAAGCTTAGCTATATTTCGGTGTTGTCAGAGACTCAACAACATAATATAAGGAGAAAGAAGCTTCGTTCCCCAGACTTGTAATAAATTGCAAATTATTTATTTACTTCCTGTTGACTCCAAAAATGGCCCAAACAGTTCCACTCGGCCCCAGGAAGTGCAGAAAGTCTTCACTCGACGTAATTGCCTCATGCATGGCCCACCCACTCCTGGAATAGTTTGGTGCACAATCTTTGCTTCGATCGTATATATGGTTCTCTCAAAGACTGCTTCGGAGTCGGACGTCTCCGTCCACTCAACTTTCGCTTCTCGATGTGTTTGAACTTCTCTCCCCAGGAATTTTCTCTTGGGGATCAAAATATTAACATGCGATGCGAGGAAAGCTCATGTGTTTTCTCCCTTCCCATGAAACTGAATAGGTGCAAACAACTAAGCAATTATATTGGAGCCATCAATTTTCTTTTCCTAATTAAGTACTTAAAATGTAACATCATTTGGTGAATTAATTTACTAAATGTGGCATTGGTACTAAAATGTAACAAGTGTGGTTATTGCTAACAACGAATCTAACTCAGTTATTGGGTCTGGTTCCATCACTCTTACTCTTACTCTCTCTTTACATAAAACTTTGTTTGTTTCTGCTTTGTCTCATAATTTATTATTTGTTGGAGAAGTTACCGAATAGTTAAATTATTGTGTGCTCATGTTCTCTTCCTTTTGTTTGCTTCAAGATGTTCATACCATGACATAGACAAATAAAACAAAACGTGTTACATAGCAAGTGATAGAATTAATTTAGACCCGATCGTGTGCATTTGTACTTAAGAAGCACTCACATCATATGATTAAGCCGTAGTAAATTCCAATTCATGGAAAAAGTTTAATTTGTTGAGTGGGCACGTGTGAGTGCCCTTGTTGTAAATAGATCTACCAGTCACGTCGCAACCATCATTTTGAATCTTTTTTTAATAGTCACTAGGTTTGTATATATAATAAATTTGGTTTTACTTATAATCAGTGGCGGATCCAGGATTCAAAAGTCAGGTAGGCGAAATTTACCTTAAAAACTCGACGGTACGAGTGAATTGCTTTTCAGAGGAAATTATCAAAAACTTCAACGAAACTGTCCGGAATTGCACAGTCAAAAGCTATTTGGCTGCTTATAAGTTTGACTGGGCCATCCCATAACACAAGAGTGTGGGCTGGTAAAAATTGTTTCCCTTTTTTTTTATTAACATGCGATGCGAGGAAAGCTCATGTGTTTTCTCCCTTCCCATGAAACTGAATAGGTGCAAACAACTAAGCAATTATATTGGAGCCATCAATTTTCTTTTCCTAATTAAGTACCTAAAATGTAACATCATTTGGTGAATTAATTTACTAAATGTGGCATTGTTACTAAAATGTAACAAGTGTGGTTATTGCTAACAACAAATCTAACTCAGTTATTGGGTCTGGTTCCATCACTCTTACTCTTACTCTCTCTTTACATAAAACTTTGTTTGTTTCTGCTTTGTCTCATAATTTATTATTTGTTGGAGAAGTTACCGAATAGTTAAATTATTGTGTGCTCATGTTCTCTTCCTTTTGTTTGCTTCAAGATGTTCATACCATGACATAGACAAATAAAACAAAACGTGTTACATAGCAAGTGATAGAATTAATTTAGACCCGATCGTGTGCATTTGTACTTAAGAAGCACTCACATCATATGATTAAGCCGTAGTAAATTCCAATTCATGGAAAAAGTTTAATTTGTTGAGTGGGCACGTGTGAGTGCCCTTGTTGTAAATAGATCTACCAGTCACGTCGCAACCATCATTTTGAATCTTTTTTTAATAGTCACTAGGTTTGTATATATAATAAATTTGGTTTTACTTATAATAGACATTGAATAAGAATAAAGGAAATACGATAAATAAGGAATGAGAATCGGATCAACTTTTCTAGTTGATATGATTATTGGTGTTTGGGTACATTTATAGCCGTGTATACGTCAATGTCACGACTCATGCTTGGTGTGCTTATGGTCAATGTAACGCCACATGATCTACAATCTCATCGCTTTCACCGGTCTTGATTGATTTATTTGAAGAATATGAGGTCGCGGGTTAATTCACTGCTCCGCATTTTCCCCAATCACTCTACATACGAAGATCTGCACCATTTATTTTTGGGAGTGAGTGGGACCCATGCATAAGTAACTACTTTCCAACGGTCTTGATCTACACTCTACCTTGTACACTATCTGCTGCAGCTGGCTGCATCTAGTTCAAGTCAGATATGCCAATGTTTTGAATTAATATGGTCCAAATTAACGGAGATGCTTCGAAGTTAGAAATGTATGTTTCCATGTGAATGTCCGCCAACAAACATTCACGTTGAGTCCATCTCTCTTGGTGTGTTGGTCCCGGTTAGGGTTTCACATTGCTTTCATTTTGTATTTACTATAAAACCCTAATAATTCACCAACCCAACACATTTTGGTCCAGTGGGACCTCCATTTCTGTATAAAAATGATGATTAGATTTCTCAAGACACGTCTCAGAAACAACGCAATTCATCATATTTATGTTTGGGTTCGGATGATGATCAATCCTGTTCACAGTTGCAATGTCACATACTTCATCAACAATCAGCCACAGTACTTCATGAACTACTCAGTTGTACTGCAAATAGTGCCTGCTGCTTCGAATTCGACAATGTCGTATTCTATTGGTTACAATCTCCATGAAATTTTTGCCTTCATGATTCCAACACTCCTGACGTGGTCCAGATGAGATTTCCAGCCTTAGCTCTGTTTCAAACACACCCTACGGCCATCACAGCTTTGCTCTCTAGTTTACTTGCATATTGCTTCGCCTTTAGTTTTGGTGTTCATAGTTCATGCATATGAATGGAGCCGCATGGCCATGCTTGTGTTTGGGTTCACTCTCAGTTGCTTCACTCTTGTGGGTTCTAATTTTTCCACGCTACTACTCCTACCTAATTTTGTGCGTCTTGTTGTTGCCCATGGCGGTGCTGGGCTTCGATCGCGTGGTTCAGAAACTGTGGCTAAGCACATCCACCAAGAGTTACGAGCAGCACAAAATCGCATTAGCCGGAGGCCATGCCCGCTTTTGCCAATGACCTCAATGAATGTATCACACAGACAAACTCTTTAGTCAAGTGTTATTCTCTCTCGCTTGGATTAGGCCTTACATGATTTCATAATTAATTTCATTGATCCCACGTGATATGAGAGAGTTGAGATAAGAGTCAGAGAATAAGTTAGTGCCTATATTGCTTGTATTGTAGTCCTACTATATAGTGTTTTAAAGAGTCTGCTGCTTTATATATATATGTACCATTAGTCCATCCATATTCATTTTTGTCCTACCTCTATTAGCATGAGATTCATATATATATATGTTATGAAACCCAATTATTTCATTCTAGAATTCTAGGATAATATTTTGATTTCGCTATTCACATATTCCAAGACTTGTGGTATTTTAAAAGTGATTGATTTCGCTATTCACATATTCCAAGACTTGTTGTATTTTAAAAGTGATTTTTCAAGATCCTTTAACAAACTCAATTGTGTCGGGGTCTCTACTCTAACCATATTTTTGTAGTGGCTCTTTCCTCCTTTGATCAGGATGTCAATGATAAAGGAAAATTTTATACATGAGAGTTTGGGTTGTTATAAATCAAATGAAACATCAATGACCGTAATTTAGTGCTTCATTGATTTTGTGTGTGTGTTTTTTTTATGTTGGTAATGCATCTATTTGAAAGACATAGTGAAACATGATCAACAATCTTTGTGACAAATCCATTAAGGTCAACGTCAAAAGAGGGCATGTCCTTCTGTCACGGTTTTGTGCTGCTCGGATGTGCTGCCTAAATTTCCATACTAAGCGGTTTCAAGCCCAGCAAGTCACGTGCCTGTGGACATTATTTGTAGATTTTGTTTGCTTTGCTCCTTCCTGAAATTCACTTTTAGATTTGGGTTTTATTTATTCTGTTCAAGTGGACCCAACAGCCACCTTAATTGTAGAGGGAAATTGTACAATTGGCAGCAAGTCACGTGCCTATGGACACGCCTTTGATAAGTCCGTTTAGGTTTAGCAAACTCATTATTATTTTCAAGAAATCGTTTAAAATTATTATTTTGTAATAAGATAATCACGTGATGAGAGAGATAATGAAAAAATGAATATACATGTAGTAGTAGGTAAGTATCTCTGGGACTACAAGCTCCACAAATAATATTGTCCTATTATTTCATAGTAAATTATAGGACACTTAAGAATAGTAAGTTGCATAACATTGTTTCATTATTTCAACATTATTGTTAAATAGAGGGCTCCCTCCTCAGTCGATGATATACAACTCAAAAAGTAATTCACCCCCATCTGAAACTTGAGACTAAGGCATCCGCTCTAGGAGAAAAACTCTCTTCTGTTTACTTAGGCTTTTCAACTCCATGGCTAGTGTTTGATCTGTCCCAATGACCATCATTTAGATTCAAAATCAAGGTTGCAACATGACTGGTTGATCTTGTTAATTACAACAAGGGAAATCACACGGCCCCAATCAACAAATTAATATACAGATGATATTAGGTTCATTTACTAGTGCTCTGTCACTTGCAATGTAACAAGTTTCATTTTATTTGTCTATGTCATGGCTATGACTCAGACTAAGGCATCCGCTCTAGGAGAAAAACTCTCTTCTGTTTACTTAGGCTTTTCAACTCCATGGCTAGTGTTTGATCTGTCCCAATGACCATCATTTAGATTCAAAATCAAGGTTGCAACATGACTGGTTGATCTTGTTAATTACAACAAGGGAAATCACACGGCCCCAATCAACAAATTAATATACAGATGATATTAGGTTCATTTACTAGTGCTCTGTCACTTGCAATGTAACAAGTTTCATTTTATTTGTCTATGTCATGGGTATGACTCATATGAGTTATCAGTGTAAATGGTGACGATCAGGGATAAAACTATATGGTGGTGGTGCATATATTTGTAGTGGTTTTTTCCAACTTTGAAATTAACAGGGTTTAGGTCATCTTCAAATTTTACTAAGAAACCTCTGCCAATTTCAATAACTACTTATCGAGATAATATTGTTATAATTGCTACATTTATAATGCTATTTGAAAGCATTTCTCATTTCTAGATATCTTACAATGTGCACTGTATTACGTCCCCAATTGTGTGGGTAGCCTAGTTAGTATTTTTTTTTCGGTATAATACTCATATTATACCCATATGTACATATTTTTAAAAATACTTTTGTTTTTTTTATAGGTATGAAAGACTCAATAAATAATGTTTTTTTTCATCAAATATACAATACACTAATTATACACGTACATGTGTATTTTTCACAAGCTATGGGCCCAAATATTTTGGGGCCTTGTGCCATCTCCCAACTTGCACAGGCTATGGGTCGAGCTTTTTTGTGATGTATTAAGCTCAAAAGATCTGACCTAATTTCTTCCACTAAATGCACTAAATGACACATCTGTTTTTTTTCCCCCTTATGAAACGCCTCCTTTGGTCCCTTTGAATGAAACAATGACTAGGCATGGACGGCAGGCGCGGTCCAGTCCGATCCAGTTTCCACCTCACATTGAAACTATTCAAATGACGCAATTCGATGCAGTTTTTTTTTAAAAATGGGTGGAAAACCACACCAACCGGACTGCCAATATCCGATGCGGTTTTTTGGTTTATGATTCTACTTCGACTTCTTCTTTATTTTTATTTTTGTTAGGTACTAGCTCCAAATTTCAAAAAGGCTTATTTACTGTAGTATCCCCTGAAACTTCGGTCAAATCTCACTTTACCCTCCCTCCCCGCAAAGTTAAAATGGCCCATTTAATCTCCTTGACTGTGGTTTCATGTTCCACTTTACCCTCCACCTTTATCTCCACTAATAACTCCGTCAATTTTGATGATGTGATAGGGCTATTTTAGTTTTTTTTTTGTCACAAGTGATGATGTGTCATGTGAAGAACATTTTTTTTTTTTGTGCTTAAGTGGAATAAGATATATAATAAATAATAAAATAATATAAATCCTTTTTCTTTTTCTTTTTTTCCTTTCTTTCTCTCTCTCCATTCTCTGGTTCTATTTCATTTTCTCTCTCCTCTTCAACGATTTCGCTAGCTCTCTTTCTTTTTCTATCTATCCTACTCTGATAGGACCGTCACCCACACTACATCACCCTACACTATCCATATCACCCTTCTATTTTCATTGCAATAGCTAGGAAACGGTTATCCTTTTATCTCGGGATACTTGCCATGTGGCATCATCCAGAATCATGTATAAAGTACATAATAGCTGGTACATAGATGATTATGAATGAAATATGTTGTTCCTTTAACTTTCTTCTATGTATTTCCTTTTCTGCAAACACGTACCTACCATTTGGTATTAGAGCCAGGGTGCTTTCCATGGGAAAAAAGTCCCAGGCTACCTTGGCGGCGGAGCTCGCCACTGTGGCAGAAGTCGAGATGGACCTTCAGTGTGACCGTCTTGAAGCTCAGTTCCAAGAATTCCAGAATACAGTGACCACCGTTTCTCAACACCAAGACATGGTACAAGGCGATGTCGCAGAGATTTTGAAAACGCTTACAGCATTAAGCGACCAACGAACCCAGAACTTGAACTTTCAGAAAACGGTGATGGATGAACTTCGGACCTTACGAGCTCGAAGCCCTGTTTTTCCTCGTCCTCCTGTGTCTCCCACCCACCATCCAGTACCAACACCACAGTTGCCATCGGCATGGGTGATTCCACCTACAGGTCCAATTCTCAGCTACAGCCAACCCAGTTTGGCCCCCATGACCACCATGCCTCAGCTATCGATGCCCACTTCAACGGGTTCACCAACAACCCAGATCTTACCAAACCTCTCCACAAACGCAGGCCCAAGTTTCATACAAGGATCGCTCAGATCCCATCCATCTCAGGTCACCAACCAAGTATCCCATCCATCTCTAGTCACTACCTAAGTACCTACATCAAACTTTTCCCCCTTTATTCCACTCGGTCAATTTCCCCACAATATGCCAAGCCCTAATTCCACGTTTAACCAAAATAACTCATATAGCTCCATGAAACCAATTAAGTTGGATCTTCCGCGTTTCTACGGTGAGGACCATATGGGTGGTTAGCAATGGCCGAACGATTCCTCGACTACCATGAAGTGGAAGACCACCGAAAGGTCATGGTGGCGGCGATGCGTCTGGGTGGCGACACCGCTATGTGGATGAAGTGGTTCGAATCGCGTTACCCACGCGATTCATGGGTCGTCTTCTTCGACATGTTACTTCAGCGCTTTGGGCCCGGTGAAACCCTAAATGTCAATATGGCCTTGTCCCACAGTAAACAAACTGGGTCAGTGGCTGAGTACGTGGGCCTTTTCATTAAACTCTCTTGCAGAGCAGTGGGCTGGACCGATGAGCAATTGCTGGGCACCTTTGTAGGTGGGCTTAAGAAGGATCTACAAGATGACGTCATTGCCTTAGAACCACAATCTCTGGCCCGCGCCATGGAACTAGCCCAAATATTTGAAAACAAGCTGAAAAAGAAAATAGGCCAAAGGAATTTTAATCCCAGGTTTACTAGTTCCCAATCCACACCACGTTACAAACCTCAAAGCACACCCAATTTTTCATCGACACCTTTTTGTCCAATTTCTAAAGCCGCTACAGATCACTCGCCAACCAACCGCCCAATTTTTCGTCAAACTCAAGCTGAACTTCAAGAACGACGCCAGAAAGGGATGTGCTTTAGCTGTGATGAAGCTTACTCTCCAGGCCATCGTTGTAAACAACCCAACATCTTGATGATTGAATCCTAGAACTTGTTGGACGGGGTGACTGAATCCACACCCGAAATCCCAGAACCCAGCTATGATGAAGAACCCCAACCTCCCATTGAGGACACCACCATAGACCTCCATGCACTAGCAGATCGGAAACGGACCCGTGGAAGGGCAATGCGTTTACAAGGTTCCATTGAGGGCATTCTGATCATGGTGTTCATCGATTCGGGGGCAGATTGTAATTTTCTTAACCCCAAAATAGCCGCACAGCTGAAGGCATCCATTGATGCTAAGAAGATAGAAAGAATACTGGTTGCCACGAGTCAGTCTTATAGCATGAAAGGTATGGTTTATGTTGTGAAAGTAAAACTCCAGGCCTATGAATTCCAAGGTGATTTTTGACTCCTCTCTGTATCTGGGTGTGATTTAGTTTTGGGGGTCGAATGGTTAGAGACATTGGGACTCATTGGCTGGCATTTCAGAGATAAGTTCATGGAGTTTACAGTGGGTGGCAACAATTATCGTTTACTGGGAAACAAGGGCAATGGGAGCAATGTCATCCCACCAAAATCTGCAGTATTGGTTGTGCTTGCAAAAGATGAGCAATTTCTAGAAACCCCAGCAAACCATGGAGTCATGTGTACCACTCCACTATGTGTTCAAGGCTTATTAAAGCAATTTTCTGATTTGTTTGAGGAATCTATGGGGTTACAACTCTCTCGTGCCATTGATCACTGTATTGTTACTCACATTGGCAAAAGGCCGAAATTGAGTCTCAAGTGTGTCTGCCGCGCAGATCTCACGGCCTGGAGTTCCGGGCCGAGGGGATGTGCGTTAACACGCGGTTTCCTGCTTTTGGGTGCGGTGCGGTTGTGCGCGGGCGTGCTAGCACGGTCTACCGTGCGTCGATGTGTTGATGAGTGTTGGATGGATAAGTGGTGCGCCTGTTTGAACTGTCTTCCTAATCAAACGATTGTAGCCGAGAGAGGAACTGGTCTCGGCTGTTAGGTTCACGGCCTGAACTACAAGGCCGTTGAGTGATGGTGTTGGTGGTGGGTTTTGGGCGGTGCTCCGGCGCGCTGCTCAGGGAGCGACGGTCGTGTGATATATGGGGTGAGTGAACGAACAACAAGGATGGTGCTCCGGCGCCTTGAAAATCAAGGGTCGTATGATATATTGATGAATGGATTTT
>NW_018921697.1:401151-461704 GCF_002207925.1 Prunus avium | reverse complement strand
AAAAAAAAATGGTGGGATTTTGTTGCAGGTAAGGGGGGATAGGTTGGAGAAGAAGACGCAGGGGGTGGGGTGGGTGGGTCCAAAAGATTTTTTCTTTCTTTTTTTTCTTTAATTTTTTCAAAAAATATATTTTTTTCTTTAATTTTTTTTAAAATTATTTTTTTAATGATTTGACGGATTATTGGATGACATGTTATTGATTTGGACGGCAAGGGGGAAATTGAGAATAAAATTTAATTCAAGTCCTTAATTTTGTTAAAAATAAGGTCAATGGGTAAATTGATAATTAGGTACAAGTTCAAGGGGCATTTCGGGAGTATAACCTTTCAATTAATGTTAACTAAATTGAATGGTGAACCAAATATATTTCTGACTGGAGATATCGAAGCTTTTAAACAGTTTAATTCGATATTTCAATTTAAAATAATAATAATAATAATTAGAGGCAACACATTGCAGATATCGAAGCTTTTAAACAGTTTAATTCGATATTTCAATTTAAAATAATAATAATAATAATTAGAGGCAACACATTGCAGATATCGAAGCTTTTAAACAGTATATTTAATTATTTTTAATTCTTATTAGAGCTTGTATAAATCTATACTATTACTTATCTATATGAAGAACACCCTGTCTTTAATTTCTTTGTTTTTTTTTGGATCCCACACGATGTGGTTTTCTCTGATCTTTTTTCTAGTACTAGTTTGCACAAAGCATAATGTGGAAGGTGAAGCAGCTGATGATGTTAGCTTTGACCAAAACTACGTCGTCCGATATATATGGCAATGATCATGTCTTGCAACTAAACCAGGGAAGAGATGTTCAGCTTTCTTTGGACCAGACTACAGGTTGTAACTTTTAAGAAAATCCTATTTTACCTAACAATTTGACATGAATATACTTATCTTGTATTAACGTAACAATACTTGTGTTTTGATTCTAATTTTAATACTCATTAGGATCGGGGTTTAATTCGAAGAACGGATATGGTTCGGGATTCTTTGAAATGAAGCTAAAATTTCCATCAAGCCATTCTCCAGGAGTTGTCACCACATTTTATGTGAGGATTAATCATCAAAGTTATTTACTTAATCATGCATTATTTAAGATGATATTAATTAATTAGTACTAATATTTATGTGGAATGGCACTTAATTTCGCATCCAGATAATGAGCCTGGAAACCATGATGAGCTGGACCTCGAGTTCTTGGGTACCGATGGGCCAAAATACACATTACAAATAAATATTTTCGCAAATGGCAACGCGGGGTAGAGAGCAAAGGCTTCATCTTTGGTTTGATCCCACAAAGGATTTTCTTTCGTTTAGACGTTTAAGATTGAATGGAATTTTTATTTTTTTATTTTTTGGTCTGAATCATAAGGTGATCCTGGATGGGCCCCAACTATGGATGGCACCTTTAAGCCTTAACCACAACCCAGACTAATCCCCACTCACACCGGGTCGGCCCGTAAGAGGTAAAGTGTTGGCCAAAGTGGTGACTCCGTACGAGAGCAGGGATTGAACCCCTGACCTCTCTTAAGGAATGAGAGTGCCGAACCACTCACACTAACCACCTTGGTTAGATTGAATGGAATTTTGAGTTGAAGAAAAGTTCACCTTTAGTCAAAAAGAAAATGTAAAGTGATTTAGTCATAGCTGATGCATTGGTGGAACATAAGTTACAAAATCCAAATTAGATGTTAAAAACCTTATCAAAATGCCAATCACCAAAATTCCAGAAACCTTATCAGGATGAACAGTGGGGCCCAATGTCCCTTTTTGGCCTAGAAACACCAATAGGATAGCCTACTACAGAAGCCCAATTAATATGTCATGCTTTTTAGAAGGATGTGGTTGGTTTATTCAGAAGTGGCGTGCGGGTAACATGTAACAAGAAGCTAAGGCTCTAGATCATGACATATGACTCGCACCCTTTTTGGGTTTTTAGGAAAATCTTCAACTGTTGAAATCATCTATATATATATGTATATATATAGCTTTCACCACCACAGCAATGGCACTTGCAAATAGTAGAGTTAGCCACAGTTTGGCTTACAATGGCTCTTTCAGTGTTGGGTTTCTTTGTGTTTTTGCTGCTACTTGTTGGTGGCACTATTGCAAGCAACAACGACGACAGTGCTTTTGATAAAAATTATGAAATCACATGGGGAAATGATCATGTTTTGTCTCTTAATCAGGGGAGAGAAATCCAGCTTTCGTTGGATAGCAGTTCGGGTTATCATCATCTTCTTCTTTTTTCCTCTTGGTTTTGTTAGATGCTAATTAAAGATAGTTTTTCCGTGCTTATGCATGATTAATCAACTTTTATTCTTAGCATTTCGATACGTTGATTGTCATTTTCTTCTTATTTTCAAGTAAATAACATATATATCGATCGGCGCACAATAATTAATTTGGTCCAAATATTTTCATATTTTTACATTTAGCCTATCCTATCTAAGTCCACTCCAACATGACGCACCAACTTAGACATTTGAATTACTACTTGCACAGGATCTGGATTTGGATCGTACCTAAAGTACAGTTCTGGGTTCTTTCATATGAGGATGAAGATACCAGGGAACAATAGTACTGCAGGAGTTATTACAACTTTTTATGTGAGTGTTATTCCAATTTCCATATATATAAATTCTCCTTGTTATTATATCTACCTCTTTTTCTCCTATTTATATTTTCGTTTTTACATGCAGCTGACTTCAAAGACTAGTCGACATGATGAGCTGGACTTTGAGTTCTTGGGTAATGCAGAAGGTGAAGCAATCACACTGCAGACAAATGTGTTTGTAAATGGTGTAGGCGGCAGAGAGCAAAGGATTCACCTATGGTTTGACCCAACATCACAGTTTCATGATTATAAACTTCTTTGGAACCCTCATCAAATTGTGTAAGAATCATCTCTCGTCTCATTATTCTCATTGCTGTTTATTATCGATCGAGGTTTGAATGTGCGCCGATTCAGATTCACAGTTTCATCTTTCTCCGCAGATTCTTTATCGACGACACTCCAATTAGGGTTTTCAAGAACTACACGAATTTGGGAGTTCCCTACCCAACACAGCCAATGAGAATTGAAGCAACCTTGTGGAATGGAGATTGGGCATCTCCACAAAAGATAAATTGGACCTATGCACCTTTTAGAGCTCACTACCAAGGATTTGACATAAGTGGGTGCTCAACACAGAGCTCCAACGTTGAAGAATGTTATAAATCGAATTATTGGTGGAACAATATGAATTATTGGGAACTGAACCCTACCCAAAAACAAGCATATGAGAATGTGAGGAAGAACTATATAAACTATGACTATTGTAATGATAAGCCTCGATTCCCATTTGGGCTTCCCAAAGAGTGCAATATTCAGAAAAATTATAAACTATAATCACCAGAAATATTAGATTAATTAAAGAGGGGAAAATAATACTTGTAATTCATAAAGTGCCAATTGGTGGGTATTTTCTAAAGAACATATATGCATAGTATTTAAATTGTATGGATATGATATTTTTATTGTATATGATGCATGATTAATCGGTCACCTCTGTCAAACAAAGTACGGTACATTTTCAGTTATGCATTTTTCTTCAATATGAAGGTATTTATAAGGAAATACAACCCTAAATAAAATAGGAAATAAATCTAAATTACAACATGACTAAATAAATGGGTAAGTAACCAAAATCTAAACTAAATAAGAAACCAAAATCCTAACTAAGTACTCGCCAACAACCCCTTGCTAATTAGCAAACATATCAATGCTTCTTACAGTATAAGACAAAAAAGCTAATTAAGGAAGGTTCTTTGTTGGAATTAACAGGTTTGCATTTGTAAGTTTCTTCCTGGCGTTGTTAGATAAGTACTGTGACTCAGAAATATGCTCTCTCTCTCTCTCTGTCTCTCTGTCTCTCTGTCTCTGTCTCTCTCTCTCTCTCTCTCTTGTTATACAAAAACTTGATCCTAGTTTGCATTTTCATAGATACATATAGTTTTCTATTCATTAATATGATGAGAGATGAGCATTTTATTTCTTGTATTAAAAACAAAAGGATCATGAAAACACCTATGCATAAGTGAGCCCATCAATCTTCTGAGGCATCAAAATTAAAACTGATTTGAGAGTTTATTAAAAGTTGATTAACACTTTGAGTTTAATGATGATAGATTTGTAGGTTTCCCATTCACCATTAGTCAAAATATATATATATATATATATAAAATATAGTGATGGCTGATCTAATGCATGCATGGAACAAAATCCAGATTAGATTGTGTTTGGATTAAAATGTGCCAATGAGAAAATCTACGTACTCATAGAGGGCCGGATACTACAAAAGTTGGATGATGAAATCGTTATGGCGGGTCATGGCGTGGGATCCATAACCCATCATGCATGCAAGACTCCAATTCAACAGAAACAACCATCGAGGGCGACAGAAACTTGTAAGAAGCTGTTCTTGGAACGTGTCAGTGTTGAGTTACAAAACAATCCAATTAAAATATAGCACGTATTCAAGTCATCAAAATTGAATACTTGGCCAGTTTTTTATTTAGATTTTTTTCGCTTTAGTTTGTCACGTGATAAGAACAAGGTCAGGGTTCTAACCTGTTACTTGTTATACAACAATATTTGATCCCCTTATCACAGACGTCGAGCTTGACTGTCACAGCTAGATACAATAATGAAAAGCTATAGGATAGAGTTTCTTTCTTGCACTTCATTGCTTCCAAGCTCCTCCTAACAACACGATTTCTGAATAGCTTTTCATCAAACATATATGAACTAAAATGGGTAAAAGGGCAGGCAATTTTTCTAGTTGCTTTCATAAAAAAGAGATGGTGCATAAATTATGATGTGGTTGGTTATGGAGATAGCTATCATATGTGGAGAAGTCAATAGCGTGTGGGCATAACAGATCTCAGTAAGGTAGAGAAAAATTATGGCTCACACTCTTTTTGCCCACTTCGAGTTCTTAGGGTAAAAAATACATACAAAAGAAATATTTCTCTATTTATAACTTGCACCACCACAACCATGGCAGTAGCCTGCTAGGTTTAATTCTAGGGTTTGGCCTAAAATGGGGGTTTCAGTGCTGGTTTTAGCTGTGTTTCTCCAACTTGTTGGTGTGTTTGCCCGTGATGTTTACTTTCACGAAAATTATGGAGTCGTCTGGGGGAAACCTGATCATGTGGAAACTTGGTATCGAGGGAGAGAACTCGTGCTTTTCTTGGATCAAGCTTCGGGTTAATTTATCATCATCATCTTCTTCTTCTTCTTCTTTTATTATGATATTCAACTTTTATTGTTTTCACTTTAATCTTGATCATCTTTTTTGTTTTTGCTTTTTTAAAGTAAATGACTTGTAAAATTTGCCCCAATTTTGTTTTGTTATTAATTACATGTATTTTTAGGTTTAACCCATTTTATCTAAGCCCAACTCCAGCATAATCCACTTCATATCCTTGTCAAAGTTGCCCTAAATTGTGAGGAGTGCATGAACAATTTTAATTCCCTCCAAAAAATTTAGGCCTCTTTTGAAAAATATTAGTTCCCTCTCCTTCATTGCTTGAAATTTCATTTAGCGGTGTAAAATTTGGATATAACAACTCGTGAGTGTCCTAATTAATACTCCCATTCAAAATGGAGAGATTTGTAAGCAATAATTTGAATTTGAAAACAAAATTAAATTCGTTAAAGAAACAAGAATCATATTAGACTGAATGTATTTGAAACAACTATAACCACATTGAATGTATTTGAAACAAACTAGATGTAGTATATTATTTGAAATGACAATGAATCATTTGAAATTCATTTGTTTCCTTCCTTTCTTTCTAAATTTTCTAAACCCTTCTTTGCTTTGTCCAGATTTTAGGATGCATGAGTTGTAATAGTCTAAACAAATAACGTTACCTTATAATGTCACATGAATCCATAAGATCCAGAGTCTCGTACGTATCTAGTAACTCTTATTCATGGGCTTGGGCTAAGTCTAGGTTTATAATTAAGGAAGGGATCTATATATAACTTCACCAATGCATTACTTTCTTTTGTGAAACACAAAACACTCTCACTGGCTAGGTTTTGCCTTAGAAATGGCTTTCTCAGTGGTTCGTTTATTTCTGGTTCTTCTCCTTATTGGTGGTGGGGTGCTTGCTACAGAAACCAGCCTTCTTGACGGTAACTTTTATCATAACTATAGAACGCTCACAACGGATTCTTCTCATTTCCGGTCTTCACATCAGGGAAGAGAAGTCCGGCTTTCTATGGATAATTCTTCGGGTTAATAATCATTTCCATCTTCTTCTTCTAGATTCTAATGGAATAACAATCTCTTTGTTGGATGCTAATGATAATCTTTTTGTTAGATGCTAATGATCCAAATAAATTCTTTTTTCTTTTCCGTGAGCTGTTTGTATTGATTTTCTTTCCATTTTCTTATTCATGCCTTATTTCTCTTAAGCTGTCTTTGCTTCGTACTTATCGTTAAGATATGGAGTAATTAATCAACTTTATGTTTTTATTTATGAGAGGTTAAACCACAAAGCAGGCCATTTTTTATTTATTGCATGGTAGGTTTTATAATTTGATCCTCCATAGCCACCTCTTAGAAATTAAGAAAAATAAGTAGAACATGAGATATTAATTAACTCTTCTGAAGATCTTATATAATATATAATATAGTGGTAATTATTTAACTTTCTCTTTCCTTTATTTATTGTATATAGAAGATAATTTGAGCTCTTATTATTTCAGGGGCTTCGTTTGTATCCAAGCAATGGTTTGGTTCTGGGTTCTTTCATATGAGGATCAAATTACCACGAGGGAATTCTGCCGGTGTCGTCACAACTTTTTATGTGAATATTATTATCCCATTAATTCTCTCTCTCTCTCTCTCTCTCTCTCTCTAATGTCTCCAAATATTGCCCGTGGCTTATATATGTATATTATATATATGAAGCTAACTTCAGGCGACGGTGACGGAGTAAAGGACAAAGCTCATGATGAGCTGGACTTTGAGTTCTTGGGTAACATAAAAGGAGAGCCAATCCTATTGCAGACAAATGTTTTTGCAAATGGCACGGGCGGTAGAGAACAAAGAATTACTCTCTGGTTTGACCCCACAACAGAGTATCATGACTACAAAATTCTTTGGAACCATAATCAAATTGTGTAAGAATACATACTCATCCCCATCATCAAATTGCTCTTTATTTTTCCAAATTGTTATATATACATAAACACGGGAATTTAATTCACAGTTTCATAATATAACATGTTTGTTACAATTTGATAACGCACCCTTTTTTTTCTGTCATGCAGATTTTATGTCGACGACATCCCAATTAGGGTATTTAAGAAACTCAGAAAATCTGGGGTTCCCTTCCCGTCACAACCAATGCAAATTCAAGCAAGCCTTTGGCATGCAAAATGGGCAAGTCAGAATGAGACGGATTGGAGGTATGCACCATTTAAAGCTCACTACCAAGGATTTGACATAAGTGGCTGCCCCTGCGCAGCAAAACAATGCATGATCGAATGTTATGGGCAGAATTATTGGTGGAACGACATAAGGGAACTAAACTCAGACCAACGACGGGCATATGAGGATGTGAGAAGGAGACATATGCACTACGACTATTGTGCCGGTCCTAATACACCTGCCCCGGAGTGCAGTTTTAATAGCTAGGGTTAATAGGCTTAAGAAAATTCAAACCCTAGCTAACCCCAAAAAAAAAAAATTACAGAGGAGATAAGGGATGATATATATATAACTGTATTCATTATTATTGTAATCTGGTGATCATCATTTTGTATCTTATATATGAAGCCCTTGTAAGCAAAACTCATCACTCCTAACATTAATTAAAGATTTTTAAAAAAGGGTTTATTCTTCCTTTGGATCACATTATCGCATTAACGCTATGGAAATATTTTTGCTCACCATTGTTCTCAACACTTGACACGTGTTCATTGATGTAACCATAGTTAATTCTTTGCTTTGTATTCAAGATATATGATATTAATATTTGATTTGATATTGAATTTTAGGATACTATCTTGAAAACTTTTGGATTTATGATCAAGATATGTATTTAACGGATTTTATATGATTTGGTGAAGCATTTGATGCATTTATTTATAATTAAGATTATTACAAATTTTAGGAGAGATTTGATCATGGAAAGTTAAGAACACACTATCGTAGATATTTGGGATCAACTGTAAAGATCAAGCATTTTTGAGCCATGAACCTTTTATTTTGGCCATCAATGACCTAAAGGCTTGAGATCTCTTACCAAGAAGAAGCTATTAAAGTAACTATAGCACTTATAATTGGCGAGATTTATTTCCTTTTTTATTCGGGATTTTTTTTATTTACCCGTTTGTATAGTTATGTCGTAATTGAGATTTATTTTGTATTATAACTCTTTTTACGATTTATCACTTTGTATATCCCTATAAAAACCTCCCCATCGAAAAGATAGATCAGAAAATTCTCATATACTTGGTTTGGCAAATCTTTATTTGTTAAATTATATATAAAATAGAAACTGGAGGAAACAAATAACAATAAATCATCGTTAATCAATTGGGCCTTCTTTACCAAAAGATCGGAAAGCCCAAAGGCCCATTGTCTTTGTCCCTAGAAATCAAAAAATCCCTCCCAAACCCCAACGTCTTTCATAGACCAAACTCCTTCAGCGAAGCTTCCATGGCGGACTACCTGACTCCGCGCCCCACGGCCCCCATCTCATAGAACTCTCGCAGCGCCCATAGTCCGATTCAAGCTCATTCCTCCACCTCATGGCCCTTCCTCTTCTTCTTCTTCTTCTTCTTCTCAGACGGGTCCTGTTACTCTCTCTCTTACTTTTTGCCCCAATTCTCCATTCCAAAGCTGCCTTGGGAACGGTCACCGAAGAAAATTTCTCGGAGGAGATGCTTCTGAAGCCATTGCCGGGTCGCAAGGTGCTGGCCCACTTCAACTTCCGAAGCAGGGCCTCACATACCAACTCCAGTGGCCGGCCCCACCGTCTCTTCCCCAAAGCCATATCTCAGCTGGTAGGTCTTTACGTGCCTCTGCATTATTTTGTTTTTAAATTTGTTAACTTTGGCATACGATAAGGTCGTAAACAGATAAAATTTTGATCTTGTATCTGGGTTTTGTTTAATTAGGGTGTTTAAGGTAGTAAGGTAGCTTGATAGGTGTTGTAAGTTTCCAAAATTAACTGTATGGGCTTTAGCATTGATATTCAAATTTAGGATTTTTAAGTCTTACTGGTAGCATAACCTAACTTTCCAATTACCTCCACTCCACCATTCTTGTATGAATTCATGAAATTCTTGGTAGTATCTTATAAACCACTAAATAACTTACGGGAGAGTGTTGGTTGGACAGGTTCAGAAGTTTCACGTTAAGGAAATGGAATTTTCTTTCACACAAGGTCACTGGAACTATGATCGCTGGGGTGGGTTTGATCGCATATCAAGCAACAATGCAAAGCCTCCTGGAGTTGAGTTGTGGGCTGTCTTTGATGTCACTCTTGAACAGGTGGATGATTCTTGGAAGAATTTAATCCATGCTCTTTCGGGTCTCTTTTGTGCTTCAATCAACTTCCTAGATTCGTCTACATCATATTCTGCTCCTGAATGGGGATATCGCCCAGCGCCAGGAAGTCTGAGGTATATAAGAACCTAACTCCATGGCTAAAGCTCCTTATTTGCAGAAAGAAAAATGAGATATCCAGTGCTGATAAATCTGCCTATGAAGGTGTTATGAGTAACCCTGGCTTTGAATTGTCTGTTCAGGGTATTAAAAGAACTTAATGGATTTGAACAGAAGAACCCATCTGTTCTATATGAATTTTCTATGGAGAAGTACAGCGAGTCTAGGCCATTTGATTTAGGCCTAAGTTGGAAGCTTTTTGTAGTTTGGTCCTGTCAGAAAGCACCATTACATGCTAGTCGGTTCTTGATGGGAAGTGGGAATGGAAGGGGTGCTTTTGCAATATCGTTGAGATCTACGGAGGTGAGTGATGAGTTGTTGCATACTGATATAAGTGAAGGCAAGTGCAAATTGGAAGTCAAAGTTTTTCAGGTTGTGCCTTGGTATATTAAGGTTTATTTTCATACATTGCGAGTGTATGTTAATGAACAACCTCAAGAAGTTTCAGTCATTGTTGAAAAGATGCTTGTTTCACCTTCTGTAAACAAGATGTCACCTGGGGTGATGGAGATGGTCCTGAAATTCCCTTGTGGAATGAAATCAGCTACTATAACCTTAGAATTTGATAAGGTATACTTGGGTAATCTTTTTTTAATTTTTTTTTCCATGTTTTATAGCATTGGTTTTTATATGGAATTTTCAAAGGGTTATAGCTATGTGGGAATTCCTGTGGTGCTAAACTGTGAGCTAAGCTCATGCAGAACAATGGTTGACTGAAGCATTGTTGCTGGGAACTCCTATATCATCTTATTTGCTTGAAACATAGGCTGAAGTTTGACTGTACACTTCGTTTCTTTATTACTTGTTGATTTTTTTTGGGTATGACTTTGTTATAATATCTATGTAGGGGTTTTTGCATATTGATGAATATCCTCCAGATGCCAATCAAGGATTTGATATTCCATCAGCCATAATAAGCTTTCCTAATTTCCATACAAGCATGCAGTTTTTTAAGGATAAATCTGTGAAGAAGTCCTCCCTCTTATCCAAATTCCTGGTATTCTATCCACCTCTTTTTTCTTTTTTGGTGGTATTCATGTATCAGATTCATCGATTTTTGTACCTATTGTCGACTCTCTATTTGTGTGTAGGAAAACAGCGATGTTTTGACATACACAGAAGTATTACTTGTACTGTTGGCAACTCCCGATTTTAGCATGCCTTGTCAAGTTATGGTGATTACAGTCAATGTATGTCTAAAGTATTTTAGTTATTTGCTCGAAATAGTTAGAAGGCGTGCTGGCGAGGAGGAAAATTTTCAAGGAACAGCATTTAGATTGACTGTTTTTAGCATATTGATAGCAATTTATAGGTTTTACAACAGGGCATATATATTAAATTTAGAACACATCATGAGTTGCAGATGTTGAGACAGTGTCGATTATTTTTTGCACAATTGGCTGAGTTAATTTATTCTCAGAAGTTAGTCTGTTTTTCTTTGGATTTCATCGTGCAGTGTTCTTATAGGATGGAATAAGGTTAGCAACATAGTTTCCCTGTCAGTGGTAGTAAGCTTGTAGTTCTGTTGGGGCACCATACGCCTTCTAGGACTGAAGTATTCCTCTTTTGCTTGTTACTTTTTCATTTACACCTACTGCAGTTAACTGTTTCATTTTTTTATTATAAAAATAAATAGAGATACTATAGAATTGCATGTGTACCACATCATGTATGGTTGAAGTCAGCTAATTGCCACTATATACTAGAATGAACATGTAATTTGCCTTATGTTTTTACTGTGTCAACTTTATTACTCTAGTTGGTCGACCAAGCACATCAGATTTTATAATGGACCTGCAACTTATTTGAAGATCTATAGCCACCACTCTATATATATGTGCGTGTGTGCGTGTGTATGTGTGTGCAGCTAACTTCGGGTAATGAAGCTCGTGATGAGCTTTGAGTTCTTGGGTAAAGTAAAAGGAGAGCCAATCACATTGCAGACAAATGCTTTTGAAAATGATAAGGATCATTTGGTTTGACGCCAATGCAGATTATCAAGACTACAACAATCTTCGGAACCATCATCAAATTGTGTAAGAGTCCTTGGCCATATGTTCTTTATTTTGTCACACCATATCTCATGTTTTCGTTTCCTAAATGAACGACTATGATTCAGAGTTTAACAATATAACATGTCATATATATCTAATAACATAACATTATCCTATAATGTATATGCATATATATATATATATATATATATAAATTATTCTTTTTATGTGCTGCAGATTTTATGTGGACAACATCCCAATTAGAGTTGCGTACCCATCTGAACCAATAAAAATATAAGCAAGCTTATGGTGGCCTTGAGAGGGATTGGACTTTTGCACCATTTAGAGCTCACCACCAAGGATTTGACATAATTGGCTGCATACCACGGAGCTCCATGAAAGAATGTTATGGACACAATCATATTGGTAGAAACTCGAAACAATAGGAAGTTTTGGGAATTAGACTCAAACGAACCACAAGCAAATGAGAATGGAAGGAGGAGATATATGAACTATGACCATTGTATTGATTTAAAAAGGTACCCTATATCTCCGAGGGAGTGCAATATTAAATCCCCAATGAATGAGGATAAAAAATAAGGTTATAATAAACTGTCTCTAATGTCCAGATATTGCCGTTGAAGTTTACACTATCTTCTGACTTTTAGCGGCGGTTTTGGGTACCGTTGCTAATAACACTTTTAGTGGTGCCTAGCGGCGGGAATAACGCTTTTAGTGGTGCCTAGCGGCGGGTTTTACCGTCACTAAAGCTAGTTCTGAAATTGACACCCTGAAAATCGTCACTAAAGTTCTTAAAACCGTCTTAAACCGCAGGTAAAAGAGAACCGTCACTAAAAGAAACAAACTTCTTTCTGCAGATTGAAGCGTATGAGAATTTATTCACCATTTGTTCATTATTTTATCTGAAAACAAGGTGAAAGATCGTTCCCGTATGTCATGAAATACCCAACGAATTTTATGGAACCTTGATCTTCTAGGATTTGAGAGCAAATCTGTCTTAAAACGGTGATAAATGGTAAGTATTTGAAGTGCTTTTGTCTATTCAAAACGAAGAACCACTTGTTTTGGAAACTATAAAAACCAAGAACCCCCCCGATAATGGAGATGGACTAGCGCTCCTATTTGATTGATGCTCTCAAAGTATTAGCAACTGTATTCAAAAGCTCCCATTTAAGTTTTGCTCTAAGTCTCATTCTAGTTCTCAGTTTCCACAACTCAGTGTGATTTATTAACTTTTCAATCTTTGGTTTTAGTTATATTGATTGTCTTTCAATTCCAACTGCAAATGAAATCCTAGTTTTGTTTTCTGCATTTTTATTTCATTTTCTTGTTATTGATTGTTAAAATCTTTGTTATTGATTTTTTGAATTTGATTATAATGATCTTGATTGATAATCTTGTAACATAAAATGTCAGTGACAGTAAAATATTACTCCACAAGTCTGCACACATGCATAATTCTCTTAAACATTTCTAGTGCTCAATAACATCAAAACCATGTAGGTTGTCAAAGATTGTGTATCAATTTCTTTTTCATTTGAACATTTGTGGGATTATTTGCAAAAGAATTATAGGAATTAGACCATGTACAAATACATTTCATAACAAAAATATATTAGTCCAAACACCAAAAAAAATCTCAAATTTTAAATATCAAGTGACATAATTTTATAATAGCATCTTTATATATATATATTTAAAAAAATACATATTTTCACTTGGAACAAAATGGTTTAACAAATAATGGGCCTTGTTGACCAAAATGATCAAAAAGCCCAAAGGCCAATTCTTTATGTCTCTAGAAATCCAAAAAGCCCAGATCAACGTAAGCAGTCATTACTAGTCTTTCACTGACCAAACTCCCGCTACGCTCCCATGGCGGACTACCCGACTCGGCGCCCAATGGCCCCCATCTCATAGCACTCTCGCAACGCCCACACTCCGATTCAAGCTCACTCCTCCGCCTCATGGCCCTTCCTCTCCTTCTTCTCAGACCGATCCTATTGCTCTCTTTCTTACTTTTCGCCCCAATTCTCAATTTCAAAGCTGCCTTGGGATCGGTCACCGAAGAAGATTTCTCGGAGGAGTTGCTTCTGAGGCCATTGCCGGATCGAAAGGTGCTGGCCCACTTCCATTTCCGAAGCAGGGCCCCGCATACCAGCTCCAATGGCCGCCATCACCATCTCTTCCCCAAAGCCATATCTCAGCTGGTAGGTCATTACGTGCCTCTGCATAAATTTTGTTGTTTAAATTTGTTAAATTGGGCATAGGATAAGGAAAAACTGATAAATCTTGGATCTTGCATCTGGGTTTGGTTTAATAATGGTGCCTAAGGTAGTATGGTAGCTGAATAGGTGTTGTAAGTGTTCAAAATCACCTGTCTGAGTTTCAGCATTGAGATTCAAGTTAGGGTTTATTATAAATTTCACTCTCGAGACCTCAACTTGGGCCAAGTTGATCGGGACAGCTCTTGTCTGAGCTCTTTGTATTGTGTTTGCATGTGTTTCTACTCTGTTTTTCATGTAGTTTCCAAACTAACATAATTCCCGTATTTTGGTGTTTAGAAGAAAAGAAACTAGAAGTGTCTAATAATGATTCAAGAGGAAACTGTTAGGTTTTTGTAATTAATGTTCTCTAGTAGTGTCTGCAACCTGAATGTGGCATGGGCATGGCACTTACAAGACTTAGATTTTCGGCATGCCATTTAGTCTCCACCACGCTTTGGGAAATGCTTCTTTTAGTTTAACCCAGATTAAAACCAACATTTTAAAATCTCTTCATCCCACCATTTTGTGTTTTTTCTCCATATGTAACACATCCAGGATCCTTACTGCTAGGACAACCCAACTTTAAACTTGCCTAAAACATTTTTCTACTAATTCATGAAATTTTGGTAGTATCTTAAACTACTAAGTAACTTGCGGGATAGTATTGGTTGGACAGGTTCAGAAGTTTCGTGTTAAGGAAATGGAATTATCTTTCACACAAGGTCGCTGGAACTATGATCGTTGGGGTGGGTTTGATCCCATATCAAGCAACAATGCCAAGCCTCCTGGAGTTGAGTTGTGGGCTGTCTTTGATGTCCCTCTTGAACAGGTGGATGATTCTTGGAAGAATTTAACCCATGCTCTTTCGGGTCTCTTTTGTGCTTCAGTCAACTTCCTAGAATCGTCTACAACATATTCTGCTCCTGAATGGGGCTATCGCCCAGCGCCAGGCAGTCTGAGGTATGGTACATTGCCCCGTGAGGCTGTTTGCACTGAGAACCTAACTCCATGGCTGAAGCTCCTTCCTTGTAGAGATAAAGCTGGGCTTTCTGCATTAATGGATAGACCATCTATCTACAAAGGATTTTATCATTCACAGCAGTTGCGCTTGACCTCAAGTGAACTTGAATCAGAGGAGGGAGGTTCAGGAATTGTTCTACAACAAACACTCACAGTTGTTGTCCAGCCTGATAGTGAGAGAAATGTTATGTCTTATTCCCATGAAACAAAATTACAACCAAGCTGGTCCTTGACTTCAATTTTTGGGAGGATGGTCACTGGAAGATGTGTACTTGCCAAGTCTTCCACCGTATACCTTCAGCTTGACAGGGGACTAGTTGGTCAGCTGGATTACTTGCAGAAAGAAAATGAGTTATCTAGTGATGATAAATCTGTCTATGAAGGTTTTAGTAGTAACCCTGGATTTGAATTGTCTGTTAAGCCGGACAGGGTATTAAAAGAACTGAATGACTTTGAAAAGAAGAACCCATCTGTTGTATATGAATTTTATATTGAGAAGTACAGTGAGTCTAGGCCATTTGATTTAGGCCTAACTTGGAAGCTTCCTGTAGTTTGGTCCTGTCAGAAAGCACCATTACATGCTGTTAGGTTCTTGATGGGAAGTGGGAATGAAAGGGGTGCTATTGCAATATCCTTGAGATCTACAGAAGTGAGTGATGAGTTGTTGCAAACTGATATGAGTGAAGGCAGGTGCAAATTGGAAGTTAAAGTTTTTCAGGTTGTGCCTTGGTATATTAAGGTTTATTTTCATACATTGCGAGTGTATGTTAATGAACAACCTCAAGAAGTTTCAGATGTTGTTGAAAAGATGCGTGTTTCACCTTCTGTAGACAAAGTGTCACCTGGGGTGATGGAGATGGTCCTGAAATTCCCTTGTGGAATGAAATCAGCAGCTATAACCTTAGAATTTGATAAGGTATGCTTTGGAATTTCTTTTTCCTTTATTATAGCATTGGTTTGGCAAGAAAGTTCTTAGAAATTTTCAAGGGGTTATAACTATGCTGGAATTCCTGTGGTGTTAAACTTCTTGCTAAGCTCATGGAAGACAATCTTGACTGAAGCATTGTTGATCGGAAGTCTTGTATCATCCTATTTGCTTGGAACATAGGCTGAAGTTTGAATGTACACTAAATTTATTCTGTACTTGTTTATTTTCTTATGACTGTTATAATATCGATGTAGGGGTTTTTGCATATTGATGAGTATCCTCCAGATGCCAATCAAGGATTCGATATTCCAGCAGCCATTATAAGCTTTCCCAACTTCCATACAAGCATGCAGTTCTTTACAGATAAATCTGTGGATAGGTCCTCCATCTTATCCAAATTCCAGGTATTCTAACTGCCATACGTTCTTTGGTGTGCACATGTCTCAGTCCTTGATTTTTATGCCTATAGTTTACTCTCTTTATTTGTGTAGGAAAACAGTGCTGTTCTGGCATACACAGAAGTATTACTTGTACCGTTGACAACTCCTGATTTTAGCATGCCTTACAATGTTATCACAATTACATGCACTGTATGTGCTTTGTATTTTGGTTCTTTGCTCAATGTACTTCGAAAGCGTGTTGGCGAGGAGGAAAGATCTTCAAAGAGAAAAGGTTAGATTGTCTATTTGTATCATAATATTTGTTGAAAATCTCATGGTTTTACAACACAGCATGAATGTTCCTCTTTTAGCTTGTTACTCTTTCATTAACAGTTAATGCAGTTAATTGCTTCCTTTTCAATAAATAAATAAATGGAAAGAGACACTTGAGAGTTATATGGGTACCAAGAATAGTCAATCATGCTCAACAGTTTCTCATCATGCATGATTGAATTCATTAGCCTTGAATTACCAATATTAACTACAGAAACTTGTAATTTGCTCTGTTGCGTTTGCTTTCTTATTTCACTGGCTTATGATGTTCAGCTTCTCATGTTTGTTTGCAGCTACCAAGGAAACTGGTCGGCTCCGACAGCTGTTATCTAGGGTGTCTGCCAAGCTGAGAGGAAGACCATCTCATCAGCCGACTTCCAATTCATCAACCTTCATCAGTTCAAAACTTATACTTTTTATACTTATGGCTGGAATTGCTGTCTTTTGGCAAGTTTATTTTGGATGATGTGTCTAAGTCATTGTACAATAGGTGCCAATTAGGTCCTTTACTGTACAATATGAGCTTGCCATTTTTAGAGCCCTAATCCATATGAGGGGTAGAACTTAGTTACAGTATCTTCAGTACTGTACTGCCCAGAGTGTCCCCAGCCCCCAATTGTAGTAGGCCATGTTCACATGAGGCTACATCACTAAACGTTACACTATTCACACACGCAATTGACCGTAACAATTCCGTTCTTAGACAGTCTCCCATCCCCTACTTGATGAGGCTGGGGAAGCTTACAACTAAACCAATGCTGCAGCGATCACGGAACTTGAAAGCCGGTATCAACTTTGGCTGAAGTTGAAGGGGGCTGGCAGAGTTTGCGTTCTTGTGTTTGCCAAAAGAAGTTCAAGAGGGAACAGAAGTGTTTGGCTTTATTTAATCCTACCATGTCCATAGCCGTTTGATATCTGACCTTTTACCTTTTCTTTTCTAGTTCGTACTTATTTCAGTTCAACATTTTTGGGTTATGTTTGTCCAGTTTTGTGGGCCGACAAACGCTAAACAAAAGGAATTTATTGTTCTTCAATTTTCAGTCTTCGAATTCTCTCATCTATTGCTTGTGTTTTCTTTACCCTGAGTGAATTAAACATACATATGATGATTGTCAATGCTGGAATTAGGTTGCCAAACCAAAAGTCTTTTCATTGTTCTTACATTATACTCATCATTTACAAGTTAAATCAAGTCGCATAAAAACTAAACCAAACTATGAAAGAAAAAGGAGAACCAAGAAAAATAAAAATGAAAACAAACATGAGAAGCTTCATAAAATCTCTTTGCAAGGAGCAGACACGACTGCCTCATCTTCTCTCTTCCTCTTCATCTTCTCCCTCATATAACTGCATCTAAGTTGGGCACCTGAGATGCTGCTGGACTGGCTTCTACTTCTTCCTTGGATATCTGAAAAATCCCATAGAACCAGACCAGTTGTGTTAACTTATAATAAAAAGTTAACCCAAAAACAACCCAGAAAAACTAAGTCAAAGTTAAGTCAGAATGAATCAGTACCTGGGTTAGTTTCACTTATTTTTAGCTTTTTGAGCAAGTTTACATCTTCTAACAATTGCTTTCTCTTGGAAGAGCAAATACCAATTCTGCCATTGCTTTCAGTTGATGTACCTGGGTTGCTTGTCCTCATCTTTTTACTCTTGATCAGCAAGCTGTCATCTTCAAAAGCTGCCCTTCCTCTGTTATCAACAACCTGGTGTAGTTCATGTCCTCCTGCAAAATCAAAGATTCATTCTTTCATGATCGAAAAGAACCAACAATCAAATCTGAAGGTACCCATTTACCCAGAACAGATAATAAAGTAGTTGGTGGTAGAACTTACGCTTGGTGCCAACTTTGCAGAGCTTGCCATCAACGACAATGGGGCTGCTGTCGTTTTCCCCTGTTGAGAGTCCTTTAGCAGAGAAGAAAGAAAGGAGGGACTTCCAGGTGACTGAGGAGGCGATGAGGTCGAGCCCTCTGCTGATAAAGTGACCGTTGAGCTTCAGGGTTGGTGGGTCCAGCCCAAACGTTCTGGCTATGGAGCCCAAGTCCAGCCTCTGCTCCTCCCATACCAACAACGACACCGTCTTTGCCACTGATGGGCAGAACAGCTTGATCGTTCTTCTGGCTTTGTTTTCTGCCATCCTTATTGCTGTGATTTTGGGAGCTACCAGCTAAAGCAAGTTGGTTTTTATTTTTTGCTTGTAAATTTTTGTATCGGTCTCAGAGTGTGTAGGTTCCAAGTTCCAACGGTTTCTGGAAGTGTCTAAAACTTTTCTTTAGGGCGGGTCCTGGTGGAGGTGATGTAACCAAGGTAAATCAAAATAACGGATGAAAAAGGAAAGAGAATAGGGGACGATTTTGACATTCTAAACCACTTCTACTAAAGTTTGTAAACTAAAATTATTAAACAATTATTTCTATATGAGTCTTAGAATCGATTTCCCATCATCTAATATCGCTTAAAAAAAAAAATTACTTCAACACGAAATGGGAAAACGGATAAAATAGGAATAAAAAAATCGATATTCATAAAATATTGAAGAAAAATTACAAGATTCAGCAATATAGAGACCAAGCTTCGCAGATGAGTAACACTTTCAGCATGACATAGTGTTAGGTCTTTTATTATGAAATTCTAGGTAAAGAAGGTGAAATATTGAAGGTGATTGAATCAATTAACGGCTGTGATTGAATTTGAATCATTGAAGGTGTGAAACAAAAGAAAAATAGAAATGATTTTTTTGGGCTTTGACTCCATCTAAAAGCTGGCACAATATTTTTGGCGCAGTCACAGTTGCAGACCAGTAAAAGAAATTGGGCCAGTTGAAGATTTGAAGAACACAAAAAAATATCCAATAAAAACAAAAGAAGAGAGAAGCCCAATCCTACGTGGCCTATTCTTTTCTTAAGAGCCAGGAAGCCGAAAGGTATAAATTGAGAATCAAAATATTCACAAGCTGAGAGGGTTTCAGAAATCTCTTGAAAATGGCTGCCCAATCTTTACAAGGCTTCCATTGTAGGACTTCTCTGAACCCACTTCATTTAAACCTCCCTATCTCTATCCCCATTTCATCTCCAGTTTCTAATGAAAAGTGCAAACCTTGCCCGCCCAAATACAACAATGGCTGTTCCGGAAGTTGACAAGAAAATGCTTGGAGAGCTTGAAGCAATGGGATTTCCAAGACCTCGCGCAACACGAGCACTTCATTATTCTGGTGAAGCTTTTCCTTTACCATTTTCAGCTTTCAAAATTTGAATAAAAGCTTGAATTACTTGTGGTTTAAAAGTGTGCCTAGAACTGGTAATAGTGTTTATGGTGGAGGGTTAAATGAAATTCTTCAACCTTGTTATGATGATCATTTGGTCCATATTTAAGCTTCTAATGGTAGTTTAATAAGTATTCTTCTTGAGAGGATCTAAGAATTTTGTGTGCATTTGAGGCTTGGTTTAGTTGAATTCATGTTTGTTTTGGTTTGGTTTTTATACATATGCATGTTCTAGATTCAAGTTTGTAGGTTCATTTGTTTTTCCTTTTTACCAGGCAATGCTAGTTTAGGGGCTGCTATAGATTGGATCGTTGATCATGAGAATGACGCTGACATTGATGAGATGCCGTTGGTATGATTTGTTATCGTACTTTGGTTGTGCATCTATATTACATTGCATTCAGATTTTCATTGCTACAACAAACATGTCGAATTGGTGGTGTTCGGCTTTTAAAGCATGAGACAGATAACAAAAAATAATTTCCTGTGGGATTTCATAGAGGATTTACTCTCAACTGGTCAACTACTCACAGGTAACAGTGGACATTAGCATTGGATCTCCAGAACCATTCTATTTCACAGAAGGGATGAAAATAAAAGCACAGGAGTTAAGGTTACTTTCTCATCATCCTTATGGTTTTATGTAACATTAAATGCACTTATGCACACACAAGTTCTCTCTTCATTAGTTTCAACTGCCTGTTTGATTTCTTTTTTCTCAACTCTTTAATGTTCCAATATTTGATTTCTTTAAATTACTTGATGTTTGAGACATTTTCAGGGATCGAGCACGCAAGAAGAAGGAAGAAGAAGAAAAGAAGTTGGAACGAGAAAGGGAGAAGGTATTGTTCAGTTGTCTATGTGATTTTTATCTTTGTTGTTTGACCAAATCATGACGAATTTGGATTGTATAAATGATGAACTTTCGATTCCCTTTTTTTTTTTTCGGATTAGGGGAATTATGATTCCTAATGAGTTGGTCGTTATTGAATCACAGCATGTCACCCTTGTTTTCTTGTTCTAATTCTTTGGGATTTGACTAAATTTGCAGTTGGAATTCTGTTTATTTGCTTGTTAGGCACTCTCTCTACATCCCTCATCAATGTTGTAAACTGAAGCTGCAGAAAGTCTTTTTCCTTTTGGTTTTAACCAACCCAGATAACTTTTTTGTTTTGTTTCAGGAGAGGATTCAATCTGGTAAGCAACTCATAGAAGCAAAGCGAAGTTTAGAAGAAAATGAAAGAAAACGGTCTGTCTCAATTCAGTATTTGTTCTCTTTGTTTCTGTCTGTTTTATTTCATTTAGCCTAGTACTACTTCTGAGTAGAATAAGAACTTTATCTTCTCAGTAATATGGAGTTTCGGAAAGCTGAGAAAGAGGAAGAGAAACGAGCAAGAGAAAGAATTCGCTGGACACTAAAACAGGATAAGGTGCTTAGATAATGCTAATCCACTCTTCTTTTAGACATATGCCCAAAAGGGGTTCATAAGTGTTGAATTACTCCTCAAAATGTATGCATGTCTTTACAGTTAGAAAGAAGGGTCAATCTTGGATTGCCACCAGGACAGCTTGAAGGTGAGAAACATACACCTGCGGTGAGGATAGAACAGGTATCAATATTTTGTACTGGTGTCTATAGATTTAAAGTTCCATTTATCTCATTGAAAAACATAGTTTTTTGCTGGGAATTTCATAATATAAAATTATCCTGAATGTTCTCTTCCTACTCTTTAAATGTCAGAATCCATTTCCAGTCCGTTCTGTTGCAAAATCAGAACGAATGAGAGAATGTTTACGGTCCTTGAGGCGCAACCACAAGGTATATGGCTCTGATTCGCTTTTTCAATGTAGTAATAGGTTCCCAAACTGGTTGTTACAAGAAAGAAAGTAATCTTGCCTTGTTGCCCTTTGAGCTACATCTTTGAATAACAGAAAATAGTCCAAAAGGATCATTAGGGGCCTCATAGATATTGAAATATCAAAAATCTGTTTTGTTTCATAACACATTGGTCTAGAACAACCATCAATACCCATTAGTACCATGCATTACTTATCAAAAAAGAAAAAGAAGGAGATCACAGAAATGTTGCTTTTAGTAGGCATATTTTCCTATCGATTGGTTTTCTTTGGTGGGTCTAGGATGACGATGCTAGAGTGCGACAAGCCTTCCACACCCTGCTGATTTATGTTGGAAATGTTGCAAGGAATCCTAATGAAGAAAAATTCAGGAAGATCAGACTCAGTAATCCGCTATTCTTGGTAAGCTGTGCTTTGACTTATCTCTTCTGTTTTCCGACTTAGTGTGTGCGCATGCGTGTTTGTGTTCTTTCTGTTGGGGATGGTTAGAAAAGAAAGGCTTAGAATAAACACAATTAACAACTGTTATATATTGTCTAAATTCGTGTTTATTGAAATTTATTGAGCAGGATAGAGTTGGGAGTTTGATTGGAGGAATTGAGTTCCTTGAGCTCTGTGGGTTTGAGACAACTGAAGGGGGAGAGTTTTTGTATCTTCCTGACAATAAGGTTGACATGGCAACATTAAACTCAGCTGCTTCTGAGCTGAAGTCTGCATTGACGAACCCGTTCTTTGGCCTTCTGTAGCAGGCAAGAGAAACTTGTGATACAAGGTTCAATGAATTGGGTCTTAAACTTGGAAGGAAAAGTGGCTAAAGTATGCAGCGTTGATGAATTATTGATTAATCTCTAGGAATGTCATGTTAGAAATCTTATACTGAGTCTCTTGCCTTCTTGTAAGAATTTTACTTTATGGAAATTTCCCATAGTCGTCCTGCCTTCCTCTGTATTTATGTACTAATTAGCATTCTATTTGTTCAAGAAATATTAAGCTGAGGAATGAAACAGTTGATCTAATACAGCCTTAACTTCTTGAGATGAAAAGGCCTCCACAAGGCCTCATGTGCTGAATTAGTATACATATAGAAACAAACGAATTCATCTTATCATGTATAATATTCGCCCAGCATCAACCTGCAGAACAACTCCCTTTGATCATCAGGTAGTTCCAGGCATATGCTGAGGCCTCCCTTTCCTTCTGGTCCTGGCAGCAGCATGACAAGGCCCGGCTTGAGTAGAACCGACGTGGCGCACTTAACTTTTCCCCATGAGAATTCACCATGCTCTATCCCCAATTTCCACCATGACACCAGTGAGAAGCTATCTTCTTCGCAAGGTACCCCTTTATTCACCTCTAACCAATCTATCCCTGACCTCACATACTCATCATCCAATCTCTCTACCCCTTCTTGCACCTTCCTCACAAGGGAAGAGTCATCTTCCTCCTTAAGCTCCTTCACAGTTGCATGTGCAAAGGCAGGAACCAATGCATTTCCAGCAAATCCAGGCGGGGCTGGAGGCACAACTCGTTTGCGAACATTGACTGGAATCAAAATAGTCGAGGTATTTTCAGCTGGCATATCAACCGCAATGCTCCTTGCCTTCCAAATCATTGCTGCAACAACTTGAAAACTAGTGCAGCTCTTCAACTTCCCATCTTTAAGGGCTGCCTTCTTCAAGCTGGCAATACGATCTTGGGACAAATATATAAGGCGCGTTGGGTTCAGAGTTGTGGATAGTTTCATGTTGGTGCCACTCATACCACGGACAGTGAATATGCCAGTTCTATCAGTGGCTTTTGAGTACTCAAAATGTGGGAAACTGATGTTTGGAGGGTTTTGAGCTTTGAACATTGTTCGATCTGCATTTGGTCGAATGACTAAGTTACCACCGCGAGTTAGAGCTGCCAAATTTGCCTCAAACTCCCGGGCTGCAACCCCATCGACTGCGCAATGATTGAACCTGGAGGCAAACACTAGGCTTCCACATCCAAGCTGAGTGAACTGTCACAACAAACATGCATTACTGTGATCAATTTGGGACTTTTGTTCATTTTACAGCCAAAGATTGATCAGAAGGACTTATTTGAATAGTGAAATGATAAACACAATAAGAGCAGACCTGAAACGACACAAGTGGCTTGTCTTTGAGATCCATTTCCTCATCCTCTTGTGGCAAGAAAGCAACAAACTGCCTGAACTCTTTCTTGGGTACCAAAAGCTCACCAAGTTCATCCAGCTTGGTATCTGTCCTAGCTACAGCAACAACAACACCTGCACCGTTGCATTCGATTTCAAAGCGATTGCTGTCTTCCAAACTTGGCACAAGCCGCCCGGCTAAGAAATCATATTCAGCTAGCAAGGGACCGAGTGTGTTAAACAAGCTATGATAAGCCTCGGAGAAGCTCATCCCATTGCTTGGAGGATCAAAAAAGATAATCGTCTCTTGGTACACAACTAGGGCCAGGTCTATGTTTGATAAGAAAAGTCTCCGGGGCTGTTTCAGTTTTTCTGGTGCAATTACAACCTTCTCAACTAGTTTCACATTCTCCATTGTCAATGGTTATATCTGGTCTAGTTGAGGTTTCTGAATTGATCAAAGGGGGGCTTTTAAAGGATGAAATGAAGCACAATGTGGCTTTCTGCTACTAAGAAAGCAGTTTCATGTCATAAATAAACTTAAATTGTGTTAAAGGAAAAGGCCAGTTAGGGGGTTACCAAAACTGTATATCAGTTAAGTTCAGAATTATGTTCGGAAAAAAAAAGAAGAAAAAGTTCAGAATTATGTAACTCCAATTGTCCATGTGATGTGTAGTTACTTTGACATGTTATGTTCTATATGTCTATGAAATCAATTTAGAGCTCAAATTAACATTGCATTGCATCTGTGTGATTAATCTATTTACTTGTCTTAACTTCCATTAACAAGCATATTGTAGTCTTCATTTTCCCTTTCAAGATCGAAAAGAAAAAAAGTGGAGAAATTAACTTGTACATGTTGAACTAAACCCATATTATAATTAGAGAGTTAATTTGAAGAGAAACTTTACGTATATCAACCAATTTGAGCATCCATTGACAGTCAAGTCAAGGACCTTTTTAACGGGGTGAGCTAGACCTTGTCGACAATTACCCGTTGATTTTCGAGCCACTTTAACATTAAATCAATGATATGAAAACAAGATATTTTTGTCTTCTGATGATAACAAAAATGATGCATGTCAGAGAAAAAACGGTGCATTTTGGTGACAAAACATTCTGAAATTAATTTAAGAAAATAAAAAGGGAACAAAATTGTAAAAGGCGGTATTCGTTGACATGGTGCGTTTAGGAGCACCAACCTTCACCAATAAGCAAATTCCAATCGTGCGCCGAAACGGAGGCCCGAAATGAAACCCTCTCCGAAAAATTAAAAGATCCCGAAACCCGAAACCCGAAACGGCATCTCCTCAATTGTTTGGAGCAGAAGCGCCTTCTCTGCCTTCAATCAAATATCTTTCATTCCTCTCTCTCTCTCTCTCTCTCTCTCTCTCTCTCTGTGGAATTCAATTCCTTCTAGAAACCAAGTGCTTCTTCTTTCACTGATAAACTAGGGTTAGGGTTTTCTTTTTTTCCCTTTCCCTCTCTGTATGTTACTCTAGAATTTCAAATTCCAGACTGTTAGGTTCTTCTTTTCCCAATTTCCGACCCGTTAGGCTTCAAGTTAGTGTTCAGGGTCGGGATTAGGGTTCTAGTAATTAGCAATAAGGAAGATGTATGCTGATCGAGAGGAAGCTGATACCAAGAGGTCGATAAAGGACCGTCTTAATGGCAGCTTCAGGGATAACTCTGGTCGCCGTAGACAAATAGCAGGAAAAAGGTCCGATTTCTCTTCACTCTCCTTTTCATTTTGAAGAACAAATTGAGGGTAACAATTCTTGTGGAGGTTTTTGGATTTTTCTTCATTTGGACACGAGTTTATACTTGTTCTAGGTTTGAATTCTGTGTTTGAGTGTGATTTTTGTTGCTTTTTTTACATGGGTTATATAAAGGCATATAGGAGGTACGCGTAGATAGTCAAAGTAGGTGACAGAACCAGGAATTTAGCCCTGCGGGAGCAATTTTAATAGATAATAATAATGGTAATATCATTATGCAGAAGTTTGGATGTTGATCAACAATCCTTTCATTAAAGTTCAACAAAATAATGCAAGTAAATCCCTACGAGTTTCACATTATTAGCAATGCAATCAGAAGACATCTTTTGTATGTATACATAATACAATTGAATTGGTGTTCAGATCCTTTGATACCCTTTTGATGAGATGGGGATTCTTTACAAAATGGAATATCGAAGCAAACTTAGATACCGTTTAACTCCTCATTTTTACCATTTTCCCTATTTTACCACTTGACTCTTCATCTTTCTTAATACAATTTCAAAGTTTTTATTTTTTTTATGCATTGCCAGTACTTGAAATCTATGATCTTTTCGTTATTAGTGTCATAGATTACTTTGATAAGATGGAATTGCGTGGCAATTTTATTAACAGAGTGGACTTTTTATTTGTGTGTCTGGTTTTGTAAACCATGGGTGTGTTAATTGGATAATCTGGCGATAAATCTGGTCCCTGCTGTGGAATTCTGAAGATTTAATGAGATCTCTTGTGGTAATAGTTTCAAACTTGATGAAATCATTGCAGTTGCAAAAATACTGCATTTGGTGTTGCAATTTGGCCTTCACCAGAGGCTTTAAACACATATGGTGTACATACTTCTTGTCTGAAAGTTCAGGGGGATACAATCTGTAGAATAGTTTCATTGTGTTAATACATATATTAATGGTTGATTGTTCTAGGGGTATTCAGTAAAAAAAAAAGTTAAATAATTGAGTTGATAGCATATCATTTTGCAGGCAAAGACAAGATGACAAGTGGGAGCATGATCTATATGAGGACAATGATCCTCAAGTTTCAAGTATGGACTATGATACTTTTACATGCAACTAAAAACTGCAGCTATTGCTTTTCTCCATTGAGTCATCTTTCTTTGGTTGTTGACTCTGTTAATATCTTGTGAAGATCGCCAAGTTGATGCTCGAGACCTTCGTTTGAAGCTCCAAAGGAAAAGTTTCAAACAATCATCTCAAAGTGGAACAAGATCTCTTTCAGGTGTAAGGGACCTACGGGAAAAGCTATCTGGTACCATGGTTCCACAACCAGTGAACGCCGATCCACCAAAGACAAAAGTGGAAGCTGCCAAACCAGTCAGGAGAAGTACTGCAGTTGGAGCCTCTGCACAAGAGACTAAAAAAGTTACAAACCCAGCTTCTAGAAAGAAGACTTCACAAAAGGCATGAAGTGTTTTATTTCTTTTAATTCCACACTAGCAATCTCCCGCATACTTGGTGTGTTTGAGATTGCGCTCTATATCTGATTACTAGAATTAATAAAATAACCTTTAAAATATAGTTAGAATGTTTCACCAAGTGAGAAGCGTGCTTTATGACATATAACATGTTGACCCTGCTTTCTTTTTAAATTTCTACGTTTTGAGACACAGAGGGGTGGGTTGGGGATTAGTATTTATATAGCAATTATTGGGTCGATGTTACACCATAGAATTCGGAGGTTTCATTAGGACTTGGTTTTTAAGATCGTCTCAATGTAGGATGAAGTAAGCAGTTTTTATACTTTATCTTACTTCAAACGGGGTCGGCTGAAGGTTTGGATTTTCCAACAGGCACCAAAATAAATTAAAAGATAAGAATAAAACTTCTTTCCCACACTCGGCATCTCCTTTCATAAAGAGGGGTCATCAATTGATGGTGGTATACAGTTATGGTTACATTGCAATACCTTTAAGTAACAATAGAAGACAATTCATTTTATTGCTAGGTTGAAGTATTGAGTTTTCTAATATCCCATACTCAGACACTCACATACTCATTACTGCAGTTGCCTCTTAATTACATGACTCATGCCTCTTTTGGTGCAGGCTGGCGCATCAGTGGATGAATTTTTGACGTCCTTGGATCTTGAAAAATATTCCATCACATTTCAGGCCGAGGAAGTATGCAAGATTATATAGACTTTTTTGAAATTCTTTTTATCACTACCTCTGAGAAAATATTTTTAACCTTTGAGTGTTCAATTCCATGTGTTTATGCAGGTGGATATGACAGCTCTTGTGCACATGAATGATGAGGACCTCAAGGCTCTAGGAATACCAATGGTAAACTAAACAAAACTCCTAGATAAAATTCTTGAAACATGAATTATGAATATCATATGCCAACAATCAATATGCTCAATTGTGGTTTTTGAAAACCAAGAAATCCATAAAAATTTAATTTACTTCGAAGAAATTACTACTCAACCTATGCTATGCTCTTATGATTTGAAGTATGCTAGCTTAGGTGTTGGTTTTTGGGTGGGTATTAGAAAATGTTGTACAACCTTTGTTTCAACCTGCACAAGTGGCATAGAAGTCTTCTGAAGATAATTTGAATGATTAGGTAATATTTAGCTATTAAAAAGCATACCATCCTCACAATAATCAAATAAAAAGAGTACTGCAGTGTTTTTTGCTTTCCTAACATGAGTCGAAGGTCTTGGAGGTTTGACTAAAACATAAAATTTCAAACATCAATTAGGGCTGATATCGTTTGACGGCGCAGATGGTGTTTGCTCTTTGGACCTGAAACTGATTCTGTCAGTTTACAGTTGTGTAGTTTCAAACAGTTCAACTATTTGTTTTTACTTAAATGCAGCTTATATAATGCTAGATCAGTATTGAAAAGGAACTCTAGGCACACCATTGTGTATTTCTCAGTGAATTTGTTAGTCTCCTTTTATCTGGTGATTGTGTATACCGCAAATAATGGTGATTATACCAGCATTTTGGGTTTTCTGTTGTTTTATTGAGTTTTGCTTTCGTAGCTTTGAGCTAACCTTTTTCATCTGCTGGGGTTTTCAGGGCCCAAGGAAGAAGATACTTTTGGCATTGGAATCAAGAGTCTGATGTTTGAGGCTGGCGTTGTTTCATCGCCTTATTTCTTCGTGTTTAGTATGACTCAGTCTAGCAGGCTTTGTATTGGTTGGTATCAACCTGCGTGTAACTTTTTTTTTTTACCCCCTCTTTTTTTTTTTCTTTCTTTCTTTCTAGTATGCATTGCTGAAAGTGGCTTCAATGTGCTCATTAATGATATAAACCATGTGAATTTGCTAGCTTTTAACTGCTGGAAATTTAAGTTTTAAGGATTTACTGCGTCATTCTCTCCCTAAATATATAACTTGAAGATGATGTGTTCCATCTACTCATGCCTTTAGTACGTGCAATTTGGTAGCGTATATTTCTATTAGATATTTATAAAAATACCCAATCCTAGACATGTATTTATAAAAATACCCAAACACTATTTAAACATAGAAATACACCCAAAATCAACTGGTATTTTAGTGAAACTCCCTTCTATTTAGCTCCTCAATTTTAAGGAGCCAAGCTTTGCGCATGCTCCATTTTGCTCCGTTTTCCCATGCCATTTTATTTCTTATTTTCTTGGCACATAGTCAACAAAAGCCAAGACAACCTAGTTTTTTTGAAAGGATAATAATTGGTATTTAGATATGATTTTTTTTGGTTCTTTTTTTTAAAAAAAAAATCCTCAGAAACTGAGTTGTATAACTTTTAGTATATATATATATATATTAGAATGCTAAAAGGTGATTGTCTCCTAGTCTTTTATTCTTATTTAATAAAATATTTTATATTTTAACATTTTTATCAACCAAGGTCTATTTGGAAATTTTGAATTTTTCACCTGTCCCTTTATAAAGGCAATGAGAGATTTATTCGGACCCAATTCAACAAGGAAAAACCCTGTAGTCCGTTTCTTCGATCACTCTCTTGCTCCATCTCTCAGGTTCTCAGCGGCCGCTCTCTTCCTCTTCCTCCTCCTCCTCCTCTCCAAAATGGTGCTCCAAGCAATGAAGAGGGGTTTGGGGAAGCTGCCCGCCCCCCAGGCCACCAATTTCAGGGGTTTACATGCTGAAGGAGACGAAGCAGACAGCCGAAGAGGCGTTTGAGAAGGTCAAAAAGCTTGTCCAGGAGCATCAGGAGCTGCGCCTCAAGCACCAGGAGCTGCTCCGCGAAAACCAACAGCTTCTCAGCAAGAACCAAGAGCTCACTCAGCGTTCCAGTTCCAGTTCCACTCCTGCTGGCCCTCCCCAGTGATCGGATCAGATCAGACGACTTCATCATCATCTCCCTCTTGCTTGATGATCTCTGCGTCTTGCTATTTTCTTCTTGTTCATTTTTTATTGTTTTGGTTCAACAATGTGATAGTTTCATACACAGCATGTGCTCAAAAGAAGCATGTTATTTGGTACAGTAATGGGATGGGATAAAAAAAAATCATAACTTTTCCCTACTTCCTTTGTCACTTAATCCCAACGCCACAAGAAATATCACTGGCAGTTGAATTGCATTTTCTTTTTCTTCTAATACAAGTGATTGTCTAAACTATTCTAAATCAATCTAATCTATTCTCCGCTCGAACACAAATAATGGAATGGAGCCTTGCTTTGTGTCAAACTCAATTGATTTTAGTGATATCATCTCCTCAAGATGATATCACTTTGGTCTTCCATGCTAAGTACTTCTTATTTTCTTGCTTGTACCTTCTCCATTCTCTTACAGCTGCTAGGAGGACATGTATTGAAACTGGCAGAAAAAAAGGCTGTACACATAGCACAAAACCACTTATCAGAACAGTCATTGCGTTAAATTTTTAGTGTCAAAATAAGCAGGTCTTGGAAACAAACCGAATAGACAGCAAAACAGTGCTCGAACGAATAGTAGCTGACCGACATGATTGATGGATGAAAAAATGCATCCTCTGCTAGAGATCTTGCTTGCCTAGAGGACACTGACGATAAAACAACTATTTGTTTGAGTTTCTTTGCAATATGAGATTATATACACAACAGATCCTTGAAATGAATACCACAAGTAAACTATCAACAAGGCGTATACGAACATACCAGCTGAAGCATTATAAATACCATGTGAGGCATTAGTTTGAGCCAACTTTGCTGCCTCCAGAGAATACTTTACCTGCTCAAGGAGAAGGCCGCAAAACTTAGCTACTTATTCTCTTAACATATCCAGAAACAGATTAGAAGCACAAGAGTTTAAAATAAAAAAACTAAGTTGATCATAAAGAGGAGTTATGACTTTAATACAGCTGAAGCTAAATGAATAACGACTCAAGAGAGACAGATCTCCAATTCAGTTATTCATCAGGATATGAACAAATTTTTTAAATATATACAAACAACTAAATGCAATTATGCAACAGTTCTTCAGCATAACAACTTTTGGAGAAACCTTTATGCTACTGATGTAAAATGGAACATTAAAAATATTGTGCTATTGATTTGTCACCTGCTTCCCAATCTCATCCATGATAATCATCCTCGGCAATGATTGAACCTGCAAGGAAAAAATTGTCACTCTGATACAAATCTGGCTTAATCAGAGAAATAGGTTCATTAATGCCTAAACTCAACAAAAGTAAACGACGAGAGACGTACCAATCTGGAAAGAGATCCAAGGGTTGTAGCACATGAATGAAGATTAAAACAGGTATGCATCCGCGATAAGACATCCAATTCCCTGCAGAAGACTGATCACTAAGAATACCCTCATTTTGCTGAATAACCTTAAAAATCGATTCCAGAAATAGCTTAAACCACAAGGTTTCTAACTTGACTTTAACCAGAATGTTCTTACCATACCGTGAAGCCCCTTTCACTAGCTAAAAGGCTGGATGTGCCTGAAGCCCCAACATATAGGTTATCAGATTTAAAACCAAAAAGTTGCCGGAACTGCCCCATGAAAACTTCAAAAACCTTCTGAAGATCCTGTTTCAGAATGTGCATGCATCAATCTGCGATAATAGAATATGGACTTCTAGTCTGTGATGTGGCACATACGAATTCTTTTCCTTGTGTACTTTGAACATTTTTCTAGAGAAACAATTTTTTCATATGCCTCAGAGGATAGAATTAGGAAACTTAAGATGTACATGCTTTTGATTTCTTCAATATCCAATAAGGCTCCATAGTAAAAGAAATTAGAAGGTAGATATTACCACTCCAACAGATCTAATCCTAACATCTCCTCCAGTAGGTATTTCAATTATTCTTCAGTAAGCTTTAAACGTTTTTTCAGTAAAAATGATCTCTATTGAGCTTCCAATTCAACATGGCAGAAAATGAAGTAACATTATTTACAAATACAAAGACGTAGGTAAGCTTTGATACACTTCCACTTTTAAATTGAAAACCCCATGTTCAAGAGATGGACAAGTCATACACTTGGACAAAATTATAAAAAGCTTCTAACCTGATGCGAAATTGTATGCCTAGAAGGATGCTTACTTTCTGAATCCTTCCGACAGGTTTGGGGATTCCAAACAATAACGCCTCCCCACATCTGTAGCATGCCAATCATCAAAATTTATTCAGATCGGAACATTCCACAAGAAAAATCTGAGAACACTAAATTTAAAGATGATGAAGGGATAATAACTAACTGGAGATATAAAGCTATTTGTCTTAGAAATCTCTCCATCTGGAAGCTGTAGGAGAAGAGGGCACTCCTTAGCAGACGGGATATATCTGACAACAAATTGAAGGGGAATTTCAACTCAATATGATCACAACCTAACAATCAGAAAGTATATCAAGAAAATTAATTGAATAACAAAAAGGATTGAGTTAGAAATATACATCACAAAGTGCAACATCTTTGACCTCCCACCAGCTGCGATGGATGTATCCAAGTGCCACTCATTTGAATTCACCTATTAAATTTAACCAACATTGTTATTATAAATAATAACAGTAATTCCATATTAAGAAGTTTGTCCATGAACACATATATGGATATTTATTGAACAATACAAACATCTACCCACATATACATGCATACTAATGGTCTTTTAGAGTTTGTACCCAAACAGTTACGAATTTAAAGAAAATGCAAGTAGTAATATGATTTTTTCTCTAGTTAACAATCATATCATGAGAAGTGAAAGGCTAATGGAGCATACAAAGAAAGGTAGATCCTTGGTACTAAAGATGTAACTGTCCCACTTGTCATCCCAGTAAGACAATGAGGACTTCGGCATATGGTATAACACCTGCCCAAGGGAAAGAACAAACTCAGATCACAACACCACAAATTCAATGGTATTACCATTTTCAAAAGAAAACAGAAGATCTCCTACCTGACTTTCCACACTTATGTTTGCTACGGGTTTCATAGCCTCGATAATAGGGGCCAACAGAGTCTCATCTACTGATTGAAAGTCCCTGCGGTATAAAATGAATGCATGATGAACACACTTGAAGATAACTATTTGGACTTCATTTCAACAAGTGTTCAAGCATATACAAAATGGAAGTCACCTAATAATCTATCAGACCATTCAACTTAAATTTAACCATAATTCAGACGAAGAAATAATCATGCACACAAATCAATCGTGTTAACATAGCACCATGATACTCGGAACAATTGAGCTTAAAATGAATTTATGGAAAAGCTCCATACCAATCATAAACCCAATCACGTGGATCTGCATTCAGCAGATTAAACGAAAGAACAACCGTTCCATCTGCCCCAACAGGCATAAACTCTCCATGAATCAAACCTTCCTCCTTCCCGCCATTCACAAACACTTTAACAAATATCTCTGCCGCCCTCGACACCGCCTCGGCCTCCGAAACCCTACCAACAATCCAAGCATGCCTGTACTTGCCCACCACGGCTCTCACCTCCTCGCCCCCTTTCACCACCACCACACTATACACCTCCCCACCTGAACCCGAGTTGGAACAACCTCCCAGCACAGACTCCAGAGCCTCATCTACGGCCTCATCGTCGCCGTCCAACTCAACGGAGCGGATGGCGCCACATTCCGGCGAACAGGAAGCGGTTCGGGATTGGAGACAGTGGGAATTTGAGTTTAGGACTACTGAGACAGTGTGGTTGGGGCTACAGGTGCCGCATTGAGGAGTTTGGGAGGTCAATTTGGTCATTTGTCTGAGGATGGAAGATTCTAGAGTGTCAATGGAGGATTTCCAGTCGAAGCCGATGAAGATTGCTTGTAAACGACATGGGAATTGGAATGGTTTGGAATCGATTTGAGCTGAGAGGGATTCGATTTCTTGAAACGGCAATGGCGCGCGGTAGATTTCCACGGATTTGTATATGAATGGGACACCTATATGCAAAATCAAAGTAAGAAAGAAGCAAATAGAAATAAGAGAGAGAAACATATATATATATATATATATATATATATATATATATCTCTAGAGAGAGAGAGAGAGCGAGAGGTGACCTAGAACGAAGGAGAAGAGGACTGAGACAGTTAGGATCAGACGCTTGACTCCTGGTTTTGTTTTGCGCATGGTTTTGGGATCGAAATCTAATGCTGGCTCTTGCGGTTTAGATGTTTCTGGGGCTTCTTTTGCAGGAAGCAGAGGTTCTGTGATTTCCGCCATGGTTGTTGAGGCACTGAAGCTCTCGAGTTCGTGCTCGTGCTGTTCTCACTCGAGTTGAGCAAAATTAGAGAGAGCCTGGAATTAGAGAAAAACTAGCGGGCGTCGAGCAAGTAAATAAAACACTTTATGACCTGTAGTCGCAAATGCCGTCTTAGCTCAGCCGGTAGAGCGCACGGCTTTTAACCGTGTGGTCGTGGGTTCGATTCCCACAGACGGCGATTATTTTTCTGTTTCCATTTTTTGTTTGTTCCAGTGCTCAATAAAAGCTTCTTTCTGCTCTCATTCTCAAAATGACTGAATCTTTCTTCTTATGAAGTATAGTTTCCTTTATGCAAAATACTTTTGATTTGCAATTCGAGAAAATGTAGGTTTTTTCTTTACAAAGTAATATTCTAAATTATTTTATTTTAATGTACGAGGAGAGGAGGGGGATCAAATTCATACGGGCACACTGTCATAACCAACTGTCACGTTTTTCTTGCGAAGCTAATTTTAATTCAGAAGTTAGCTACTTGGTTTTAGAAACATTGTATTTAAAACTCATAATAATTATATTCAGATTACATAACCAGTGTAGTAGCATCCATACAGCAGGGAATATAATCATAAAGTAAGCATTAAACTTTTGTTTGCTCCAATTGCTCAGCTAATTTCCTTGCTTCAGCTTCTCCCTTAGCAACCCTTTCAGCTTGACTTCCAGAAAACTTCTTCCTGAAGGCCTCCACTTCTTCATCTTTCTGTGAAACAAGAAGTTTAATGATTACATTGCATTTGCAAAAAGGAATTGAAATGGATACTGGGGATTATGCATGATGAAATGTATATGCATACCAGTTCTTTAAACAAAGGATCTGGTGTCCCAATCTTATGACCCGCAGGTAATATTTCCCATGGTTTCTTTGCCTTCTCAAGATCTCCATTCTCAACGCGAAGCGAAAATTGATTTTCGGGTGGCAGATTGAGCTCCTTCAGCACCTTATGCATCATGAAAAGCAAAAGCATCAAGGTGAGGTGGTAGAATGGAGTAAATATAATGAGGCAAAACTGTGTTAGATGCAAAAGACCATAATGTCATACCTTGAGAGAAAATGAAGGCATGAAAGGCTCTAGCAAGCATGCAAGAAGATAAACTAGTCCAGCAGAAGTTTTCACAACAAGAGAGCAAGAAGCTTGATCTTGCTTGTAAAGTTTCCAGAATTGGCTCTCCTGCATACGTATCAGAACATGTATGTAGTAAGCAAACAATATTTGAAGACAGTTTTCAGTGCTTGCTTTAGCTTTTATGAGCTTACTTGTAAATATGCATTTCCCTCACTGGATATGCTCATTGCAATTTTCAGTGCTTGCTTTAGCTTGACCTGTTATATCAAATCGATCGGAGATAACGCAACTTCTTCGTAAATCATATTGCAAAAATGGAAAAAATAGAAGAATAGCTATATACGAAAGACTCATTTGCACAAGAAATCACCTTCTCCATTGCTTCTATGTATTGGTCCACACATATACCAATTCTTTCTGCAAACCTTTTTGTCAAGGAATGTGATTCCGCACCAGAAGCATCAGGAATAATAGATCCATATCCTAGTCCTGCAGGAATTTTTTTCATAGAAGCATGACTTAAGTTAAGCAATAAGTTCTATGTGAAGCAATAACTCAGCAAATTTTCTCTCAATTTCATGTCTGCAGCCGCTAATTAACTAACCTTGAGGTTTTGCAATGAAGCTCAACACTCGGTTAATGAAATTGCCCAAGTTATTCAGCAGCTCAGTATTTAGTTTTGCTTGCAAGTCTGTCCATGTAAACAATGTGTCTGAGACCTAATCATGACATGATTCAATAAGTACGTAAATCAGTAACAACCATTAGAATTTTCAAATATCCAAATACAATGCAAGAACTGGAAATCACTAGCAGCTGGCTGCAGAAAAACAGATTACCTCTGGCCTGTTAGTTAGCAAGTAATATCGCCACACTTCTACAGGAATGTTTGTATCTTGTACATCATTGCCAAAAATTCCTGTACCCTTGCTCTTGGAAAACTTCCCTGCATCATCCATCAATGTTAGAAAATGAAAAGTGGAAATAAATTATGATTTTAAACTTGAAGATGTCAAACTTCCACGAAGATCATTGCGTATTCTTGCCCGTGTGTACCTGCTTCATACATTAAATATTCGGTAACACTAATGCTCTTCATCAAAGTCCACTTTTCTCCAGTTCCAATAAGCGTAGATGGGAACATAACCTAGAATCAAATTATACAGCAGATAAGCATTTTGGAAACCACATACAAACTTCAGGCAGATATAGAAGTCTGAACTCCAGAATACATGAGATGAGAAAACTTTTACAGTGTGGAATGGGACATTATCCTTGCCCATGAACTGGTACAGCTCAACATCTTCAGGGTTCTTCCACCACTTCTCCCAATCAGGCGTGTAGCACGAAGTGATGGAGATATAACCGATGGGTGCGTCAAACCATACATAAAAAACCTAAGCATCATAAAATTGGCAAAATAAAGTTATCAATCTGCAAATGTAAAATGAAATCTAACAAACCCAAGGAACCTGCAAATTACCAAATATACATCAACAAAGGTAAACTCTTCAACAGTTACATAAATCAAGTGCTAACCTTGTCCTTAAATTTTTCGTGTGGAACAGGAACCCCCCACTTAAGGTCCCTCGTAATGCATCGGGATTTAAGTCCTTCTTTAAGCCATGCATATGTAGTTTGAATAGCATTCTGGCTCCAAGATCCTGCAACAGAAATGTCACTGATATATTCTTCCAATTTATCCTTCAACAGTGGGAGCTCTAGAAATAAGTGGTCTGTGTCACGTATACATGGCCTTGCCTGACATATCTGTTGATTGCAACTTTTAAGTATATATAAAACCGGGGAATGTTTAGAAGAAGCAGGTATATATAACAGGTTTTAACCAAATCCCAACAAGATTCATTGGCAGAAAGTATGAAATTCGAGTAGGCCAAACATACTTTACATCTAGGATCCTTAAGCTCAGTTGGATTCAACAGCTTTCCGCACTTATCGCATTGGTCCCCTCGTGCAGAGTCATTATTGCAATCTAGCACTGGACAACTGCCTTCGACTAGCCGATCAGCCAAGAAACGATTGCATGTTTCACAAAAGAGCTGGATTGTTGTTGAAATTCGAAACCATTGAAAGAGAAAATGACACATCCATTAGGTTAGCAGTAAAGTGAGTTTCTTTCTTCTGCAAATAAAGATGCAGCATAAGAGTTACACATTAGATGAACATCAGCACATAAATATGTACCTGCTGCATTGTGTTTTCTGTAAGCCATCCATTCTCCATCAGTTTCTTGAAAATAGATTGGCAAACTTCAGTCTGTTGGGGAGTGGAGGTGCGTCCAAATTCATCGAAACATATATCGAACCAATCATAGACCTCTTTATGAATTGCATAATATCTACAAATGCGAGAGCCACAAAAAGTTCATTCATAAGTCATAACCCAAGAGGCATCATTTTCAACAGGTCAAGGCAAAACTAGAAACAAAAGGCATCGCCATACTTGTCACAAATTTGCTGTGGAGTGCAATTTTCCTCCCTAGCCTTTGTCTCTGTTGCAGTCCCATACTCATCAGTCCCACATATGTATACCGCATTGTATCCACGAAGACGACAATATCTAGCGAAAACATCAGCGCTCAGAACACCTGCACCACATATATGCATGATATAGAATCATAAACGACTTAACATTTGACAAATACAAATGAAAATCAAAACAACAGGCAGACAGAGAGAGAGCAGGAGTGAATTACAGCCTATGATGGTGCCAAGGTGAGGGATGTTGTTGACGTATGGCAAGGCGCTTGTGATGAGTATGTTGCGCTTTCCCGGCACCGGTAGCTTCAGATTTCTGCCGTTGCCTTGTCTGCCGTCTGATTGATCATCCATGTCTTGCTGCAGCAGCTAAGTTTTGAACAAAGAATATCAGTAGCTCCGTTAATTCACAAAGACTAATAAGAACACAAGTCAACTTGTGGGGAGAGAATAAGGCACTGCCAACTTTATGCTCACCTTGGTGATCAAGTCTCTAAAACGAAGGAAGACGTCAGCACCACTGACCAAAAGAATCCAATATAATTTTCCAAATTGGTTCCTTCCACTAACAGAATCTAATTGGTCAAGTCTTTTCAGCCCTCAGACTTTATTCTCTTATTCTTTTTTCTTATTTTTGTGCTTAATTTTTTAACAATGGATTATGAGGAACGGAAGAATTAATTAACGATTAGTAAAAGCTAAGACCAACCACTGTTAATAAAAGATTGGTATGGTGTTTTAATAAAGTTGTATGACGTTTTTATCCAATATTGTGGGGTTTGGATACCCTCCCAAAATCATTATCAACAAGAATAATATAATCTAAGCATCTAAACTAATACAATCTACACCAACTAGCTCTTAATCTAGTTAATATTTCTCTTTTCAATATTGGAAGAGGTCACGAAATTCGAATCTTCACGCCCCAATTGCTCATGAACCTTAGCTCTAAAATACTATAATCTTTTTTTCTTTTTTCGGAAAATACTATAATCTATTTGTTTATCCTTAAACGAAATTAAGAGTTAAGACTTTTCTTAACATTAATTAACAGAGTTTCTAATTGGACTTTTCATATGTAAGCTCATAAATAAGACCTATTTCAATAAAGAAAAATATCACTAGACAAAATTGATATTTTGTTTAATTCAAAGTGTGACATTCTATACAAATTTCGAAATTGAAACCTAACAACAAATTCATAAATGAGCTTCACTTATGTTGGTATTTTATAAAAATTAAAAACAAAAGAATATTGAAGATGGTTGAGTGTCGGAGTATAATTATCATAATACTCATTTTGACATTTTACATCACAAAGAACTGGCAAAAAGAAAATTGGAAATAATTATACAAACAAAAGTCTTTATTTTCCCTCTTTTTGCAACGGCTATAAACAGAAACCTTTGTAGGTTACAGAGTCGAAGCTTTGGGCTTCCCATGCATAGATGCAGTTGCTTCCATGGCCAAGCCGCCTGAGATCTCTCCTCTTATCCTGCAAAGATAAAGCATCCACAGATAAAATTCATGCTGTTATGATATTGACAGGTACCATTACTCATGGAAACTCCTATGCCCGACTTATAGCAACGTATGCCCGAATTGGCGATATCGTGTCAGCCCGTAAGGTGTTCGATACATTGTCTCAGAGAGGCATACATGCATGGAATGCCATCATAATCGCATATTCTCGTCAATATTGCCCATCTGAAGTCGTAAGTTTATATCATCAGATGATATTAGATAGAGTTAGACCTGATAGCTCGACTTTCACTGTTGCCCTTAAGGCATGTGCAAGCACATTAGACTTGAAAACTGGTGAAGAAATATGGTCTAAAGCGGTGAATTGCGGATACGAATATGATGTATTTGTGGGTTCATCTGTTTTGAATTTGTACGCCAAGTGTGGGAAGATGGATGAAGCAGTGATGGTTTTCAATAAGATGCCTAGAAGGGACCTTGTTTGTTGGACAACAATGGTAACAGGGTTTGTGCAGAGTGGAAGGCCAATAGAAGCAGTTGACATGTATAAGACAATGCAAAATGAGGGAATGGAATTTGATGGGGTTGTGCTGATGGGGTTAGTGCAGGCTTGTGCAAGTCTTGGGGACTTGAGGTTGGGTCTCTCTGTTCACGGGTTTATGATTCGGACAGGTCTTCCTATGGATGTTATGCTTCAAACCAGCCTTGTGCATATGTATGCTAAGAATGGACATTTGGAGCTAGCTTCTTCTGTGTTCAATAAGATGCCTTACAAGAATGCAATCTCTTGGGGTGCTTTGATTTCTGGCTTTGCTCAAAATGGTTTTGCAGGGCATGCACTTGAAATGTTGGTAGAGATGCAGGGTAGTGGATTCGAACCTGATTCAGTGTCTCTTGTGAGTGCACTTCTAACATGTTCACAAGTTGGATTTTTGAAATTGGGTAAATCTACACATGCATATATTTTGAAAAGGCTTGATTTTGATGAAGTTTTGGGTACTGCAGTCATTGACATGTATTCTAAATGTGGATCCCTTTCTTATGCTCGTGCTCTATTCGATCAGATTGTTTCCAGAGATTTGATCTCTTGGAATGCCATGATTGCAAGCTATGGGATTCATGGGCATGGAGAGGAAGCTCTAGCACTCTTCCTCCAGATGACGGAGACGAACATAAAACCTGATCATGCTACTTTTGCTTCTCTTCTTTCAGCCTTCAGTCACTCAGGTCTCATAGGAGAAGGCCGGTATTGGTTTGATATCATGGTTAATAAGTACAAGATCCCTCCCGGGGAGAAACATTTTGCCTGTATGGTTGACCTATTGGCTCGTGCTGGACGAGTCGAAGAAGCTTATGAGCTAATAGATTCTATGAATACTGAGCCTGGCATTGCTGTTTGGGTTGCCCTCCTGGCAGGTTGCCACAAGCATAGGAAGCTGTCGATCGGAGAGGTCACAGCAAAGAAGATCCTCGAGTTAAAACCGGATGACTTGGGAATTTATGTTTTGGTCTCGAACTTTTATGCCATGGCAAGGAAGTGGGATGATGTAGCTGGTATGAAGAAGTTGATGAAACAGACAGGAACGAAGAAAGTGCCTGGCTATAGTGTTGTGGAAGTAAATGGAGAGCTCCATGCCTTTCTTATGGAAGATAAGACCCACCAACATCATGAAGATATTATGCTACTTCTGAAGAAGTTGGATCAAGACATGAGAGCTGTGGGATATATCCCAAGGACTGAATTTATGTTGCACAATTTTGAAGAGGAACATTCCTCAGAGCAAAGATAATTATCAAATTTCTTTAACAAATTCAAATTCCCTTTACTATAAAACCCATTTGACATGATCAGATTAACCATCAAGCAGTATCATCAATCAAGTTTATTGGACCAAATACTTCTAGATTGCAATATCTGTCAAATTTAGAAATATGCCCAGTTCCACTGAATTTGAATATTAATCAGAAAGGGGTATCTTGAAAACCGAAGGGAAAGAAAGTTTATATCAACCTTAGAATAAAGCAAAGATGGACAAAGTGAAAAATCTAATTTCATGAGAATTACAAAATTTGGGGAATTTATGTTTTGGTCTCGAACTTTTATGCCATGGCAAGGAAGTGGGATGATGTAGCTGGTATGAAGAAGTTGATGAAACAGACAGGAACGAAGAAAGTGCCTGGCTATAGTGTTGTGGAAGTAAATGGAGAGCTCCATGCCTTTCTTATGGAAGATAAGACCCACCAACATCATGAAGATATTATGCTACTTCTGAAGAAGTTGGATCAAGACATGAGAGCTGTGGGATATATCCCAAGGACTGAATTTATGTTGCACAATTTTGAAGAGGAACATTCCTCAGAGCAAAGATAATTATCAAATTTCTTTAACAAATTCAAATTCCCTTTACTATAAAACCCATTTGACATGATCAGATTAACCATCAAGCAGTATCATCAATCAAGTTTATTGGACCAAATACTTCTAGATTGCAAAATCTGTCAAATTTAGAAATATGCCCAGTTCCACTAAATTTGAATATTAATCAGAAAGGGGTATCTTGAAAACCGAAGGGAAAGAAAGTTTATATCAGCCTTAGAATAAAGCAAAGATGGACAAAGTGAAAAATCTAATTTCATGAGAATTACAAAATTTTCAACAAAACTGGGAAAAATAAGATACTCTGCCATCTTTCCCTCATGAAGGACCAAACAACGTCCATTTCTGGCATGAGATGTTAGACAAGAACATCACCAGTAAGCAAAATAAGTCTCGAAGTTTGAACTGCGGCTGTCTTTCAAAATTTACTCAGCTCCTGTAACCTACAGACTGAGTCTGAAGATTTTGGTTGTCTTCTAACAAACGGTCATATTCAAGAAGTAGATCTGCAGCCTGTTTCTGGAGGGCAGCAACATGGGCTTCAGCAGTTTCAATGTTTTTATCTTTCTCCTTGCACTCCAATTTCAGCTTCTTCAAATCCTCTGATAGAGTCGAAATTTTTTCTTGCAGCTGCTTGATTTCTTGGGAAGATTTATCTTCCTTTTCTTTAAGCTGCATCGTCTCTTTCTGAAGTCTGTCGACTTCTTCTTTTGAAGCTCCCACGTTACTCCTCAGTCCAATAAGTTTACTTAAATAATGGTGCATCCGATCGATTATGAAGCCAAGAAACAGGGTAAAACCTGTAAGTGAGATCAAGTGTATCAGGGACAAGAAGGATCATTCACTGGATAGAAACAATAGTTGTTAGATATAAATGTAAAGCATATATAGTTAGCTGTCAGTCTACCTACTCTCAACTGGTCAGAGATCAATCACAGAGCCAGCACCACACATGAAGCACTTCTGTGACTTGCTCAAGAAGACCATATAATCAACTTAAGTATTCCTTTTTTCAGTAAACTAAATGCAACTTCTTCCGGAACACGATAAGTGATGCTGTAATTGCTAAATGCACAAGACCAGAGAGGCGGGCCACTAGCAGCAATCAGAAGGAATGAAGTGTTTGTAGACCAAGTTTACTATTGCCAAACTTTACATGGAAATATATAATGCACTGATTGTTCAACCAGTAAGCTGGGATTGCATCATTTAACCATAAAAAAGAGAAGGGAAAGAAACAGTTCTTAACAACACTGATTTCTAGGCCAACTTCTATACCTTTTAATCAGATTCTACTGATTCAAAGAACCAGTTTTTCATGTCCAAATTTCAACACACACTCTAAAGAAGCCACACAATAAATATTAAACACGCAGCCAAAAGATTCTTTCAATACATGCAGAACCATTGAATGGTAAAATCATAAAGCCTTAGGGTGAATCCTTCTCACAATCCGTAGGGTGATAGCCTTAAGCCCTTAAAATCTTGTTCACAGGAAACAAAACTCATTTCTTGCTGGCCTACTCTTTTCCCAACTAAAAAAAGAAACCCTAAATAAGAATCCAACTGTTGAAGTTCACAAACTGAATAGTAAAGCAAGCACTCAAAGCAACTAAGAAAAAATGAGCAGGAATATACCCATTAATGAAGCCTCAAGCAAGTGGGTTCTCCACAGAACCTGATCCATAGGTGACATAGTTCCAAGCTTTACACCTTTGTTCTGGATCTTAACAATGCTAATAAAGCTTGACAGGAGAATCACAGACATGGTGCAAGCAATGGTTTTCACAGTAGCTGGACCCTTACCCATTTTGAGCTGATCCAGGCTCTTTATCACAAGCTCCCTCAATGGCCCAATCTTTACCAATAGAAGAAACGCCACAACACCCTCAGCAAAAAGAACTAAGAACAACAGCTGAATCATCTCTGCCTGCTTCTACCAAACAACACCCACCTAGCTGCAGCTTTTACAAAGCTCTGATTTTTGCTCAACTTGTAATAAAAGTTTAAACTCACCTCACAAAAGAAGTTTCATTTCTCAGCAAGAAAAATCATAGATCCATGAACTTGTGAAGAGACTGAAAGAAACCAAGAAAGAAGCTTCCTGACAGAGACTTATTAGTTGCTCTTTCTACAGGAGCAATAAATACCTCAAATTGCCAACCAAAAATCTATTCTTTCGTTGATGGGTAAGAATACTTGAAGAAAATTAGGCAACCCAGTTAGCCAAAAGCTGGTTTTATCGCCAAAAATGAGGGTTTATAAGAGGACAGATCTATGCATTCAGCGAAAATGAAGAAAGCAAGAAGCTTTTCTGCAAAAACCCATTTCTCATCATGTCAGTGACTTTTCATATAACTAGCGGTTGTAATTTGGTTTTGAAAATCAATTAATTTAGCAAGGGGGTGTGATTTGCAAATGGGTTTTGTTTTTTTCTCCAGCCCAAAGAAGGATTAAGGGATGAAAAGTAAAGGTAAGCACAGTCAAAAGCAAAGAACTTGAAGTGTAATTGACGCAAAAATAAAATTGAAAATAAAAGAGGGTTTGCTCTGTTTTTTAAGCTCTGTCTTTTTTTTGTTTTTTAAGCTCTGTCTTCCTTAACAACAAACTTGCTGGTTTTGCATGTACTTGACAAATGACCTTGACTCTTGAGAACTGAGAAGTTCTTGCTACTTCGGCATTGAAGCAAGGCCACTATTTTGTCACATGTATGATATGTCACACTTTACATGCTAAAAATTTGACTATTTATATGGCATTTTTGAAAGTTCAAGGCTATAACATAGACCAAGAAAACAGGTCCATACAGAAATCTTGGCTTCCTAAAAATAAAAATAAAACAAAAATAATTATAATCTTGGCTGCTTTTGTCCTTTGGACATATATGTCTATCAGAAACATAGGCCCAATGGGCTACATTATAAATGTCCATTGGAGAGTTGGAGAAAGAATTGCACGCAACGGAATAGCACTTTTTGTTATTTTCAACCAATAACGCAATGACACGTGAAATAACTTTTCCAAGTGTCATTGTGTTATTGGTTGGAAATAGTAAAACAGTATTATCCTTGTTACAAGTAAGTTTTTCAGGGAGAAAGGAGAGTTATTTCTTGTTAGAGTCTCCAATTGAGAGTGTTTGTGTACATGTGTGGTGTATTTTTCTTTTGGAGGATTTCTACAATTACCAAGGTGTCATCAAGATTCAAACTTAAGACCACTTGTCTGCAAGTCAATGTCTTTTTTATTGGATTAGACCCGTTGGCATGCATGATGTATATGGCCTACACATACTTTATATTAAGCGTATGAAGAAAGTTAAACTAATGAGATTGATAAATAAATAAGTAGTGAGTTTTTGTTCAATGTAAAAACTTTATGAAAAAGCACGGAGAGTGGAGAAACAAAAAAGTTGACGAAGGATTAGTGGACTGCAGAAGTAAATTGTTTAAAATACAGAGTAGCAAAAGTGTGCTCTTTTTTTTTCTCCTTATTTTCCAAAGAATGGGCAAATATGATGGGAATACAATATGGCCCTTAGTTCAAAAGACTATCTTTATGCTAAAAGCCTCTATAATCATACAAAAGTTCCACCATTCTTTACGTAGTTGGGCATTCAGTGCAAAGCTAACAAAATTACGAATGTAACATACAAAGAGAATAAACAAATCTCGGGTGTGACGGCACCGGTATAGTGTTGGCTAAAAACCCTCCGATAATCAAATCAATAAACTTGTGTTGTTCATGGACCAGTTTTAGGTAAATCTGGGCTTCCTATTTTGGATAGTTTTTAGCCCATTAGAGATCTTGACTCACTTTCTTGGGCCTTCTTGGAGCCCATAATAAGCTTGAGGCCCATTATGAGGGATCAAATCAAAGGTTGAATCAGAGTATTCCTTGGATTGTGACACCTGGACATCTTAATAATTTTTGGTCCCCACAATTATCACTGCAGTTATGAGCAACATCAAGAGCTACGAACAAATGGGGCTACGAAAAAACATATGGTTGGGTCGAGCTTATCGGATGGGGTATATAACATAAAAGGCCAATTACATTTTAAATAAATTCAAAAATTATTATCATTTAATAAATAAAAGTGTAATCACAACTACTTCATTCTATTTTTTTATATTATATAAATGTAAATATTTATTTATTTTAAAGCCTATGCCTAAACAAAACTCTTCATAAATAAAGATAAGAGAAAAATAATAAATATTATCATATACGTAAGCGAGTCGAGGAGCTAGTATAGTATTTATACGGTGTTTTATTGTTTTATGAAATATTAAGATGATTTAAAGTGTATTCTTGTATCTCCTTAACCTTTCTAAAATAATCTTAATGGTCAACAAACATGTTCTTAATTAAGATCATATAATCGGCTTCTCTATAAATTAAGATGTTTTTATTTCAACCAGGCCCACTTCAGATAGGTCAAATTTGGTGCATTGTGGCACAACTTGGGCACTTGTCGTTAATTAAATTAAAACTTAGTTGGCAAATTGGGCTTTCTAGAGGATCCTTAACCCACCTAACTATATGAAAGATGGAAGCAATACGTAGATATGGGCTTAGAGAAGTTGGTTAGAGCAGATGCGTTATTCACTCTGCACCCGTATTCGAATCCCCCTCCTAAACAAAACTTTTCAACACAATGCGTAGTTGATTAATGGTGTATTATGTATGATAATTAAAAAGTTAATACAAATAAAAAGCTTCTCAAATAAGAAAGTAGCTAAAGCTAGTGCATGCCACGTTGGGTTAAAAATTATAAAAATTAAAGAGCCATGTGGAATATTGGAGACCAACTGTCAAACTAGCCTGCTATATATGGATTTGGTCATGGAAATCTTACACATGGTAAATTATTATAATCAAACTTCTTAATCCGATAAAATAATGCAAAATTATTTTTTATTTTCAATTTGGGAGAAGAAGACTAGGATGATCAAACTCTGATTACAGTGTGAATTGAGTTATAATTTCGGTTTACAATAATAATAACCTAATAATGATAAATGAAAACAATAAAAGAGCTGAAAAGGAACTTAGGAAAAAGACAAAAGAATGAGTCATATCAGAAATGTTTCCACAGAAGCCGACAAGCAAACACAGCCTTTCGTATTTGAGTTTTCACAATTGCCTACCATTTATAGTCAGCCGCCACTAAAACCAGCCGCGATAACTCCAAACCTCAACCCACAAGAAGGAAAATTTGATTTTCATGAACTCATGAGAACCAGCAAACACGCATATAAAATAAAGAAAATGTAATGTTCGGAAGTGATTTCACAATGCATCACTGGCTTACGACAACATGTTTGGATGTTCATTTCAAGTTACTTGAATACTCATTTAGAGTAATGTATTTCGATTAACAACCATTTACGAGAATATTAACGACTTTCGTTAGCACAATTAGAAGAAGAGAAGCAGTAAAATACACGTATAATGTGATTTTTCAGTTACTAACACTCATTTAGAGATTACTCTTTCGATTTACAACCATATACAAGGATATAAGCGACTTTCGTTAGCAGAACTAGAAGAAGGGAAGTGGTGAAATACATGTATAATGTTACTTTCAAATGTTAATTAGTGAAAAATATAGGAATGTATAATTTGTGAAAAAGAAAATTGGCAATATGCTATTATATAATTTTGAATTATACAAGGGGATAATAAATAAAAATATATCTGCCAATAGCATTGCACGTATAATTGAAGAAATCGCATAGACTCTAACTCGTTGAGAGAGATGTTTGAACAGAGAAGAAACAGAGACTTCTACATAGAGAAAGGTCAAACATGACGGGTAGCGTCCGTCAATGGTTGATAAACCCCTCTAGGAACTCTTCCCTTCTCTCTCTACAGCTCCCTCTCTCTCTCTAAAATAATTTTTGTCTTGGTGAGTCGTTGTGGGTTTCGTGGACGAGCTTTTGGGGTTGTGATATTTTTGTGGTGTGTTTGGTTGCAGCACTTGAATTTGCTCCAAAAGATTCTCCAAAAGATTGTCCTCTGACATTAATTTCTTGGGTTTGTTCTACATCTGGTGGAGAGAAAAATGGCAGTAAGTTCACAGATTTTTTTGTTTATTGTGCTTTATTTTTGTTTCTCTTTCTTAGTTTTGAATGTATGATTTTTCTGTTTGCTAGCTGAGGAAGCTGTGATAAAGAAAAGAGAATGAGATTCTAAATTTTATGCATTATGTTGATCAGGGCTTCTTTTCTTTTCTAGGATTCCAAAAAGATATGTGCTTTCAAATAGAGCATATATTAGACTTGGGTTTAAAAACTTTGTTTTTTATTTGTTTTCTGACAAGCAACACTGGGTTTGTCCTAAGTTTTTTGACATGTAAAGTCTGTAGCAAACGTGGATATATTGTTGATCTGGGTTCTTTTATTAGAGATTTTAGGGCGTATGTTATTTGGGCAGTAGCTAGTAGTACAGATTAGAGGATGCTCAATCAGAATGCTTTATCAATTCTTATTAATCTACATTTTGAGCTGGTGCATGTGATATATAATTAAGAATAAAAAAAGAATTATTGGGTTTCTTTCATGGGGTTGAATTAGCATATAAGAATTGTGCTCTGGAAAATGGGAGCATGAGCTTTGTTTATATTGCATAATAGTTCTACTCAATTTGTGGTGTTGAGTTCGTGTTTGAAGGACCATAAAACTTGAGCTGAATTCGTAGATGAATAAATCTTTTGATGGGGCCATATTAGTTTTTCTGGGGTTTTATGTATATAATTGAAACGTATTAGAGCTAGTAGTTAGTTGAAGCTGTAAATGATTTTGATAATCTCTCTCTCTCTCTCTCTCTTCTTGTTTGCAAATTCACATTTGAAATTCTCTGGCTTCTCAGTGTAAGATTTTAATTATGTGGGTGGAGAAATCATTGTTAATTTGTTTTCTAGGAATTTTACAGTGTCTCCAAATTGATAATGTTGAGACACTAGGTGAGAAATTTGGATAAGATATCCTCTATATGTTGGCATTCTCAGAGAAATGACATGAAATAATTCGTGGGTTGACATTGGTTTATGTATCATACATGAAATTTTTAGTACTGGTAGGTATCTGAAAAGCTGTCACTTGTTAGATATTTGATCATTTGTTTTTAGATTCTCTCTCTCTCTCTCTCTCTCTCTCTCTCTCAACCAGTTGATTAGGAAGCTGATCATCAGCTCTGTGATCTCTCTCTCTCTCTCTCTCTCTCTCTCTCTCAACCAGTTGCTGATCATCAGCTCTGTGATGGTGCTATAGATTATACTTTCTTGTATTCGCATTTGTTCATCTCAGTAGAGCAAGGAAAAAGTGCCAAGAGAGTCGTCCAATACCACTAAGTTTAAAGGAATTCAGGTTTGATGCTAGTAAATGCTGTTAAAAACTTAAAGTAGGCATTAGGTTGATTGTCCTTTGATTAGAATGCATAGGCATGCAGTCTAACCATACCACTCCCATGGGGAATCATGGAGGTGATATGATTTGTATGTGTCATCTAGTAGATCTTTGGGCACATGTTCATTTCCATGGGCAGTTAATTGTCCAGTCATTTACTGCCTTCATTTTAGGGTGGTCACCTGAAAAAGTGAGGTCACCATCTGTTACCTCATTCTCATTCTTTGGATGGCCAGCAAAGCTTGTGGAAGAAGTATTGTTTCGCGTTACTTTGAGAAGGTTTAGGGAGTTGCAGTAGATTCTCAATGTCCTTTTTCTTCCCTGATCTGATCTAACCGTGCTTATTTGAATGTTTATTATAATGTGGTTAAGCAAGATCAAGTTGTGGTTATGCAGAACCGCCTGTTATACTTTTCCAAATCGACTTGAAAATTTGGGCCTCATTTCTGTTCATGGTTTCATCTGCCTACTTTAACTCACCCATTGAATGACCTTGTGTATAGAAGAGGTCTTATAGACTTCATGTGATGCTACATGATGTACTGAAATATATTGACTGATGAATACTGGATGTGTTTAGATGTATTAGATATTAAATATGACACTATTTCTTAATGTGCAGCAACGTTCACATGTACCAAAGTTTGGGAATTGGGAAGGTGAAGAAAATGTTCCTTACACAGCCTATTTCGATAAGGCTCGTAAGGGTCGAACAGGGCCAGGGGGAAAGATGATTAATCCAAATGACCCCCAAGAGAACCAGGATATGCTTTCTGATATATCTTCATCCGCATCATCTCCTCCAAAAGTTAGAGCTGAACCAGAAAGACCAGTTCATGAACGGAGAAGAAGCAGGGAGGATAATGACCTAAGGCAATTTGCCAACTCTCCAGCCCATCGTGAAAATTTGGGTCGCAGAACTTCTGGTGAGGCAGCAAATCAACCTAACAGAGGCCGTGGAGTAAGTTCTGGTGAAACCCATCGAAAACCTGCACGACCAAGTGCTGAGTACAGTGTGGAACGTTCACCTCTCCATCGCAATGCAAGGGTCTCAGGGAGAGATTCTCCCTCCTGGGAAGGAAAGGCTTCATATGAAAGTAGCCATGGTACTCCTGGAAGATCCCGTCTTAAACCTCGTGATGAAAGTGTAAATTTTCTTCCTCATATCCATCATTTTATTGTCATAATAGCATAAACTTGTCAAAATGTTGTCCATTTGCCATTTCTAGTAAACAGGTATGATCTCAAAAACTTATTTTAACTGATGATTGAGAAAGTCTTGCTGTTGCAAGAACCATGGTTTTCAAAATGATTGTACTGGTAGTTTGCAACAAGGCTTAAAGTGGAGTGGTTTTATACATGGTCTTGTTACTGAATTGTCTTCTTCCTGGGATAAATTGATACAATATTCTGTCAAGTCTTTCTCTTGAGTATGTGGCTGTTTAATGTGGCAGCCTGAGAAAGGTGCTGCTGTTCCGAAATTTGGCGAGTGGGATGAGAATGATCCAGCATCAGCTGATGGTTTCACTCACATTTTCAATAAAGTGCGGGAGGAGAAGGCAGGGAAAGTACCAGGCACTCCTTCACAGTCATCGTACCACGATGCACGGAAGCAGGCTGCCAATGACAATGCTAAGGTGTGTCATCAATTGCTCATCCAGTCATAACTTCTTATGGTTTCATTATTGTCATACAACTTACTGGTTTCTGTCTCATTTCTATTCTTTTCTTTTCTTGACTCAATTTTGCAGAGTTGCTGCTTTCCATGGTGCAGAAAATGATATTTGATATATCTCTGAATTTGTGGGTAAATTATAAGGTGTTTGGACCTGTAAATATCTTTAAGGGCTCTGTCCATGAGGTGTACCTTCTATAAAGTGCATTCATTTAATCTGAGCATGTGTGTTTTGTATTAATAAAGATTTCATTCCATTCTAATTGGAAATCTTTTTTCTTTCTTTCTTTTCCTTTTTCCCTTCTATTTTTCTTCTTTCTTTTCATATTTAGCTGTGTTAGCTCCGTTGTGCCATTGAATATTATCAATTTAATTCCTATATGTGGCTGGAAAAACCAGATACAGATTATTCTTTGATTCTATTCCTATATATTCCGGCAATATTTGTCTTGGTTTTTGGATTCATTATATTTCGCATGTTACTAGAGATTATAGATAAACTCCAAAAAATAGTTTTGGATTGAAGTTTTATATCAAGCACGATTCAATTGATTATGCCTCACATAGCACCCCATCTCAAAAATAAGAAATGGAAGAAAATCTAAAATTGATTGTCATGATGTTGAGTAAACGACGTGATTAATACGATTGATGTCATGAATTTAGAGTATAATATTAATGAATTGGTAATATCAAGTAACCATAGTGCATTAGAGAAATACTTTAATAGATACTAGCCTTTCTGTACGTGCTTACGAGAGACTTTTTTTAATAAAATTTTTAAATTTATTTTAGAATTAAAAAGTATTATGGGTAGTTGTGTTTCATAAAAATAGAATCCATTATTTGATTTTTCTTTTAATTTTAATTTTTTTAATATGAAAAAGTGTGAATTTATCGTATTATCCTCATTTAATTAATAATTTCAATTCTTAATGTTTACATTAACTAAGGGCATTTTCTGATATTTTGAATGTTTTACCATTCTCTGCCCTTTATATATATAGATAAGTTTTGTATATTAATTTGGGTAAAAAATTGTGTGCACAAACCCAACCTTAACTTGGTCGAGGAGAGAAACTCTCAAGCAAAGGTTACAGCACTTTTTACTATTCCCCGCAAATAACACAATGATACCTGTGATAACTTTTTTACGTGTTATTATGTTATTGATGGGATAGCAAAATAGTACTATCCCACTAGTTGGAGGTAAGTATTTTTCCCTTGTTGAGGGTCTTTTAGTAAATTTGAATGTTTTACCATTCTCTGCCCTTTATATATATAGATAAGTTTTGTATATTAATTTGGGTAAAAAATTGTGTGCACAAACCCAACCTTAACTTGGTCGAGGAGAGAAACTCTCAAGCAAAGGGTATAGCACTTTTTACTATTCCCCGCAAATAACACAATGATACCTGTGATAACTTTTTTATGTGTTATTATGTTATTGATGGGATAGCAAAATAGTACTATCCCACTAGTTAGAGGCAAGTATTTTTCCCTTGTTGAGGGTCTTTTAGTAAATTCACGTAAAATAGTACTTAAGCTCTCGTGTGCCAAATGGCACGCAGCACATGATGTCCCAATGAATTCCTTTTCATTACAGAATAATTCACATTAGAGTGCGAGCCGCCGACACGTAAAACGACAAAAGAGAAAAAGAGGGTCAACAGTCAATGTCGCCTCGCTGTCAGCGATCAATCAATCGTGACCGTTGCACCAGACTACTCCTGACCTCACATCCACGATCCACCCGAACAAATAATGTGAGTCCAGCGTAAGGGCGCTCACAGAGGATTCGTGTACCAAACACAACTCAAATTCCCTAATTGAGCGCCAAAGTTTCGCGGCTCGTTTAAAAAATTCAAATTTCACTAAAAAAAACGTTAACAAAAACTCAAACGAAAATTTTAGATGTGTTGTTTGAAACCTAAAAGAATAAAACCCTCTCTTTCTCTCTCCTTATCTCTCTCTCCCTCCCTCCCTCTCTCGGGCTCAGCCTTTGTGCCTCTCCCGAGATCTGATTGCCAATCTGCCATAGCTGAACCGTGTACAGAGAACCGATTGCATTGTTCGAATCCGTACACATATCAGGTACTTCACTTGGGTTCAGATTTCCATTCATGTTCTTGGAGCAAATCCGTTTCATTTTTTACTTCAATTTGTAGATTTACATATTAGATTCCGCTCGAAACTCGACTATTTTGCCTCAAATTTGTGTACCCGATTGAGTAATTGTTTGAAAAAAAACTGAAATTAGCTTTTCGGTGAATTGGGATATACAGAAAATCTTTTCTTTTGCTTAGAAGTGTTGAAATCTCTATGCCCAACTGAGTTTAAGCTCTGAACTCATGGTGAGAGAGAAGACTGTCGAGTCCTTCTACACCAGGCTCCGCGAATCGGCAACGGCGGCGTCTCAATCTCAATCTCCTCTTCTCATATTCCCATCGACTTCGGATGTGGATTCTCTCTGTGCCCTCAAAATCATCTTCCATGTCCTCGAATCCGATTCAGTCCGATACGCCTGCTATCCGGTCTCGTCGTTTCAAGAGATTCACAAGTACGCAGGGCCCGATCTGTGTTCTTCGTCCGAAAACCCAGTTTCAATTCTCTTAATCAATTGGGGTTGCCACAGGGATCTGAGGAAGCTCCTCAATTTGGGGCCCAGGGCTCGTGTTTTTGTGGTTGATAGTCACCGTCCGATTCATTTGCATAACCTGAGTGATCAGAACGATCGCGTGGTTGTGCTCTATACTTTGGATGATGAGAGGCAGACAGATTTGGCATATGATATTGAGGATGTTTCGGCTTTGGCTAATGCCAGTGATTTGAATAGTGATGACGAGCTGGATCCCGAATCGGACAGCGACAGTGATGAAGATGAGAATGATGACAGCCAAAGTGAGGAAGAAGAGGAAAATGGAGAAGGGTCGAGAAAGAGAAGAAAGGTGTCTCAGGAAAATGACCCAGTCAAGATTTTTAGGGAACTGAAGAGGAAATATTATCATTTGGGTACTTTTCATGGTAAGCCTTCAGGGTGTTTGATGTATGATCTGTCACATTCTTTGAGGAAGAACACAAATGAGTTGCTTTGGTTGGCTTGTGTTTCGATAACAGATCAGTTTTTGCACGAGAGGTTAACAGATGAGAGGTACCAAGCTGGGGTGATGGAGCTTGAGCAGTATATTAATAGTTCCGGGAATTTGGAGGCAGTGACTACTGTGACTCTCAAAGATGGGACGAAGATTCGTGCACCCCAGTCGTCTAGAATTACATATGAAGATGAACCTAGACTAATGCTGTTGCAGGAATGGAATTTATTCGATTCCATGCTTTGCTCTTCGTACATTGCAACTAAATTGAAGACATGGAGTGACAATGGGATGAAGAAGCTTAAACTTCTTCTTGCAAGGATGGGATTTTCGCTTGTGGATTGCCAGCAGAAGTACAAGTACATGGATAAGGAAGTGAAACAGCTGATGAAAGAGGAGTTCGAGCGGTTTTTACCCGAATATGGACTTACAGATTTCTACTACAGGAGCTTTCTGCGGCTTCATGGTTACAGATCAAAGGTATCTGCAGCAGATGTGGTGTATGGAGTTACAGCTCTGCTTGAATCGTATGTGACATCAAATGGTTCTTGTGCTTCCAAGGAGTTTGGGATGGCTTATGATGCATTGTCATTGAGCAATCTTGATAAACTGAAAGCCGGAATGCAACAAGCAATTAAGATACAGAGGGCAATTCTTAGACAAGGAAGCATGGCAATAACCAAGAGAGGCTGTATAAGAAGTGGAAGGAAATTTAGGTGGGTGAAACTTGACGATTCTTTAGACGCAAAATTGTTGGGGTACCCTCAGGCATTGACTAAATTCTGCTATTTCCTGATGGATGGTCTGAGAGAGAAGGGGGCTAGAATGAAACCTCTGGTTTGTGCTTGCTTGGTACAAGAGCCGAAAAAGGTATTGATAGTTGGGGTTTGTGGGAAACCTCGACTCGGGGCAGTTCAAGGAAACGCATTTGGAATGGCATTTAGAAATGCAGCTCAGGAGATTGGTGCAGAGTTCTTCCATGAGTTGTTTGAGTCTTCATGGATTGTTCTGGAGGCGGCTAAAATGAATAGCTTTATGGTGAGATTGACAGAAGCTGTGATGTAGAACTTTGTAAGAACATATCTAACTCAACCCTTTTTTGCTACTTTGGCAAAGGTTTGTGTCATGTTTGATCTGTATCAAGAGAAATGTAATTGTCTTTTTTCTTTCTTTCTTTGAATCAATCTTTCTTATTTACTGCCTTTGTAACATGTTCTTTCTTTCATATAGAAACTGAACTTGATCTTTTCTAGTGAGCAAGCAATTTTTTTGGCTCCTCTATTGACTCTGTTGCACTGAGTCCCTGATCATCTAATTCTTCTACCTTCCCTTTGCTTTCTGATTTGAGGATTTGAGGTGACATGTTTTTGAAGTATTGGTTGGGCTTACCTTCATCGTGTCAACCCAAAAACTCAAGAGGCCCGACCTAAATTCGTTTCTAACCCAACTCAAGCCCAATTTTACATACCTATCAGATAATTTGTAAATTAATTTGAGTCAAACATATACCTGGAGAGGGACCATTTTTAAAAAAAATTTATGACATGCTTTGTTAACGGGTTGATATGAGCACGATCTGTTAATGAATAATTTTGACACAAATATGACCGCAAATTAACAAGTAACATAACACGACTTGTTTCAAAATAATAGTATAGAAAAATTCTGCAAAAAACTTGAATAAAATGCATTTTACAAAATAATTTCGTTACTTAAACATTTTTCCCCCTCCTTCAAGATCGTTTGTATAAAGGAAAACATCCTACATAAGAAACAATTGAAAAAAATGTCCAAATTACGGTCAATAACTTTGAAATGAATTTCTAAACTTATAAACGGAAAAAAAACCATTATAATAAAATTGTGCTAATTTGGAAGGCTAATAACAACTCTTACTTGTTTCCCAACCTTGGTTTTTATTATCGTGTTTCTTTCTTCTTCTCTTTTCCTCTCTATCTACTCTGTCAGTGTCATATATTCTCTTGGTTAAATCATAAAGATTTCTTTTTTTTTTTCTTTTTTTTTTTGAGAGAGGTTAAATCATAAAGATTTCTTTTTTTTTTTCTTTTTTTTTTTGAGAGAGGTTAAATCATAAAGATTTCTTGTTTTATTTTTCCATTTCAAAAATTTTACATGTGGAAGAGATCGTTTGCGCATATGTCACACGTACAAGGCCACGTGGACCTGGTTCAGCCCTCACCGACTCGTGTATCGCAGAGACTCAAAGTCCGTGTTGTGTTTCTCGTCTCTTTCGTTCGTTCCGGTTGAAAACCCTTGCCATACGCAGGCAAACCAAAACTTTAATAACTTCTTCTTCCTCTTCAAACTCTCTGATCAAAGGTACGATCTTAACTATCAAGTTCTTATATCTTTCGTTTGCTTTTTCAAATATCGGAGGTTAGAATCTCAGTTTCTCCTTGTCGGAATCTCGATTCTGGTTGTGCCTATTGGTTTCCTAGGGTTTCTTTCTGCGATTTCTTCTTTATTATTTTTGATAAATTTTTTACCGCTTTTTGCTGATTTTTTGCGCTTGATATCTTTCTTTTTTCGTTCTATTTGGGGCTTAGGAAAATTTGATTTTGATGGAATCCGATAATTTTCACCCTGTTTTTCCGATTTATCGAGCCGTTAGATTTTTAGAAATTGCGACTTTTTAAAGAAAGTTGAATGCTTGAGTTGAAAAATAATAGTTTTACTGCTAAGGTTTGAATGTGCTGGCAACGTTTTCTACAAATCGATTCTGATTTGATTTATTCTTAGGCAGTCCTTCGTTGTGAAGATATGATCACATTTTGGTCACACAGTTAGATACAATGGAAATAGACCATGTTTGGTTGGACGTACATGTGTAATTGCAGTGAACTGCGTTTTTATGGAATTCATTCAGGTTCATTGTGGACTCAATTTTGATATGCTCAGTGACCAGTCTGTGGGTTGTGACTAGGGTTTCCATTTCTAGATTTTATGCCCAAGTTTCGTAGAATTGAATACAATTTGGTGGAGTTTGGTTAATTATGGTGATCTGAGGCATGGGAATGGGTGCACCAGCTTGAGTTAAACGTGATCATGAGTAAGCATGGCACGGTGTAGTTTACTGTCCACATATTTGATAAGAAAGTTGTAGAAAAGAAAAGACTTATCGTATCTCTTTGGCTTAATGTCATATCCTTTATTGCTGTAATTGAAAATTATGTAAGTATATTATTAATTTTTTGTTTATATTATTCCTCATTTGCTTTCCAACAAAATTAAGCATGTATTTGAATAAGATTACTCCATTGGAAAAACTGTAGGTTTTTCAAGCTTCATCTTGGATAGGAGACCATACATATAACATGAGCACTCGAGCGGCCAGGTATGTAAACCGAAGGAAGGATCGGGTGGACTTAGACCTCAATAGTGTGCCACCTGGTGACAATCGGGATCAGGAGGGAACTTCAACCCCGGTGGAGCCTCAGAATAATCAAGCTACCCTGCAAGGGCAGTCTGCACCACCTAATATGATTGATGTTGAGGCTATTGATGATGATGTTGTTGAATCCTCCCCCAGGGCTTTTGCCGAGGTATGCCTTATATTCAGTTTACACATACCTTTTGTTGTGGTTATCTCCATCCACGTGGTATGTATATGTGTATATATAAACATAAGTTCAATCTTTCGATGTTTAATGTCAGGCTAAAAACAATGCCAGGAGGAGCCAAAGAAGGATCACTGTTGATGTGGATTTAGGTAATTTTGTTCTGTTGTATTATAAACTTTATCATTTCATTACATCAGAACTTTTTGGCATTTATGTATTTCCCTTTGTTATTATACTGTGAAGATTCTGTGTTGTTCCGTTAATTTGTTATTGATTCTTAGTTCATTCTGTCCAACTTCATAAGATTAGTCGACATCTTGAATGTTTTCCTTTCAATTTTTCTATGAAGTTTGTTTACATACAACTAAAAGTTTTAAGCTGTGCAACCTATGAGATAAATAATTGGAGAGAAGGTCAGACTCATCTACTCGTCTTTTTTCTCTAGTGCTCTTAGTAGGATGAGAAGCTCATATTGTTTCAGAGTCTTCAAAGTTGTCTTGGACAACCTGCACAAGCTGACAGACTTTTTATTCATTATTTTCTTTGTCTATTGTTCTAAACTAGAAAGGTTAGGGGTAGGTTTTAGAAAATCTGCCCATCATTTAGCTAGAATTTGTCAGTGGCAAGTCTTAGTTGCCCCATATTGCTGTTATTGTGTTATATGTTTGTAGAGCCAGGTGGCTTGTTGGTCACATTTTTGAACACATGTTTTCGTCAGCATTGATCTTTATGTGTCTCTCACATCTCTCTCTCTCTGTGATCATTGCAGAACGAACTAGGGTCACTCGTAACAAGCGCAGAAGAGTTGCACCAAACCAAACAATAATTAATTGTGATTTCTACATAAATTTGGAAAGCAGTAACAATTCCAGCTCCACGGTAATTGTAGTCTTCTGAAATTAGAGCACTGTATTCCTTTGTTGGTGTGTGTGAATGGTTCATACTCATCTCAAGTATATTTGTTTGCAGAAAGAGAGTGTTGCACAACCAGCACCTCCCCCACCAAAGGAGCCCACTTTTAGCTGTCCCATCTGCATGGCCCCATTAGTTGAGGAGATGTCAACGAAATGTGGTCACATTTTCTGTAAGGCGTGCATTAGGGCTGCGATAGGTGCACAGGGTAAATGCCCTACGTGTAGGAGAAAAGTAACTATGAAAGAACTCATTAGGGTATTCCTCCCTACGACCAGATGAGTGTGCAACTCATGCCTATATTGGTGATGTAAGTTCGCTCCGGTGTTCTATTCTATGACTATTTGTTTGTTGGTGGAGTAGATTGATGTTTGCTCACTTTTGCACTTCAGCACAAATTTTGGTAGTAGTACCTTTTGCCTTCTAAAAATAATTTTTTAGGGGTTAAAGGTAACAATAGTGCTAGCTAGTTACTCGACTGCTAATTCTCTTATAAGCATCATAAAAAAAATACGCATTTTCTCATGAGTATAAGAGAATTTTTCGTTAGTCAATATATTCAGTTTCTGGTTATAGAATTTACGTTTTGCTTGTTGTTAAGTACTAATACACGGTCTCTCTCTCTCTCTCTCTCTCTCTCTCTCTCTCTCTTAGCAGGGTTATTGTAAGGTGCTTCTCGAGGAAGAAGGATTAAAGAATTGTTTTGGCATGCCTGCAGAATTGATTTTCCACACTTTAAAATGACTGGTCTCAAATATGTGCCGCTTATTAGGCCTAGTGAGGATGATGGTGTTTTGTATGGAAAAATCTTATTGGTTAGTGGGGTATGTGTACTCTCATGTCTTGTCACCTTACGTCTAATTTTATGCCTTTGTAGCTGAGATGTTAATGCAAATTAGCTTTTGGATGTGCAATCAATGAGGAAATCTATCTTCACCCAAATTCTTTGTGCTGATTTACTGACTGTAGGAGCTTCATTTCAATTTATGGTTTATGGTTGACTAGTAATCGTGAACAGGTGTTGATTACAATCTAATTTAAACAGATTTTGTATGTGCATCTAGTAGCTTCTCTAATACAATGCAGAGGTCACTGTTCTTCTGGTTTGGACTTCTTGTCATTAAAATTGGGGTTTAACGTGTTTAAATTTTATTAACAATTTTATTAATTCAATAAATCACACTGGTATAAAGTTCTCAAGATTATCTTACATATTATATTACATGGGGAGGAGAGAAATGGCCAGAAGAATTACATAAATAAAGAGAGAAGAAATGTATAGATTTCAAGGCAGAAATAGGGAGACTAGAGACAACTGAGGCAAATTTATTTAAAAGCAAACCCATTACAGATATGTAAAGCACCAATGTCCTGTGGCCCTATAGATGAGCTAACAATCCCAAAGAGGCCGAAGTTCTTGAGCTAGGCTAGTTATTTATATGGTTAAAGTACACCTCAGTTCAGTTGACCAACATCTGTTTGGCTATGGATTCTGGCCACCACCAGCTCCACCATCACCTTTAGGAATGTCACCTTTCCCACCATAATCTCCTTTAGGGTTGGGAATGTCTCCCTTCCCCCTGCCATAATTGTCTTTCGGTTTAGGAAAGCCTCCCTTCCGGCCGTAATCACCTTTAGGGTATGGAATGTCTCCCTTCTCACCCTGATCTCCTTTAGGGTTAGGGATGTCTCCCTCTCCTCCATAATCTCCTTTAGGGTTAGGGATGTCTCCCTTTCCTCCATAATCTTCTTTCTCACCATCACCAGTCCCACGGATGCCAAAACCAAATCCGCGCCCATTCCTTCCGAAAGGAAGTGGAAGCCCCCCAAGAAATGGAAGCCCTCCAAGCAAAGGAAGACCCCCAAGAAATGGAAGCCCTCCAAGCAATGGAAGCCCCCCAAGTAACGGAAAGCCTCCTCCGTAGCCACCAAATGGACCCCCATATCCTCCATATGGACCTCCTCCATATCCACCATCAGGCCCCACTCCTCCAGATCCTCCAGCAGGCCCCCCTCCTCCAGGCCCCCCTCCTCCAGATCCTCCAGCAGGCCCCCC
>NW_018921697.1:348474-400976 GCF_002207925.1 Prunus avium | reverse complement strand
TCCTCCATCAGGCCCCCCTCCATATCCTCCATCCCCCCCTCCTCCATACCCTCCATCAGGCCCTCCATACCCTCCATTTTTAGCATTATAGAGCTCCCCTTTCTTTTCCTTGTCACCTACACCTTGAGAACCCACCAGAAATGCCACAAATACTATGAGAATGAGAAAGAACTTTGAATTTTCCATACCCATTTTCATGGTTCTCTCCTCTTTCCACTAGTTTCTTTGCATGGGGAAATTGTGTAGAGGTTACCCCCTATAAATACTGGTGTAGTGTGTGAGACTAAAGAATGAGAGCATCTTTTGTGTACTTATTTGGGAATGGCTTCAATCGCGTCTGCATGGAGATTTTGGTCGTTATAGAATGTAGTAGTTGAGTGGGGCCCTGTGGTTTTTAAATCTGCGGACCCCCATGGCCATGGCTTCTTTTTGATAGGGACAGAAGTAAATAAAGATGGGAATTGGCTAGGATTTCTTCTGTTGCTATGATATTGGGTTGTTCTGGTGGTCATAGGTAGCAAGAATTGGTAACTTCATTGATGCCTCATGGCCCTCCCAATGGATCTAATGGTTTCGTCACGGAAAGGGTTTGAAAATTGAACAAACTTTGGATGCCATTGTTAATTTCACACGAATTCGACTAATGTCTTTGTCTTCGATAAGCCAACAGATAGTTGAGATAAAAAAAAATAATTAAAAGAAAATAAAGAAGGCAGGTAACTAAAATTCCAACCTTGCATCAATTCAAAGTAAACCAGCAAGAATCACAGAACAATGGTAACAGAAGTATTACCTTTGCAAACTAAAATCCGAACCTTACATTTCCACTCTAACATGACAGATACAACATAACGCTGTTAAATATTCTTTGACGATACTTTAACATCAGTGCAAGAGATAATGACATTTTGGTAGCAGGGCCAATTGGGAAGTGATAAAAAAAACTCAGGAAAGAAAATTATGACATTGACATCAACAAGGAAACAAAATCTCTCATACAAGGGACAAAAACAATGAAATATAGGAAAGAAATAAATTAAAAAAAACCAGTGGAGCCAAGAGATAAGATATTTCCTCATCTTGCAGGTTTTTCTCTCCAGACAGTTCGTCCCCGGTTTATTTCTGAACCATCACCTGATAATCTTAGTAGATGCAAAAACTGACGGTAGTCCTTTGTATCTTCTGCTGCAGCAGGAGATCCATTTGTTCCTTCTAAGCCTGAAATAGCTGGACCATCCTCTAAAGGTTCCACATTTGTAAGGGAATCAACTATGTCATCCTGTTGACACTCCCGCCTGTAATCTAAGGTGATTGTTTGCAGTTCATAGCCATCAATGATTTCTTGAGGCATGCTCTGTCATAAAAAGAGAACATATTCGTGAGACCAATGATGATTTATTTCCATAGAGCCCTCGAAACCAAATTATGAATTGAAGAGACATCTACCAACCTCTAGAACCCATCCGATGTAGGCGACATTATTAACATGCTGGTTCATGTCCAGATCTGCTCTCCTTGGCTGAGAAGTTCAAAATCGTACTGAGAAACTGAAAAAAATTGAGAACTTCAAATGAATTTAAAAACCTTACCACAAGTCCCAGTCTGGAATATGGAGCAGGATCTTCCAGTTTAGCTATTTTCCTCAAGCTACTATTGTTAGGCTCTGGAAAGGCTAACCTACCAATGCCAAAAAACCAATTAGGAGATTGTGCAAGAGGAAGTGTGTGCATGTGTGCCAAAGTCTGTATGTTAACCATATCATTTGAAATGAAGAAGGGGCTCCTTACCTCAGTTCTCGTGGAGCAAATACTAAATGCTCTTCCCGAACATCATCACTGACTTTCTGAAGTCGCCTAGTGTCTTGGTTCATCATCACCCACTTACTGAAACCATGCAGAATGGCCAATTTTCGGAATATATCCCAGAATAAGTTCCCATAATTTGACAAAGGTTGATTGGTTAAAATAATGTAACACAGAATTACAGAAAGCATTCAACAACCAAAGGTAATCTAAAAAATGGACGATTACTTTACTGAAAAAGAAAAAGAACATGAGCAAAGATTGAAGTAGCAACATTCATGCAAATAGCCAGACTAAAATATCTCCATGCCCAAGAAGCATCCGTGAAAGAAAAAATTGAGTTTCCTTCAAGAAGATAGTAACTTAAAAGTTAAAGACCTGCCACAAGTACATACATGCTTACAAGTTCTAAGAAAGATGCCAGACTCAAATACAAGATAAAGGAGAATGAGGAAGTTGGTTCAATACAACACCATGCTCTCCAACACAAATTTTAATGTAGTACAAGTGAAAAATCAGTGCTTCCATTGTTAAACCAAGTTTTCTTGAACTTCTTAAAAACTTTGTATAACAAAAAGCAGACATAATATGCACCTTGTTGCTCTTCCAATGACTTGACCAGTGGCATAGTCCTTCATTATCCAATCACGTCTAGTACCAATTCTCCCTTCCCCTTGGCACCATGTTTCTATTTCAACAACATCACTCCTGTATCACACACCATCATTTTAAGATTCACTTGCCAGATTAGAAATCCAAACCAGAACATTAAGATAAAAAAGAAATCCTACCAAGCTGGATATTTGTAGATTTCAATATGCATGCGAGCAGTAACCCATATGAGATGCATTTTCCTCATGGTGGTGGTGGTCGCAAAACCATCAGTTGAAAAGCCAACAACTTGAGCATGGTTGCATCCAACCTCCTGCATCAACAATGTTCAAAGGGGAATATATGAAAATCATTAGAAGAATAGCAATTGTATAAGGTGGTTAATCAGGGTTTCTCCTCAATTCAACAACTGAATTAGTTAATCCAGAAAATACTATAACAAGAATCATCTAAGGAAACCAATTCAGTGTCCTCAATTGTGTTTCAGGCAACTAAGATATCTAACAACTAAAATAAAAATCACTTAATTACATCACAAACTTACAGTGGTTAAATACTTAAATAAATAAGTTATGACAAGTAATTCTGTAACTTACAGCAATCAAAATTTTACATGACCACAGCTAACATTGAACAATTTATACAATTTCAGTAAGAAAAGAGAAATGTCTCAGTTTATTGCCAGAGGAATCGATTGCAGGGACTTATCAAACCATCACATCTGAGTAATATGACTGTAGAGAGAGCTATACAATTGGAGCATTAAATAATGCAATTAATTTCATAAATGCATGTGAGGGAAGTAGCAAACACAGTACCCAGTACAAAACAAAAAAACAAAAAAAACAAAAAAAAGACCCAAAATTTGCCCCAAACAAATCAAATTAAGCACTTTGACACAAACCCAGATGCTAAAATTCACACATTTCAGTTTCCCACAAGAAATTCAAATCAACCCAGACCACAAACGCAAACCAAGAGAGCCACATTGAATCAAAACCCAAAATTCGAACTCAAATTCACCTGCAAGAGATTGGCAATGGTCTCAACAGTGGCAGTCTTGTTAATCCCAACCTCATAGCACCTCACTATAAAGCACTCCTTATACGACTTCCCGTCCTCCGCCAAGCTCCCCTGCCTCAACCGGTCCGCCAGGCTAACCGAATGCTCGACCCGACCCGGTCCAGTCTCCGAGCGCACACTCCCGGCCCCCCGGTCCGAAACGACGGCGAGAACCAGCGTTTTCGAAGGCGCAGAAGTGCATGGCACAAGAGAAATGCCGTCTTTCCGGCGAGGGAAAGTGGGGTTGGGTTTCGATGGGCCCAAGGAGTGGCATTGGGCCACGCCATGAATTTGGTCCGCCCCAGTGTACGTTGTGAGCTTCAACATCTCCTCTCTCTCTCTCCCTCTCTGTGTTATTCGTTTTTCTATTACAGCAAAGTTGAGAACTTTTGAGACCCAGCAGCCAGCTAGAGACGAAGAGATTGTGCGAGACAATCGAAGCTTTCGGTTTATAAATTTTTTTTTGGTCGATGGGACCGAGGAGGAGCCCGGGAAAATGAAACGCCACCGGGTTTGGAGGGAATTACGAGATTGCCACTCGATCGGAAGGCCAAGTGGATTAGAATTTTTAGACCACTCGCCAGTGGAGGACCAAGTGGACCGTGACAGAGTATTGAACCATGCACGTGGACCGCGGTGCTTTTACGGCCGACGTTTTAGATTTCGTCGTTTAATTGAGCGACATTGGAGACCTGTCGTATTCTGGATACATTCCAAACTTTAGTCCACAAAATCTCTTTTGGGCTGGCCCAGTATGAATATTGGGCCCTACATGGCCCACTTTGCTTCTGTTAACAGGCTCTAAGCTTTTGAAGGGGTGTCCAGAGACAATTTTTGGGTCTTCATAGAACTACCATTTTGCTCATGTGGATTAACATGTGAACGTGTTGAAACATTGCACTCGACTATAATATCATATAATATATTTATTTTAGTCAACTACAAATAGACTTTCTAATCCACTGAAGTTATTTGGTCAATGTCAACATGAGAGATAAATTATTTTATACAATATTAAAAAATCATGTGTCACACATGTGCTGTAGACTTTGACAAATAGGTTTGTGGTTTTGTTTGGTGATGGGAGGGGGGGTGGTGCCCTAACCGGGGTTTGGGGTTTTCGGGGTATAGTTCAAGAACCATTGCAACAACTACGTGCTCGTGGTTTCTATATGAAAAAAAGCCTATAGAAATGCTAGTCTTATTCCATGACTTTTGATTCAAAGAAAAAAGAATGTGCTGTATATTAATCTGACTGTCAGATGGAATTGAGTTAGGTGAAGGAGTACGATAACAATGATGTGGCTCACAAATTACCGAAGAACAAAAACACCAAAGAGTTGCTATCATGTTTTGTTGGCTTTCACCTTCAGCTTCTATATTTGGTTGGAAATTAAATTAAATTAGGCCCCCTTCATTTAATGCTTTGAACTTTCTGCATATATATATATATTTCATATGGGATCTGTGCTTAGCTGCGCATGTGAACACTAACACGTAAAAGATTTCAACCTGGCAACATACTAACTGAGATCACGCTTTCCCATGATCCCATTTCAATAAAATAACTTGTGCAATTCCCAATCAAATTTCAACTAGAATTGTCAAAATTCAAACTTCAGGAATCAAATCCACATAAAAATCAGAGTACTCATATTTTTATATGCATACACCATACTTTAATTCAACCCTTAAAGCGTAACGAATTTTTTAGGTTAAAAATCACTTTTGGTTTCTGTAGTTTAGCACTTCAATCATTTTTGATTTGATAGTTTTAATCCTGTCAATTTGGACCCTGTAGCTTCGTATTTGTAGCAATTCAAGGACAAGTTAATATTTTCGTTAATTTTTTTAATGGTGCAAGAGGCAATTTCATCAACCAAAAACCTTTGTGCGTAAAAACTCGTCTGAAACTCTCCCCATTTCATATTAGGGCTTGAAATTGACCATTTGAGTTTATAATTCTTCAAAAATTAGGATTAGTAGTTGAATTTCAAGCCCTAATATGAAATGGGAAGAGTTTCTTATGACCTTTTACACTCATGGATTTTGGGTTGACAAAATTGCACCTTGCATTGTTAAAGAAATTGATGGATATTAACTTGTCATTGAATTGCTACAAATACGAAACTATAATGGTAAAATTGACGGAATTGAAACTACAGTATCAAAAATGGTTGAAGTGCCAAACTACAAGGACCAAAAGTGATTTTTGACCAATTTTCTATTGAATCACTTTGAGTCTTTATTTTTATTTTTTATTATGAGCACTTTGAGTTGATCTAATCATGTAATTGTCTATGTTCTTATAAAAAACAAAATCATATCTATTAAAAAAAAGTGCTTCTATTTCCACCTCCTATTCTATATTCCCACTCACCTTATTTTCAAAATATTAAAAACAAATTTACTTTTTTGTAAAATGACTTAGGATAAAAAACCAATAATTTCTCTTTAAAACATTTGTCCACAATATTTTCAGAAGCTACAAGGCAAAGAATAATAATAAAAAAAGATCCAAAAAATCAAAATATTAGACTAAAATATTTATCTCGTCCATAAAACACAACTTGATCCTCTCCATATCTCAACTACTAATGATTAGCAAAGAAAATTTACTTGTATTAATAATTAAAGGGTATTTTAAGAATAATAGCGAATGAAAAGATATGACAATATATTTTAAAATTTACATACTGGGTAAAAAGATAAGATTGATAGAAAAATAAGACATGAGTGAAAATAGCACCATTCTAAAAGAAAAAACCGCAACTTTTGTAGTTCACCAAAGAAAATAACTCAACTTTTTTACTCAACTTTTTGTATTAATTAGCAGACACAACTCCATAGCTTGACTTCCTTAGTCAAAGAAAACAAAAACTTCATAAGCTGGCTTCATTCAACAACCCAAACAAAAACTTTGAATTCTTGTACATTACAATCTCTAATGTCATAAATTCACATTTAGAGTGAGTGATAATAAATAATATATTATATATATATACACACACAGCTTCCTTCAGGGTAAGGCAAGGCAGTGTGGAAAATAAGCTGTCTCTGTGTCTGCCAGAGCCAGAAACTGCTTATCTTAGCTGAAAATGGAAGCAATGAAGCAGTGGGAGGAGACAGAGGAAGTGGGTGAGGCTTTGAGAGGAAGGCTGCCTCACCACCAGCAAAGCAACACAATCTCCACCACTGTCTCTAGTGATTTTGTATTTTCCTCAGAGACTTCTAGTGAAGCTGAGGAGGGTGAAGAAGTCGAGGAAAGGCCAAGAAATGGCACTTTTATCTCTGGCAAAAATGGAGGTAAAAGACACTACTTTGATCTGTTTGTAATGGCAGCTGGGTCTAATTGTTTTGCTTTTATCAGCTTTCAAGTCAAGATTAATTATTGTTAGCTTAATTCACTAATTAATGCATCAAGAACTACCATTAGTGATGCATCATAATGCAAACAATTCTGGGTTGGTTTTAGTTTTCTGCTACTTGTTGTTCTTTTGTTTCAAACAATTCTGGGTTGGTTTTAGTTTTCTGCTACTTGTTGTTCTTTTCTCTCTCTCTCTCTCTCTCTCTCTCTCTCTCTCTCTCTCTTATTTATTAAAAATATTGTTTTATTGGCTAGGAAGAAGCAAATGGGTTCTACTTAATTGACCAAGTAAGAGCCTTCAGTTACACAAACATGCACACAGAAATATGGGTATGGGGGATTCAATAGGAGTGTAAATATCAACTTCTGGACTTTAATCTAGCAGTTGGTGGACTATGTTTGTATGGTGGTGTTTGCCCAAGTTCAAGGGTCTTCTTATGAGATGTTTTATTTGCTGTATGATTTCAGGTACTGAATCTCCATATGGGATCTCTGGATTCAATGGTGAAAATGTTGATTTTTTTACTTCCAAGAAAAATCCTGGAGATAAAACAGTGGAAGTAAAAGAAGAGAGCCTCAGCCTAAGCTATCAAAAGAGTGTTGTTGTTAGTGTTACCAACCAGCAAGATGTGGATGATATGAAGGGTGAAGAATTACCTAGTTTTGATTCTTCACCCTCCAAGCAGGCAATTGAGCAAAATGGGCATTATACTTCTGTCAACAATGGGACGACTGAACGTGGGGGAGTTAACTTGAGAGAAATAAGAGAACAAGAAGTTTCTGAGTTATATCTTGAAAGGGTGTATGAGAAGCCGGCTGCGCATGATTTCTACTGTCCTAATTGCAATTCTTGCATCACAAAGGTTATTATTCGCGGTAGAGAATGGGAAAATGTACCTCCTACTGCACCACCTCCTGTGATAGATGATCCGATTAGATGCACTTCGTGCTTTAGTTTCCTCATTCCTGCAGGTACTTCTCCATGTTAACTCTGTTTATTGCATTCTATGCTAGAACCGAACACATATTAATTTGACAGCATTTTCAGTTTTCAAGGGCAAAGGAGTTAAATTGCCTAACTAATAATTGAAAGAAGAAAGATTACCTTTTGATGTAAAGGTATATGAATCTTATATGCATGTAATATATTTAGATCATGGTACATAAAGTAATTGGTGTTAAACTTTTGTGAACCTGAATCTATCCGTTTGTAACGTTTTTGTTTATCAATCAAGCATTTTGTTGTGTTGCATTTTCTGTTGCCAGTTCTTGGTTGATAGTTTAACCTTTCTTTTGATACAACAGGCAGTTGGTTCTCTCCTAAATCGGTACCTAAAGAAGAGGGAAACCTTAATGAGCAAGGTGATCTTTTGCTATTCTTTAAGAATTTTGGGCATACTTTGCATAAGCAATTTTTTCTCTAAAGCTGATTGGTGTAGTTATATCACAAGCTCATGTTTCATTGAATATTCTGTATATTATTGAATTCCACACCAATAGTTGAATCTTAAAAACTAAATCAAGAAGGTTATTTCAGCTAAAAGACTGAAACTCTCAAGCTATTTATTATAAGAGAGCATATCATTTTTTTTATACTAGCATGGCATGATTTCTCCCTTTTATTTTTACACAGTTGTGAAGGTTTATGACGAAGGTGTTCAAGTTTCCTCCTTATCAAGTAGGCTAACCTCTTATTTGATGTGCTGATGCAGGAACTGATATTGAAAACAGTGTTGAAGGTGGAGTGTCAGCTCCATCACATGACCTGGATGGAGCACTACAAGATCAAAATAGTAAAACTACATCAGTAAGTAAAGGTCCAGTGCCTAATGAGGCTGTTGGAGCTAGTGTAGCTGCAACAGCTAAGCCCTCAGGAAATAATCTACAGGGTAGTGTTGGATTTGAAGTTCCAGTTCCATCACATGACTTGAATGGAGCTACTCAGTCAGTTGGAGTTAGTAAAGCTACAACAATAGATAAAGCTCCAGTTCCTGGTGAGGCTGTTGAAGTTAGTTTTGGAGTCAGTGCAAAGGATAAACTTTCTGTAACTTATTCTGAGAGCAGTACTGCTGGAGTTGAAGCGTCAATTCCATCACATGACTTGAAGGGAACAGTACATAATCTAAAACCTTCAGTGCTTGGTCAGTCAATTGGAGTTAGTGTAGTTGTAACCACCAAGCCCCCAGCACCTGAAATAGATGCTGTACCCAGTTCAGAAGATGCCCAACAACTTATAGAAAATGATGGAGGTATGAACAAGATCGTCTCATCTATGAGAACGGTATCGAGCATTATATTAATGCAACACGTACTAATGCAATTTTACATGCGTTTGACAAAATGCTTTAACCATTCAATCCCACCTGTTTATACAAGCAGACAGTAAGTTTGACACTAAAAGTTTATACAACCTCTACTTTTTCTAGTCCTCTGCATCAAAGTAGTTTTTTTCTACCTGCCTTTACATAATCATCATCATTATATTGCTGCTCACATGCACATAAGTATAGTAGCCAATGTTCATATGGCTGCTCATATACAAATAAATTTGTTAATGCTGGAGTAACTACTGTCAAGAAAGTGAAATACCTAGGAGAGCTCCCAGAAGAAACAAGAGCCTAATTGAAGAGCAAAGAAGAAAATACGGGCTCATTCTAAGCCCTGTCAACATATTATATTCTTCTTTACTACATTATAATCTAGGGCGATGGCTTGTTGATGCAGGGCTAGCTAAAACAGAAATTCATGATAGTACTATAGTCACCATTGTGCCAGAACCAACAATTATAACTGAACCAGCTGATACTAAAACTTTTGAAATCATCAAAAGCATTGTATATGGTGGTTTAACTGAAGCAATTACAAGCTTAGGCATCGTGACATCTGCAGCCAGTGCTGATACTGCAACATGTAAGTCATTTCTATTTTAGTTGATTTTTAGACTGCCTGAGATTCTTTATATATGAGGTATTGTATTTTATAATTTATTATGTTTTCATAAGGGTAGCTGAAAATTTGAAGATTTATTTTTTTCACTTGCCTTGATTATCATGTTTAGCTTTATCTTTGTTTAATAGAGTAGGACATTCTTCATAATGTAGCTATAAGTATTATTACTGGGATCTTTCAATCTATAGATGGCTGATAAGTACTAGACATGTAGGTTTAAACCCACAGTAGCACAGTAATATAAATTAAATTGGTATTACTCTGCTATTTAAGCACTCGAAGATGAATCTAATTAAACCATTCTTGACTTGCATCATTGATTACATGAATTACATCACCCAGCCTAAGTGCACATCTGATTTTAATCTAGCTGATCATGATGATTTTTGCTCTGTCTTCTCAAGTGAACATCAACTTAAAAACCAATTAGCATATAACTTATTGTTAAGCTTATGGGATACTTGCACTTGGGATACATAATATTTTATCTTTGCTTGTAATCAAGAATTTCTACTTTCATTTTGGGCGATGGAATGGTGATGTTTAAGTTTGCTAAGTTTGTCCTTCTTTATTATGTATAATCTACTTGCAGTGAACATTCTAGCTTTGGCATTGGCAAACTTGATCGGTGGACTTTTCATCATTGGTCATAACGTGAGTAATTTTACCTGTTTTCTGATCTTCAACTAATATTGGATCCAATTAAAGCGTCAAAGCTAACTGTTTTCTGATCTTCAACTAACATTACAGCTTTGGGAACTGAAGAATGATGAATCAAGAGTGCCCTCCAGTCAGACAGATGAACATGTGGATAGATACCAGAAAGTACTAGGGAAAAAAGACAATTTCCTTCTTCATGCCTCTGTTGCTATATTATCATTCATTGTTTTCGGGTTAGTGCCTCCTGTGGTTTACAGCTTCTCATTCCGTCAGAGCAACAACAGGGACCTAAAGATGGCAGCAGTTGCAGTGGCTTCTCTTTTATGCATCATAATTCTTGCAATTGGAAAGGCTTACACCCAGAAGCCACCAAAATACATCAAAAGTTTACTGTACTATGTTGCCATTGGGATCGGGGTCGGAGGTGTTTCTTACTTAGCAGGTGACCTGATTGACAAACTCATAGAGAAGCTTGGCTGGTTCTCCTCAAATGTATCTGGCACGCTGCCTCTTCCTCAGATGGCTATAGTGAAGCCTACATTGGAGTCCTACTGATATAATTCGATCTCAAAATGAAAATTTTGTAGTTTTTCTTTGGAGCTATGTCCTAGTCCGGCATCAACTATCATTGGCAAATCACTTTGTCGTCAAAAATAAAGTGCTGGAGTTTATCTTTTTTAGCTCAGCTGTTTAGCAATATTGCGTAGCTTGGCAGTGCTGCTATCTGCTACTAAATGCTAGTGTTAGGAGATCAGAACAGGCTCATGGTAGTTTTTGAGAATAATGCCGTAGTGCAGCATAGACGTCTTTTAACGTTGGACAGTATCTTTTGAGTTACATGTGCAATGAGAAGCATCTGTAGTCTCTAGTTTTGCTCCTCTATTGTTTGTCCAGGCTTGTCTCTGAATAACAATCATCTTTCATGTCCTCGTCTGAACATGACCGGCCAAAATAACGGCTTTGTTAGTACTTGTGACACCATATTTTACCGGAAGATAATAGATAACTCCTATCTGAATTTGTGATCTGTGTCAAGGCCAATTCACCAGGAAATTAAGGTTGAGAGAGCGCTTAATCTTGTTTTATTAAATCCACAAATACCCGTACTGAGAGCTAGTTCCAGTAATTAACAAAAAGGTGAACTACAACGCAATACAAGTAGACCCTAAATGGCAATTGCCCATAAAAAATATAAATCATTCAACTTATAAAAAAATAATAAATAAAAATTTCAACTTGCCATTGGGAATCATTTCGACATCGCCGTGTCTAGTCCAGTATCCGGCACTCCGACACTTCAGATTTTTGAAGCGTCCTGCAACATGGGTCTTTCCCCCTCAAAAAATAATTTTATAGATGATATGTAACCAGTAACTACATGACTCCTCACGTGCAAAATTACAATTTGCTGAATTTTCTTATTCACCTGATATCTGTCTCTTCACAGTCACAACAAATTTGTACACTATACCATAGTGGAAAGAAATGGGCGTTAAGTCAAACACCACAAAACACTATATTTTCGTTGTTAATCACTTTCAGGTATCACCTTTGTCAAGAATCACTTAGAAATTCCATTTCGGAGAGGAATGAACAGCACTTTGCCGGGGTCTGACGGGCTGCTCTGAGTTGCGCTTCTTCATGATTGAGGAGACAGTTGGGCTGTAGTAGTCATTGCTCCTTTGAGAAGTTGCCCCTTGTGAATGCATCTTCCTTCCATGGATAAAGCTCCTTTGCTTTTCTAGCAATGCCCTGCGAGCCACTGGATTACTTTGGGCGGCTCCCCATCTATTATAATTCACACAACTCTGGCTCCTTCCCACTTGTTGAAACTTTCCCTCTGCAGGACTAGTATAATTTCGACTCTCAGCAGTTTCTGCGGAGTACATAGTCTCTCCCTCACTGCTATACCCATTCTGCATATCTGAAACTTCTAGTGGGAATGAACTAGACTGAACCTCACTTTGGGCCCCATTTACAGAACCTGTTGAGGCAATTTCAGCATCAGCGTCAGGACTGGTTGGTCTTCTGTTCTTGATTTGGTTTTCTTCTCTTATTGGGCTTCGCGGTAGAGGCGCCTTGACAAAATTCTCATCAGAATTTGGTGGTAACTTTTTGGTCGGCTGTGGCAGAACTGCTGGTTTTGCAACCCTTGGAGGAAAATTAATGTCCAAAAGCTGAATCGGGGAACCTTCTTTTCTCCTAATAGGAACAGCTGTTAACTTGGGTGATTCATAGATTTCTGGAGTAGGAATGCCCTGTACATGGGCAGCATGAGGATCACTTGTTAGGGCCTCTTCTTCAACAGTGTTTGCTGCAGCAGAGCAGCTTGGTCCAGGCTGGTCCCTTGCTTTTGAGACTGTGTTTGATGAAGAAGTTGTTCCATCATTATCAGCTTCAGTTGACTTAAAAACCCGCCGCTGTGTGAAGGACGCACAAGAGTGCTCACTTTTCTGGCTAGAAGACATTAATCGAATGAGTGGTAGCTTAGGCTTGTTAAGATCATCAAGGCTACCTTCCCAGTGCTGATTTAACCAATCACAAATTATTGGAATGGGGATACCAAATTGCATAGGAAGATCCTTCTTCCATGATGACGTTGATGATGACGAAGTTGATGAGGATTTGGTGTTTGGCGATGTTGCTAATTTCATAGGATCACATATCATAAATGCAAGATTTCCTTGCGCATCAAATCCAGCTGAACCAGGGCTCCACATCACTCCATCAGTTGACAATTTTATGAGATTGTCCGTGGCTATCACTACCTTACCCTCGCCAACTGTTAATTCTTTTTTCTCTGTGTAGCCTAGAAGGTAAACTACACTGCTCAGATCCAGGATTGGTTTAGAGCAGGTCTTCAAGTGGTGCGGGTGGCCTTGGGCATTTGAATCTCCATCCACCGCATCCAAACCTACTATTGTAAGATCTAAAATGGAGCTGGTGATGAAAAATCTGCAATTCAATGAAAGAATGAGAAAAAACTTGACATGCCTAATAATGCAAAGGCTACCAGAAACCATGATACATTGATGCTTTTTGAGAAGAATGTCACCAAATTTTCCTTTCCCCATTAGTCTACAAGTATAAAACAGCAAGTATATCAGATTCAACAGAATTTGTGTTTGAATATATTAAAATGGAAAAGCCTGAATCATCGTGATCATGATGCTAGGTACTCCAACTTTCCATTACCATTCTTTCCTTATTAACTTATTTGATTGTGTCACGAAACCATCACTGCGCGGAGCCAATCCACGAGAAAGCAACATAATTACAAGTGAATTGCACAAAGAAGCCTTAGGAACCCAACTTGAGGGTAAAAAATAAAAATCTATGACCTAGGGAAGGACTGGCCAAATCAGTTCTAGAGGGTTTGAGAAGAGCTTCCTATAGTTTGAGAAAGCAATTTCCAAACTTTTCCTTTGACTTTTTCAGAGAAAATTACCATTATTTGCCAATGTCAAACTAAACTACCAAGCACTTTCTTCCATTTTATCGTCACTGGCTATTGCCTCCAAATTCTTGCCCTTTCTATCTCTGCCAAGCCATGCCTTCCCTCCACCCTACTACTTTTCATCTAATATACTGCATTATCACTACTCCTAACTCCCCAGTCGATATCCCCTTCATTAAAGACTTCCACATTCAACTATTACTAATTTGAATAGAATAGTTATTAGATGACACGTTGTTCTCCTAATCAACAGTTTACTTGTGGGAATGTATGAATACGATCCACTCAGATCCAACATCTTCACTTCTCTATTGACAGATAAGAAAATGGTAGAAACATCATAATCAAACTACTCAAACTTTCAATTTATATCATATGGGACCCACGAAAATTAAGTAAATAAAGCCCACCTAATGTAAAACTAATACATTGCAGAAGACTCAGCAGGTTGGTTTTCCACTGTTCCAAAAACAAATCAGCACAAAACACAAAACCCAGTATTCACTTTTATTTAACTTCCCACGTAACTAAGAAAAATACAAAATTTATTTATAAAAGAAAAAGAAAATCAAAGCTAATACCTTTGGGGAACGAGAGTTGCAGCGACACCGTTTTGCAGCCGGATCTCGGAGCTCTCCGCAGCTGCCACGGACGGAAGGTTGACGTGGGTGGTCAATAGGAGGCTTCTGTGGATCAGGAATCCGGTACCGGAGATCCCATTTCCGGGGCCGAAAATTCTGGCCATGGCCGGAGCCTTGCTGGAGAAAATGGCGGCCTTCATTTTCTCAGACTTGCTCACTCCTTTGCAGAAGCACCATGACTCTCTCAGACCACCCATTTCAATGGCGGGTTGAGTAAGTTGGAGGATTTGACTGAATGGGTTTTGTTTATTTGGTTAAAAAGCTTAAAACTTTGGATCTATGGCTTGCTCGTGTGGCATTGTGATTTGGCTTGGCTTGTAGTTTTATACATTGGTTTGCATTCTTCTCTGCTATGATTATGAAGAACAGGAAAACAGAGAGTGGGGGAGAGAGAGAGAAGGACGAGACTGACGTGAAATGAGTAAAGGGTGTTTGGGTTAAATCTTGTGAGCTGGAATTTGGGTCAAAAGAAAAGGCAAATTTTATTGTCACTCCATTCTACTCCTTTAATATATAAAAACAAGTTTGTTCTAACACGAAATGAAATGACTAATAATATTTAGTGACTTATTTATTATGCCCCTACCCTACATTACATAATATGAATATTAATGGACAGGTAAAAATAAGGGGCTTAGACGTCGAAATGGTCTTCATCGACCAATTTAGTCCATGTATTATCAATTTGGTCAATTCAGTCCATGTGTTTGTATATTTTAGCAAATGTGGTCTTTTTCATCAAAATTATGTTAAAACTGAAGAATAAAAATATTTAAATTGATTAGAAATATTCAAATTCAAATAATAATAAAAACTTAATTATTAAAAAGCATTCTGTAGCAAAGAAAGTTATTGAGTCAATCGGATTTTCTTGCTGCAACCATCTTCATTCTCCACCACCAGCACACAATGTGTACTTTTTGGGGTTGAAGTGGGTGTGTGAGAGTGGCTATGTGTTTAGGATGTGGTTAAGGTCTGTGCGTGAAATTGGGGGAGGCAATATTGACTCAAAAACTTTCTTAGCTACAGAATGCAAGAACATGGCTTTTAATAATTAAGCTTTTATTATTATTTGAATTTAAATATTTTTTTTTCAGTTTTAACAAAATTTTGACGGAAAGGATCACATTTACTAACATATACAAACACAGAGACTAATAAATTGGCCAAATTAATAACACGGGGATTAAATTGGCCAATGAGGTAAAACAAAAGGACCATTTTGACGTTTAAGCCAAAATAAAGTGAATGAAAACTTGCAGCCAAATTTCTGATATCTTACTTCTCTAAAGAGGAAGGTAGTAATAGTTAAAGGACTAAAAATGGAGGGGACCAAGTTGGGGGATAAGTCTTGGCTTTTACAGGTGCTATTATGGAAATGGAAATGGAATATTCATGTGAAGATCATCAAGTCTCTTACATCCTTTATATTTTTTTTCAATAATTATGTATACCAGCTTGAAAAAGTTTGTTGATTTCAATTTTTTAATACTAATCAAACATTTATTTGGAGTTTATATAAATAATCTCCTTTATTTGTACTTTCAAAGTGATTTTGACATTATATAATATTCAATATGAGTTCACAGTCGAGGAGTAACGTTCCCTCATACACAAAATGATAGGTCCACCTCAACGTGAGAGGTCGAATTACTCAATAACTTCTCATATCACACAGTATTTGATGGGGGACTTATCATTGTTTAATAAGATCTTCAATAACTTGTTCAAGAGTTATAGATACCTCTGCCATCCTCCTTCCTCTGATCACTGATTTATAGATAAACACAATAGGTAAAGAGAAAAAGAAGATTATTTTGGCAATTAAAGCTAGACTATGTTTCACCTTGCCTGGTTGCTTTGTCCTTTCCGATCAAGTAGATCAAATATGAACATGGGTTCATGATGAGGAGCAAAAGAAAAAGAACAAAGAAAATTAACTTTGGCCTTTATTCCTCTTTAGTGATGAAGTATTCTCTCTCAGAAATCTTTTCCCTGCATCCGGTCTCACATACACGAAGGTACTAGGACCACATGGTGCACTGACCTCAGTGCGTCCTGTGGTTCAGAGCCCCAGTCATGCATCCTACAGATGCAGGAAGACCTTTTTATGTGCAACTGGATGCAGGAGAAACACCTCTGGCCCCTTTAGGTACATATATGGGCCACCATGACAGAACACAGAGAACCTCCCAACATACATTTTTGTTGACATTCAGAGAGAGAGAGAGAGAGAGAGAGAGAGAGAGAGAGAGAGAGAGAGAGAGAGAGAGAGAGAGAGAGAGAGAGAGAGAGAGAGAGAGAGAGAGAGAGAGAGAGAGAGAGAGAGAGAGAGAGAGAGAGAGAGAGAGAGAGAGAGAGAGAGAGAGAGAGAGAGAGAGAGAGAGAGAGAGAGAGAGAGAGAGAGAGAGAGAGAGAGAGAGAGAGAGAGAGAGAGAGAGAGAGAGAGAGAGAGAGAGAGAGAGAGAGAGAGAGAGAGAGAGAGAGAGAGAGAGAGAGAGAGAGAGAGAGAGAGAGAGAGAGAGAGAGAGAGAGAGAGAGAGAGAGAGAGAGAGAGAGAGAGAGAGAGAGAGAGAGAGAGAGAGAGAGAGAGAGAGAGAGAGAGAGAGAGAGAGAGAGAGAGAGAGAGAGAGAGAGAGAGAGAGAGAGAGAGAGAGAGAGAGAGAGAGAGAGAGAGAGAGAGAGAGAGAGAGAGAGAGAGAGAGAGAGAGAGAGAGAGAGAGAGAGAGAGTCCCACTTGATAAAAGCCTGTATACTTGTAGCAAAAAGAACGAAGGATACAAATTTCTTCTGAGACATAAACAGGAAATGATCAACTATAACATGTACACTTTCCAAAGTTCTTTCTATTTCCCACAATTCAATAAGCCAAAAGGCTTAATGTTTGTTGTTAAAGTTAAAAACTCCAAAGGGGTTCATTGCTTCACCTAGTAAAACCTTCCCGATTTTCCCATCAGGTGGAAGCAACGAACTGTTATGAAGTCTTCCACCATACCACTGCTAGAATGAGCGGAATTCAATGGATTCTGCATTTAATTAGGTCTTTTCTTTGTATCGAAACACCGAGGCAGAACTCTGTGTGCAGAATCAATCACAACCACCCACATCGACCCCTTTCTGCTTCAAAAACTCCTTGGCCTCAGCTACATCCTACAGAAGATAAAAACGATTAGAAAAAGAGTTTAAAACATGGCTTTTCTCAGTAACTTCAAAAAAAAGATAGTGGTCTAATGACAAAGGCCGACAATGGAAGCTCAGGACGGATCCATATTATGCGTAAGTCTCAAACTCAAAACATATATAAAAGAAATTTCATTAAAAAAAACATATATAAAAGAAATCAGTGAGAGATGTGTGTAACAGAGCTTAACAAAAGTATGATTTAGCAATCTAAACTGAACAGAAAATAAATAGAAAAGTAAACTACCTGCTGCAACAATATTGCTTCTTGAGGACAAGTTGGAAATTGCATCAGACCAACTCCAACCATTAGGAGCCCATAGCATCCTAGAGACACAATGAAATATATTGGTAGCTGGGAAGAAGGTAGAAACAGGGCATAGTAAGCATCATATAACATGAATAAGTGAAAGGTGTTGACATAAACCAACCAAAATACAAATAACTCACCAACCAAGTATGACTACGTGGGATAATTGATGTCTGTAAGAGACCAATCCACAAGGCAGAGATGGCCACCAAGAATGTCATAATTTTCACAATATGCTTCATTGATTTATATTGAAATGTTCCCACTCCTCTGTAAGTTACAAATAACATAAGTGAAAAGATAAAAAAGCACCTCAGTTGGACCACTATCATATCTTGCTTGATAACATAAAATGTCTTTCAAGTGTGCTAAAGCAACAAAAGAATTGTGACCAAGAACACAAGGCAATGCATGTCTGCAGTGGATTTCATACGTGTATCCATGGTGAAACAAGTATCTTAAATATGCAAGCAACACCGCCAAAAAAAGAAAATAAAGAATGCAGCAGAATAATACACAGCACACACAATCAATTCAACAGCAAGTGTAACCAGTTCAACTGTACTCATAAATTCAGAACTAAAAGAAAAAGCTGTCCTACTAATGGACAGAAAATTCCTGTCCATTATATAAGTGTTTGACTACCTACTTGACTAGTAGGAGAGCAAGTGACCTAAGTATTAATAAAGGGGGAGAGGTACCGCTGTGCTATAAGAGCCGGAGGTCCCTCACTCTCTCACTGGTCACTCAACCACATATTTAAATTAAAGTATGAGAACAATTCAATCATTATCCTGCTCAAGCCAGGACAAGATGGGAGAAAACAGATGAATCTGCATTTGCACTGTGAAAATGTAAACTTTGTGCAATCATTGATCAATAGCTGCCATCAGAAGGGATAGATCATATTATCCTTTTCACTGTTCCAGTGCATGTAAAAGGTAACCTGGAACTCAAAGCCCTTGCGCAATTTCCCAACATCATCTGGTAGACTTGGCAGTTTCAATTAAAGTTGCCAGCTTTTGAAATCTAAAACTCATTAGTCATTACAATATTACATGACAGGAACAACTGATATATCAAAGAATCGCAGATCATACTGCATCTAATTAAACCTTAGAGCCAACTAACTCGTTCAACCATGCTTGTCCAGGAATTCTCTACCCATGAATGCTGAAAACATAAAGCCCTTACCACCCACTTCTTTTCTTAACGCAGTCCAGTAGCCCTCCCCTTCCCCTAAACACCTCCCTCATTCCCACCCTTGGGGGTTTGACAACCTAATCTACTAGTAGTCAACCCAATGACCTAGAAATTAACAAATGGGGAGATGTGCCGTTGTGATGTAAGAGACGGTGGTCACTCACTCCCTCACTGCTCTCACTCAACCACATGATTAAATTAAAGTGTGAGAACCTTCAATCAATGCCCTGCTCACAACACAACAGGACGAGATGAAGAGAGAACAGAAGAATTTCCTTCTGCATCAGCACTGTAAAATTGTAAACTTCGTGCAATAGTTGCTGATTAGCTGCCATCAGAAGGGATAGATCATATTATCCATCTCATTTGTTCCAGTGCATGTAATGGCAATCTGGAACTCAAAGCCCTTGCGCTTTCCCAACATCATCTGGCAGACTGGCATTTCAATTAACGTTGCCCACTTTTTAAGTCAAAAACTCATTGTAAATGCAATAAAAATCAAGAGCAAACCCTAATGCAAACATGTGTGTCAAGCCATGGATCATATGAGATCCCAAACAAAAAGCAAGTGTATCTATAGTGCACCAAATTCCAATAAGAGATTCCTCTAATTCCCCAAAACAAATGCATAGTCATTTTGCCTCACAAACTCATAAATTTGTTAAAGAAAGACAGATATTTAACCTCACAACTCTACTCAACTTGAAAGAAAGCAAGGATTTTTAGCAAAAATATCAAGTCTTTCGAGATGGGTAGAGAGAGTTACCGTGAATTTCCTGGCGGAGAAGAAGAAGATCGAAGGAGATGAAAGTGTTCGTTAGGGTAGGCGGGCAGAAAAGAAAATTCAGGGGGGTAAATAGAAGCCAAAGGGGCAAGCTTGCGAATATCAAAAAATTAACTCTTCGGTAAACAAGAAAACAATTTGTTTTATTTCTAGTTTGACCCCGGTCACTCAATAAAATCCCACAATCTGCCCCATAAACCACATTTGTCATTGAGAAGAAGACCCAACCCAATTGGGATTTGGGCATATATCAGTTTCTTCTCCGATCCACTATCTGTGAAAATTTCAATGGCGGCGACCAGCGGCGATGTGGAGGCCGGCTTTGCCAAGCTTCAAGGCGAAGACTTTGAGTACTACATGCAGACCTACTCCATAATCCTGGGCCGGAATTCCAAGAAATCAACGGTGGACGTCGACCTCTCGAGCCTCGGCGGCGGCATGAACATTTCGCGCCACCACGCGCGAATCTTCTACGATTTCACACGGCGCCGTTTCGCGCTCGAGGTCCTCGGTAAGAACGGCTGCCTCGTCGAGGGCGTGCTCCATCTTCCCGGAAACGCGCCGGTCAAGCTCGACTCGCAAGACCTTCTTCAGATCGGCGACAAGGAGTTCTATTTTCTGTTGCCGGTGAGGAGTATTCTTGGTGGGCCTGTGGGCCCCAGGCATTACGCCGCCTCGGTGGCGGTGCCGAGCCCCGTGGGCCCGGCTCATTACGGGTACCATTCGGGTTCGGGGACTGAGCCGATTGTGAAGAAGGGGAGGGGGAGGGAGATTTATGAGGAGGAGTATGAGGCAGAGGAGGATGTTGGTGGTGGTGGTGGCGGTGGTGGGAGTGGGAGTGGGAAGAAGATGAGGAGAGAAGGGTATGAGGGTTTTGCGTATGGTGGTGGGTCGGGGTCTGGGGCAGGCAAGGCTGGAGCTTTGGGGTAGTGTTTTTTTTTTTTTTTTTTTCTGTTCTAGCTTCTTTCTCTTGCCTAGAGTTTGATAAATCAATGGACTTATTGTGGATATAGCAATTGGAATGTGAAGTCGTGTTTTTTGAATCATATGAATCATGATATTGTCAAGCGTTTTCCATCACATGTTAAGTTCAGTCTTGACTTCAGCCAATTTCTGCTTGAATTTCTGTGAATTATTGGCGTTTTTGTGAACTGGGGTTTTGAGTTGCATTGTTCCGTTTGTTTCATAGTCTGTAGGAGATTGTTTCAGAAACTTTTGAACTTGTTGTCGATGGGGAACAACACTCGTCCTAGATGCTATGCTATTGCATTTTGAATTTTGTGGCACTACTGCTGTCAGTTTTTTTCTTCCTGGTTCTGCTCTCTGATTTCATTGTGTTCCTTATCGGAATAGTTTTTGTCTTCCTCATTTTTGTGGTTTATGTTTACCTCTAATGGTTGTGAACTAGTGTTTTTTCGTTTGTTCAGAGGAACCAGGGCAAACCATAGATTCAAAGCCATTTTTTTAGCTTCAGCTCCACCTGTGACTGTAGATTCTTTGGCCGTCTTTCTGATATTATTGCTTGTTTTTTTTTTCTAGGTTGTTCTATGTGTCCATGAATACTAGGATTACATGAACACTAGTTATAGGATTGATCTGTTTGATGTTGAACCGTGGTGACACTCAAAATATATATTTACTCCCTGATTTTGAGCACTTGCATTGACAATTCTTCTCTTCTCCCTTTTAAAAGTTTTAATCATAAACAGTACATGCCTGTTTATTTGGACCTATAAAGTGTAACTATTGTTATGTTCTTTCTTTGACATAATTTTATCTTTAATCTCTGCAGAGAAGAAGGGAGATGGAAGATCAAGGGTTGATCGAGACACTGATAATCAGCAACTTCTGCATTTGGAGGAAAAGGACGTTGTGTCATCTGTTGCTACAGTGCTCTCTGATCTTTGTGGTCCTGGAGAATGGATGCCTATGGAGAAACTTCATACTGAGGTTAGTCTTGACATATTCAGATGAACAAAATATTTAACACTTCTTATTTAGTTTATAATATTCAACAATACTCCTCCCTTACCGAAAGCAACTGCATTGATCTTTCTTTTGTTTAATGATTATGTATGTAGAATGCATCTGAGTACAAATTACACTTGTTTCCCAATGGCCATTGACTGGAAGGTTTTAGGCTTTTGCTTTGCATGTATATATCTGTGTGCTGAATTCTGGTTTTGTCATTCGAATTCTATGAGGTTTAAACCCTAGATTTCTGCCTTACTCCCATGTCACTCTTGTTCAGTTGGTCGAGCAGTATAGCAGCATTTGGCATCACACTCGAGTGCGGCGGTATCTCACTTCTGAGGACTGGCCTGGCCCAGAGTCAAAAGGGAAACCATGGTACGGCTTGCTTATGTTGCTAAGGAAATACCCAGAACACTTTGTCATCAACACAAGGTCCAAGGGCCGTGTAACGCTGGAATTTGTTTCTCTCGTCTCTCTGCTTTCATAAAATTGTAAGACATCACAGGGAGGTTCCTTGATGCTGATCTGTTACAATGTAGTTTACAATTGTGGTGAGTTGTGGAGTAGCAATATGAGCTCTAGACCCCAGCTTGGGTAGATGTAAAACGATTAGCAATGATATCGGCTAATGGCTTTTTTTGTACATGGTAACGATACTTTTTATCCCTGGAACAAGTTGGTTTTTTCTTTCCGTTGATGTCTACAGCATGCAACATCAACCCTTAGCGGTATTCTTTTTTCTTTTTTTTTTCTTATTCTTTTTTGTTTGGAAATTTTCATAACCACAAATTTGCTTGAATGTATAGTACAGAGAATCAAATTTGCAAAGCTAATCTCATTGAAGGATTCGCCAAAAAATCCTTCGACATCTTTTAAAAAGAATATAAGCATCACCTTGGACGAGCCAAGAGTTGCAAGAACATTCGTGCTATCAGACTTTAGAGTTGGTTGAACAAATAGAGGGCACCACAGTAGAGAATGCAGCACTTAGCCAAGAAATGAGGAATTTTGATTTTGAATTTGATTCCAAAAGTCAATAATCAACTTGCATATTTCTATCTGACTTTTTGACATTTAAAAAGACCTCACCAGTACATGCGAGTAGAAACTGCAAATTCATCCCTAAAACGGGTGACTAACAGTGAAACAGAAAGGCAATTAAAACTAAAAATGCGAACAAGCATGCCCCAGAAAAATTATTATTGACATATATAAGAATTCGACATACATTTAACAAAATTTCAGGACTCTTCTTTGCTAAGGTTACCAAGTGCTGCCCTCTGTGCATACATCTGTTTTTCACGAGCCTGCTTTGCAGCAAGGGCTTCCTCATCGAGTACTTTGATAGGAGACCAGTCAGGCATTTTCAGCCAACCAGCATTCTTACCGTCATTATTCCCAAGCATAGATTCTTTGTAGCTCTTTAAGACAGGTCTTAGTTTAATTGTAGCATAATCCACTGTTGTCCCAACAACAGAAAAGATGATTGAGTAGCGGACGGCACCAATTCGACCACCTGCATGCCAATGAGCAAAACAATTTAACAACATTGTGTCAGGAGGCAGGATTTCAAAGTAGTGTGAACAATTAAGGAGACAATTAACATATAACCCCCTTTCTAATAGCAACCACAATTTTACGTACGACAACTTGTGTGCCAAGAAGTTTGTGTTGATGGCTCCAGGTGGTTTGAGGACTCCGGGAGTTAGTTGAGTTGAGCAAAAGCTCGCATATCCAGATCTTATGAACATATTTTAGGGTTTAAAAGAGGTTTAAGGCCTTGGGAGGGAAAATTCGAGAGTCAGAACTACCACGGCTGTAGAGTATGTGCTCTATCAATAGAGATAGCCCAATCAGTAAAGAAACATGTCTCTCAACTAGTGATGTCCTGCTCAAAGCTGGCAATGGATGGATCATTTCTACTCCAGCAACTAAGTCCCAGCTAAGCTATATCTCAACTTCACTGGAATCAGGAAACTCCCCTGTTCCTCCAAGCAAGACTACATAACTTAGAGCTCAGCAATTGAGCCCACAGTTCTTACTAGAATCCAAAAAATTAAATTCGTGATTCTTTTACAGGACAAAGAACGCATTCCTAATAGCCAAAACATACTAGTGCCCTCCCAGATTAGCTGGGGTTAGATCAGATAGACAGTACAAACCACTGCAAATGAATGACAAAAGTCCAAGCTACTAGTCTATAGGTTGAAAGGCAAGGTAATTTCAGTCATTAACTATCACATTGTTCCAATCCCATATGATGAAAGTTCACACAAGCTGATCACAGCAAAGTAAACCCCATTTCTCACACTAGTTTCCAAACACACACGCGAGAGAGAGAGAGAGAGAGAGAGAGAGAGAGAGAGAGAGAGAGAGAGAGAGAGAGAGAGAGAGAGAGAGAGAGAGAGAGAGAGAGAGAGAGAGAGAGAGAGAGAGAGAGAGAGAGAGAGAGAGAGAGAGAGAGAGAGAGAGAGAGAGAGAGAGAGAGAGAGAGAGAGAGAGAGAGAGAGAGAGAGAGAGAGAGAGAGAGAGAGAGAGAGAGAGAGAGAGAGAGAGAGAGAGAGAGAGAGAGAGAGAGAGAGAGAGAGAGAGAGAGAGAGAGAGAGAGAGAGAGAGAGAGAGAGAGAGAGAGAGAGAGAGAGAGAGAGAGAGAGAGAGAGAGAGAGAGAGAGAGAGAGAGAGAGAGAGAGAGAGAGAGAGAGAGAGAGAGAGAGAGAGAGAGAGAGAGAGAGAGAGAGAGAGAGAGAGAGAGAGAGAGAGAGAGAGAGAGAGAGAGAGAGAGAGAGAGAGAGAGAGAGAGAGAGAGATTGAAGGAATCTAACCCTGAAGACGCCCAAGAATAGCACCAGTACCAAAGCCGGCAATTGCAGAGTTTACCAGATCATCCGGTCCAGTTTTTCGAGTTACACTCACATATTCACGGGCCCCTGCCAAGTTAAACAAACTCTTACAATTCCACAGCTCTTTTTCCATATGACATGCCCAATTTGGCATTTCCACACACAGTAACCAATCAAATCAAATGGGTACATAAAGCTGAAGCTGGAGATTGAAATTCGAACAGAAAGCAATGAAATTTACCGCAATAACAAGCAGTGACAATGGCGAAATTAGCAGCATAACTTGCACAACTGGTTGGAAGACCCACAACTTTTCGATGCTTGGAGACCAAACCAGCTCCTCCACCAACAATCCCAGCGAGGAGAGTGGGAAAGACGATGCGCTCCTTCCAAGACAAAGATGGAGGCTCTGCTTCTATGGCTTTGGGATCATCAGAAGCCATGATTATTATGAAAGCTATGAAATTGCTTTTGCTCTTTTTCAGCTTCGCCTGAGTTCACTTCAGTCTTCAACGCGAAAAATTCTGAGTCGTTTTGTTAAGGGAGGCGGTGTTGCGGTGCGGACTTCAGGCCATGGGGTCGAATGTTTCGCCACAAACGGGTCGGTTTCTGGGTCGGGATTTCGCATTGTATCCATATTGTCAAATTGGACTTGTCAATCTCCTTTCTTTTTTTCCACCGGCCTAAGAAGAAAAGTCCTCTTCTTTTTCTTACTGGCCCAAAAATAATAAATTCTCTTTTTAAAATTTAATTAATAATCAAGAGGTTCATAATGTTTGTGGTTCACCGTCTACGTACAGTCACCGGTTCGTTATTACGTTTTTGTTATTGACATGTCATCTGACAATAATATCGACATGTTGCTGTTGATACGATATCAACAAACGTCTTTTAAGAGAAGAGTTGATGAAAAATCTTTCTCGTTTTGAAAATTACTTTTTTAATAATCACTTATAAAAACCAACTAACCACATTTTTGTTAAAGAAAACTTCAGCAAAATATGAACCTAAAGAACCTAAATGGGCTTATTTAAGAAAAGAAACACTAAGAAAAACTGAGATAACATTTCTTATTCATGTGCTTTCACCAATGTGACCTACAGAAGTATTGCTTAACTTCGGACCACAGGGTCATTGCTATGTGATAGCAGTATCTCAATCAAATTTAGGATGCGATCACATTGATCAGGTAATAAGAAATCATAAATAAATTAATCTACAGATGATATGGATCTTCTTGAAATAAGTTTCTCAAGCATTAACAACTTAGAAGAGGTTGCAAATTTCCACTGGAAAAATAGAATTATCGCTTTGTAGAGGTTTATTTTACCACTAGCGATTAGCGACTAATGATGGTTCTAATCTATGACTAATTATTGGGGGCATTTGCCTCTCAAGAGACATTCAAATGTACCATTTGCCCTAATGTGGGCCTTTATACACTAAAAAATGGAGGCCTATTAGCTAGCACTTAACTGCTAAGAAATAGAAAATTAAGCATTGTCCTTGAACCATTATCTTCAAGAGCCTAACATATCCTGCTCCATATCTTCTGAAGCCGAGAGACTGTCTACTTCTTCTTTGTCATCCCAGTCACCATTTTCCAACGGAGTATCGGACCTCTTGTGTGACTCTGCCCCGGGCCTTCTCCTGTGTTCTGCAATATTTTATGAAAGCAAACCGTGAGAGAGTTAAACTACATATAGCCTGAGGAACATTTAACAAGACATGAGGAAAGACTACTTTTGTTGGTGATTGCATGACGAGTCATGGCCAAGAACTCATCCCACTTGAATTTCCTGAGTTCTTGCTTCTCCTCTTCAGAAAGCTCGAAATTTGGTTCCCTCCCACACATGAACGCAGCCCTGAATCCAAATAAATAATACTAACAAAGTTATATATGTGCTATAATATAGCATTTTATACATAACGCTTACACCCCTTTTCCCATTTGGCTTATCATGTTTGTGTTCATGTTTTTGCATGTTGTGGGAGTGGCATGAACTACTACATCATATTGGCAAGGGCAGGCACAATACAGTATAGACTTGCAGAACAAAATTCAGAAAAGAAAGAAAAGAAAAAAACTCATGGGAGAGTATAGGACATGGCTAACCATTAGAAGACAAAGAAGATACTGATGAAAATTTAAGACACAGAACACTTAGACGCCTAGCAGAAAACTGGCTGGAATGAACATTTAGGATGGCATGTCCTATCTAATGGAGACCCTGTCTGAAGAATGTGGGCAGGAAAAACCAGTGAAGCAACAATGAAGACTAATATTGTTTGATTTGAAGGTGCAACAAAGAGTAGAACACGTTGAAGAACCTATGCTCATACTGTTTGTAACAACATGATGACCAACCCGTAATAAAGAGAATTCCCCAGGGAGACAAAAGAGAAGTGTAAATGGTTTGTGGTTCTCAAATTATGTCAACTGGTATACGTTATCTTTGAAGGGGAACAATCATTATCAGTGGGCTATGCACAACTGGAAGACCTTGTATATGCTACACATTCTTGCTATTCCTTATAGTGCTCATCCGATATAAATCGTTCATATTAGCAAAGATGCAGTTGTACCTGTCATACAAACGAGCAGCCTCTTCTTGTGAACCAACAGTGCCCAAGTGGATTTGTTTCTTGTCAACTTTTATAGCTGCTTGCCACTTCATATTTTTGAAATAGACACCTCTCATTAGACATGGTTCTTGGTTTTGGAAATGCTTTCTCCGATGTCGCTTTCTGCGTTTTATTGGTGGCCCTGCAAATAGCATATTATGTATTAGAAAATATCAAATTGAAACACTGGAATAAACCTCCAAAACCAACATTGCACCTCAAGCCCTTTTTAAAGGATTAACTTACATATTAATTGTAGTATTTCTATTATCAATAATATGTAGTGTGCAGGAGTCCTAGGTAAATACAAGATTCTTCATATTTATATATAGAGTTGTACATAAATATATGATTAAAAACATCAAAAGAGGGGTGTGTCTAACCTCTGCAAAGTATACCGAAAGGAGAAAATAACTGCACAATCAAAAACTCTCATCTCCTCCGAGAAATAAATACAGAACCACAAGAAAAAAATATTTGTTTTTTTCACAACCACAATGTTCCTCATTACATAAAGACAGAAGATACAGATTTCAAAAGGATGAATTCGCACATTGTGTGTCCAAGGCATCCAGCACTCTAATCTATCTAATACATCACTAGAAACAATAGCAAATTTTTTTGGGTTACAAAATGATAACAAATTTAATTTAAATAACAAACCTGCAACTTGCTGATCATGCTGCTCTTTGGATAAGCTAGAACCAGATGCAGTTGGTGACCGAGCTTCTACTTTCACACTGGCATTCTGGTAATAAATAAAGAATCAGCTAAAATGAACATACGTAGACACGTATAGCGAATAATACATTTTGGAATATACACTGTAATAGCTATTTTACATATTAATAAAGCATGGAAACTTATGCTGTTAGACACCTGAGTTTTAGAATAGGTTAAGAAGAATTAAGTTTGGATTATATCTGAGTATGGCATGCCAATTAAACTAACCAGAAAAGGCAAGAAATAATTGACAAGGAATCTAGAATCTCTAGTGGCTTCTTCCAAAATAGAGTTTTTGGTTTCGTACTTATGGTTTTGCTTTTTCTTTTTTTGGCTGATTAAATCCTTCAAAATAAATATTTGTACAAGAACACGCTGCTGTATAACCTTCTAGATCAAGAAACTAGGAATTAAGAGCATACTTGGCCACAAAACAAGGTCTGGGGGCACTAACATCTCAAATGGTTTGCCACATCAGCTTACCTTTTGGCAAAGGTTCCCCCTCTCAGCTTACTTTCATATAAAACACCAACATTACGCTATCAAGACACGCAGCATACACATTTTTCTTTCTGAAATATATATATATATATATATATATATATATATATATATATATATATATATATATATATATATATATATATATATATATATATATATATATATATATATATATATATATATATATATATATATATATATATATATATATATATATATATATATATATATATATATATATATATATATATATATATATATATATATATATATATATATATATATATATATATATATATATATATATATATATATATATATATATATATATATATATATATATATATATATATATATATATATATATATATATATATATATATATATATATATATATATATATATATATATATATATATATATATATATATATATATATATATATATGTGTGTGTATATATGGAATATTCTCTTGCCATACATACATATATACATATATAAATTTAAAAACTTAGGAATCCTGCCTGACAAGTGTCTTGAACACACTAATAAAACCTTCGAAGAAAACAAGTGGCCCATCTGATGCCTGTAATATGGACTGACTGATAATCCATTCTTACCCCATCTGGCTGATTTGCATCATTTGAAGGCATGGGATGCACACTGACAGGATTTGTCCAAGTAAAAGTTTGAACGGTTCCGTTGTCACAAAGCCTAGGAAGTGGATCTAGAACAGGACTTACCCCTGCAAAGACCAAGAATTTGGTGTCATTTAAGCATAAGCAAAGAACCTACTGAATTAGATTCTTAGTCATCAAACTGCAAATCTATCTCATAGCCCTGACAGGTTACAATAACACAACTTAAAACTCAAAATGGATAACCAAGCTAATTACTAAGAGCAGAAGAAGGATACGGGCTTTTAAATAAAATAAAATAAGAAGAAGAATATAGGCTATTCAACAAAAGAAATCATCATATATTGTATAGCACAATTTAACTGATTATTACCAGAGCATAGCCCCAAGAGTCTGCGTCTTCTTAAGCTCACCATGATTGATTTCAACTTAATTATTGAAGCACAACACTCACTCGATGGCCTTTCTCATGTACCACCTATTCCTGGGATAAATCAAGCAGAACTATTATAATAAAACGTAAATATATGTATACATTTGAATTTCAAATGGGAACGACATAACAATTATAATGTTACAAAAGATTATATATTTATTACATTATACAAGCATAGAAACACAAATAAGCAAGGAAATCAAAACACAAGGACAGTAACTACATACAACAACACTAAAGGATAAAAGTTTCAAACGGACTATTTTTACCATATTTTTACCATACATCAACGAAATTCATAAGCAATATGAGTGAACGTTTGCACTTCCAAAGAAACTACTACAATACCATTCAAGGAATTGAGGAAAAAAGATCATCAAGTAGTCGTATGTCTAAAAGTATTTCCGATTTTTATCCCTACCACCACAAATCATCTCAACAGAAGCTATAAGGAACTGGAGTAACTCAGACCTGTCACCATGGCAGGAATAAATTAATGAATAAAGGAAAAATTAGCAGTAACTTCCCCTGTTAGTTACTAAAGAACCGTGTTTGCCTTTGATTAAAGTGAGTAGAGAAACAATGCTATTGGTGCTTATACAACCTAAAACAGTCACAAGTGGAATGAAAATATAACGGAAATCAGTAGAGGCAAGCAAAATTCATCCATTACATGACTTCAATATCTCTCATTCGTTCAGAATTGCTGTAATTGGTGCAAGGTGACAATACTTCCAGTCATCATGAAGTTGCATATAGAAAACTAAATCATCCATCATGTTAGATGGGATTAGAATCCAAGAAAAGAACCTAAATTGATAAAAATTCCTAATGTCTGACCTTGGAAAGCTAAGTCAACCCACCAACCTACCACCTTTCATGGAAGGGGATATTAGCAAAAACAAAACCCAACAGTCAAAATTCTAAGCAAACACCAAATACACTCTCACACAAGCCACAACACAGAAAATCAAGACTAACCCACAAACCCCACAATGAAGAAGAACCCTTCTGCGGCTCCAACCTCGTCAACCCAGAATGCCCATGACCACAAACTCAGTCAACAAACCATGAATAAACAAAACAACCCATCAAGAAAAAAGACAAAACAAAGCCATTGGGCAGAGAAAGTCAGTTTCTTTGTACCTGAGGAGGCAGAAAAGGTGGCGGTTGTTGGAGCACAGAGCACAGAGGCCGCGGAGAATTAGAGGCAGATGTTAATTAATTAAAATCCCTGGCAAAGGCAAAAAAGATTGGGATTTATAAGGAAGGGAAGGTGGTGAGCGAAGAAAGAGAGAGAGAGAGAGTGTGTGTTTGTGTGTATTTGTGTCTCATGCATCTACCACCTTTTGTTTTTATTTCCCATTTAATTTTGCTTTTGTATTATTAAGAAGAGGGTGGTGGTGGACTGGTGGTGGTATTTAGGTGCGAGACTGTAGAGAGACAAGTCTCTTAGATAGGGAAGGATATGAATAGTAGAAAGCAGAACGTATACTTGTGTTGTGTGAACTTTAGCAATTTGGTGGAAATTTCGGTATTACCCCTTGTGCCTTAGCCAATAGGTGCCATTGTCTATAAGTTGACCAAAATACCCCTGAACAATTTCTGTTTTTGGTTCATAAAATTGACTCTTGTTGTTTCCGCTCATATAGATAAATACTCAAGCTTCAAGTCCAATTATCATGTGCTTATGCTTGTGGTTATTAGCTAAACAAGGATTTTTGTTCCAAAAGTTTTTTTCTTTTGTGTAAGAGTACTTGTTCAAAAGATTGCTAAAACCCATGTGGTGGATAATAAAGTGAGAATCATATAATGTTTTTTCATTAATTCAAAACCTTCCTTTTCTACCTTCAACCACAATGAATGTCTTCCCTTTTTTTCTTTTCAAGATTTTTCTTTTTTGGTATAAGACAATTGGAGATACAACAAAATTAGAGGTGAGAGCTGAGAAACGATAACGTGTTTACTAACTTAAAACAAGAAAGAAATTAGTTAAAGTCGTTGCTATTTCAGATGAAACCAACGTACCCAATTACCTATTTCATTAGCAATGAACAATCAAACAAGATGCAATTAGAACTCAATCTACAATCTTAAACAACATAACATTATCATGATTGAGATTATGAATTTGCAGAAAGAAACAAAAAGGGCAATGTAGTCATCCCAATAGAAAATCCTCACTGCCGTGCACATGAGATAACACAATAGTACGAGGGGAGAGGGATAAGTCAGTCATTAAACAAATATCAAGGGTGGACAAAGAGGGTTAGAGAAATTATTATTAGCGTGGGTTGGTTGGTAGCGAGCGAGGGCACCGACGAAACGGTGATTGGATGGACGGCCTGCCATATAAGAATGAAGATAATGTCCCGCCAACCACACCACCCCTAAGCCTTTGGGTCTGGGGGTTGATTTTTGCCAAAAACCAAAACTTTTTCAAAAAGCAAAAAAGTTATTTTTCTGCCTAATCATTACCCTAATCAGTACTTAACCTGTCTAATCAAACCAATATATTATTAGTATATTATTCTTGGCTTGGTTCCTTGGACTTGATTGTGATATTCAACTCAAAATTTGTTGTTTTGTATATTTTATACAAGCAATGAGTGGGAATTCAAATACCAGACCTTAGGTACATAAATAATTATTCTTAACCACTTGATCTAAATGTCTCTTACTTAATATCAAGATTTTAATACACTGTCAACCATGACAATTTGTTAAAATGCTTTATAACTCAACTCACCCAAACAAAGGTTACTAGGGCGATGCGGCCAATTACCATGAATCGCATGGTAGTTTTTTTTTTTTATAACTATAATTTGTTTAGAAGGTAAATTCACAATATTGTAGTAAAGGGTTTGTAACTCAACTGGTTAAGAGTAATTACTTATATACTTGAGGTTCTGTGTTTGAATTTCCTCCTTCCAAATATCACTTGGAAAACAAACTCATAGTGAGATTCACAAGAGCCCTTAGTAAAAATATTTGACTTAATTATACTCATCATCCACGTATTTTTATTATAATTCATGAATTTTTATTATGACAATAATGCCTTTGTAGGTAAAAACTTTTGCAATCAAGCCCCTCTCATTGACTTGGACAATTAAGTTAGACAAAATACTAATCTCGTCCAATCCGTACTTGCCACATCAACGTTTAGACTAACTTTGACATAATTAACAAAAGGAGATTTAATGCTAACTACATAGGTGCTACTTAAGTATAAAATAAAGGCCAAAACAAAATAAAAAGGAATTTAATTTATCCGAAAATGCAGTAAAGGATAGAGAAAGAGCTGAGCTGAATAGCATCTTCGGAATTTGGTTTGTCTCTAGATGCCCAGGTGGTCAACTTTGGTCCCTTCCGTCATGTGGGCCCACTTTATCTCGTACGGATGAATGCATATACCACATATACTATGATGACCAGATATTGGCCGTCCGATGGGATTGTAGCAAGAGAGTCTAGTCAAATCATACGTATGTTTTTAGCATAAAAAGATCAGCAGTCTTGATGATGTGATGATCATAAAGTTAAGCCAACATTTGTTTCTACTGGAGGAAGGTATATAGATGGAGCCAGCAATTATATGTGTACCTCGTTAACATATATATTAGAAGAACTCGAGCAATTAATAATGTGATTTGAATAATTATAGATATAATCTCTAACCGAGCATTTCCAACTGATATGTTAAATTGTCACATGGACATGAAATGACAAAAATTAAAAATTAAAGTTATTCCAACCGAGTAGTTAAATCCTACAAGAATTTAAAAGCTCGAAGAGATATGTCAAAAATAACATAATATAAGGGAGGGCAATTAAAGGATCTTAATTGAGGTTTTCCAAGTATTCTTCCAATAAGGCGGCCTCCGGTAGATAAGTCAAATTTAGGTGGACATTAAATGACATAAGTTGAAGGGACAAATTGTTCAAACCAAATCAAGTTCTACATGGATTAGAAGGCAATAAATGCAATGTAATTGACATCCCGTAAAATTTAATGTCAAAAGTGTCAAATTATCACATGTATCATAAAATTCAAAATTCGCATTTGACATCTAAAGTTGGAGAAGCTGGATTTACTGGCAAGATAAAGTTTACCACTGGTCATCAATCATAGATGATGATGAATTGTATCTTACCATCTCATGTCGATATGAGATGAAAAAAGAAAAAGAAAAATCTCCTCGACAAATAATTTAAAGCTGACAATGTCAAAGAAAGACAACCAAAAGGATATCATCGTAATTCGCATGTTTGGAAGTCTAGTGCACTCCCAATCAAGCGTGTTATGGCCCCTGCCTGCCTCATTTAAAGTCCATGGTCCATACTCCTCCTCTCCACTCCAATAATTCTACTTTAACATTTGGTGTTTTTTTATCTTCCTTATTGTCACTTTTACATTTTATAGAGTAAAGCCTAATATGATATGGCAATATCTTAATTATTAAGTCATTGAGGTCTAATTTAGTGAAAAATGACATTGATTTGTATATTAGAGATCTTAGTTTCGAATCCACATGACATCTTAGCAGTGGTAGTCCTAAGGTTTTAGAGGCTCTAAGCGAACTACCAAAATGCGGCCTTCTACTCTCTATGTATATCTTTTTTTTTTCTTCGATAAGTTAAAAAAAAATTATATGAACTCAAAGTCATAATTGTAACCTAAACATAAATAAACAAAATGTAATTCACATAACAACTTTATAAAATGCATCAAAATATCACTCGTCTTGCATTTTTCGATGCCAAAGTATCAATTAACTTTGCATAATCAAGCTTTTTTACCATATATTTTTCAATAGAAAATATAAGCCATAGTCTTGTGGGTTTTTACCTTCTTGTTCTTCCTCGAAGATCGCTTCCTCTTCCAGTAGATATTCATTAATAAACCGCATGTTTTTTTTTTTCTTGTGTTGAGTAGAGCAGATTTCCCTATAAGCTGCTAGGTTTTTTTTTTTGGTGTGGTTTTTGCTAAGGTATATGTCACTTGGTTAACCTATTCAACCGGTTTAACTTTAAAAAAGGCCTTAAAAAAATAGTTGATCCCTTATTAAGTTTCCATTTTTTAGTTTTAGAGTAAATAATTGGGTTTTTTAAAAATTAATAGTACTTGGGCTTAATATAATATTAATATAGTACAATTTTTAAAGAAACATACATATGTACTATATAATTTCACTATGTGTATATAGTGGTTTATAAAAATTGGGGCCCTCTCAATTTGGAGGCTCTAGGCGACCGTCTTGTTCGCCTATGCTCAGGGCTTCCCCTGCATCTTAGTTATGTGTGTGTGTGTGAAACCCCATTCTATTGTAGTTTAGACTATCGTTTGTATCAAAAAAAATAAATTAAATGATACCGATTCAAAAAGTTGGAATATGAATGAGGATATCTGAGATTATTGTGTATGAGTAGACAAATGAAATCATCCTTTTACAACCAAGGTGGTTGGTGTGAGTGGTTCGGCACTCTCATTCCTTAAGAGAGGTCAGGGGTTCGATCCCTGCTCTCGTACGGAGTCACCACTTTGGCCAACACTTTACCCCTTACGGGCCGACCCGGTGTGAGTGGGGATTAGTCTGAGTTGTGGTTAAGGCTTAAAGGTGCCACCCATAGTTGGGGCCCATCCAGGACCACCTCATGGTTTAGACCAAAAAAAAAAAAAAAATCATCCTTTTNNNCCCATCCAGAACCCCCTCATGGTTTAGACAAAAAAAAAAAAAAAAATCATCCTTTTACGTTATCCCTACCACCATCATCGTCCACCAAAGTTATTAAACAGGGCGTTAATGAGTGATCTTCGATAGGCCAGCTGCATGGGCCAACTCTATACAAAAATGTCTGAAGATATTTTCCTTTAAATGAATTTTATTTTCTGTGAAAAGAAAAAAATATTTCAGAGCACCCAGTTGGGCTTGAATTTTCGCATCAGACCATAAGCCCAATAATGATATGATGTTGAGGCGGGTACCCGATTAGAAAAACCCGGTCACCGCCTTCTCCCATATAAAAGCCCGCCATACCGCCTTTTAACCGAAGGTTGCGGAAGCCAAACGACTCAGAGAGAACTAGGGTTAGGGTTTTCTAAATCGGCAGAGCACAATCAGCAAACCAAAGTAATCGGAACGATGATCTACGACGTCAACTCACCCCTCTTCCGATCTTTCCTCAGCCAGAAGGGAGGCTCCTCCGATAAGAGGTATTTTCCTTTTCTTCAATCTCCTTCTCTGTTATCTCTCGCACCACACGCAAACCTCTGTACTGTAATAGCCGTTTGTTTAGGTCTTGTAGGTTTTTTTTTTCCTCTTGTTTATTTCGTGTGGAATTGGGGCTTTTTGTTTCGAACCTTTGCTGAGATATTTCTGATTGTGGAAATTTTGGTCTTCTAACTTTGTCGACGTGAAAGCGAGGAAATGATTTCAATCGGTGGTTTATAAGTTATGCTTTCAAACAATCAAACCTATGGATAAGACTCAATTTTTTATTTATGCATTTCTATCTCTTGAGTGCATTTTGGCCTGGTCGAGCTGAGTTTGAGCAAGAATTGTTAATTCAATCGTGTATTGAATCATGAAAACTTGAGTTTCTATTATAGCTGTGGATGTTGCGTTGATGATTTAAAGGTTTTTCTTTGCATTCTTGCTTTTTTCAGACTTTAGCATATGCATTGCTAACTGAACTTGTCATTTTGGTAAAATGCTTGGTTTTGATTCTAAAACAGGGAAACACTTTTTGAATGTATGCATATTTTGTGTTTGGTTGCACACTTGTACTAATAATATGCCAAGGTGCAGCTTGTTATGCTTTGTTCTTTTCAACTATTCTGTGAGCTCGATAAATTGTAGTTCATTATTTGTTGCTTTAGTATAACTAATTTGGCTTCATTAGGGATGCCCTGTATTATCATCCGCGAATACTTTAAAACTTTACTAAGCAGTCGTGGTTGGTTTTAATGGGATCCACATTGTGGGAAATGTATAATCTCTAATACGGAATAAAAGCGGTTAACCTCTTGAGGCCTGTTTCTGAAGGGTTTAATTAAGAGTTTAAGTGACATGGCGCCCCTTTTGTTTAGTAATTTTGTGTCCTTTTTTCTATTGAAGTGCTGTTTACTTCGAACTTTTACATGTTGAATTGCATATGGTGTTCTGCTCTGTTAGTACCCTTTTATATAGTGTTTAGGGTTTATATAGTGCATGGTCTTGCATAAGGGATTATGCCCTTTTATGTAGTGCATGGTCTTGCATAAGGGATTATGCCCTTTTATGTAGTGCGTGGTCTTGTTTATTTTTCCTTTCTTTCTTTCATGTATTGTGAAATCGGTCTTGTTATCATGAGGTTCTTCCTGACATATGGCTGTATTTTTGTTGGACACTCCAGGAAGTTGGAAGAGCAGAAGCCCAAGGAACATAGGCCAAAGGCCAGTGAGAACAAGCCCGTAATGAATGAGTGAAAGAATCTTGGCATGATAAGCGATGGATCGGTTTAGAATTCTAGGCTTTTAAGTTGAGTATTTTGTTTAAGACAGAGCTATGGGTTTGTTTAGGATTGTAAGCACTTAATATGATCAGTATTTTGTTTAAGACAAGCCTTTTGCTCCTTTTGCTCTGTCATGGCTTATCTGTATCTTTTCAAACAATACATTTGTAGTTAAAAGTTCTTTCACCATCCGAATCATGATTTTGTATGTTTGGAAATGTAGTTCCTATTGGAATGAAACATCAAGTATTCTCATCCTGCAAATAGCCTTTAAGTATGAGGTGTAGTGATTTTCGCAAACTGCAATGCTTATAAAGTGATACCTTCACTCCCCTGCATAATTTGCTTTTCATACATAATTGCGTAAAGCCCTAAATTAATCATCTGGTAATTGCATCATTACCCGCGTGATCTATAAAAATTACCAAAGTTTTCCAATGGGGTTAGTGTGTTGTGGATTTTCACCAGATTGCATTCAACTAGCACAACTACAACCTAGCTTGGTTGGATTGCCTTGGGAGGAGTTCGATTTTCACTCCCATTCGATTGTGCACAATTAAGCTCTTATGCAATTGCTTGGAAGGTTTCCGGGTGTAGTACAACTGAAAAAATTGTGGTTTTCGTTTCAAGCGTTCGAAGAATTTTTTTTTGATACAAACGATAATGGAAGAGAGATTTGAAATCATCACCTCTTCTGTTACAAGTCCTTTGCCAGGAAAAAGAATATTAGACCTAGAGCTAGTTGGTTTCTTTTTGCCGCAATGAAGCAATGAGCAAAATCATCCTAATGTCAACAAACAATCTCGAATTGAAAGAACAAGATCACAAAATAGAAAGAACAAACAATCTAAAAAAAATCTCAAAACAACTCTAAGACCTAATGAAATTGCTGAAGGTCGTCCTGTATCTTGAGGTTCAAGAAATCTTGATGAATATGGAAGGGGACTTGCTCCGCCAACATCTCCGTTTCAATTGCGGTTGCAGCGTGAGTTTCTTGCCCATTGTGGCCAAAAGGCTGAGGCAACACAGCCCCCGGAACATCACAAGCCTCAGGATTCTCAGACAAAAACTGAACAAGCCTAGACACAAAAAGCTGGCGCAGAGCTTCAAATTGATCGGACGGTTCAGATTGACCACCGCCTTGTGCAAGAACAAAAACATCGTGAAACAGCAAGGTGATGTTCATGTCAGGTTTCATGCGCCCAGTTTTAATGTCCTGCACATAAACTGCATCTGTCTGTATGGCTTCGGGCAGTAAAAATTTTATCTGAGCCAGATGCCTGCAGGTGAACTTTTTTTTATGGCCCATGAATTCCACTAGGGCACAAATACTGCGAAAAGTGGTTGGTTTTTTGTGCAGACCAAGCAACCTCAGGTAAAAAATCAAGCGACTAAACAAGTCTGCCATCTTCAAGTATTTCTCTGGTGCTACCATCTTCATAAGTACCTCCGAATTCATCTTTGAGGTTTCGGCCTTTACTTGGGAATTAGGGTTGTGTTGTTTGGGGATATGTATTAATTTTTGTGGAAGATATAAAGTTTAGCGTTTTGCCATCCTCGCTTCCCCTTTTTAATTGGTGTGATTATCCAAAAAGAAATTTTTTTGTTTTTATATTAAAGACAAAAATCACCAACCGAAAGCCAATGGAATTTAGCCCAGTGGAAAGGGCGAAACCCACAAAAAGAAAAAGAAAAAAAAGGAAAGAAACAAAAATCAAACACAATAAAGATTAGTAACGCTATTGGTCTTGTGACTGAAAATTACACTGAGGATAATTTGGTAAATTCAGATGTTAATGCATAGAGTTCTTCTTCGTCTAGAAATTCCAAACCCAACCAGGGAATTAAAAAAAGGACTAGAATTCATTTATCCAAATGATATTATTGAGCATTTATATTTTCTTTCCTAATCTACTTTGCTATAGCATTGTATTATAACCTAATGTACTTTGTTAGTGTTTGGACAAAAATTTGTCAATTACCTATTTATTCAAGAGAGAAGAGGTCGAGAGTCGAACTCTTGTAGATATGTGAATAAATATTCTTGTCACGGAAGCTTAATAAGCCCCCATGCTGTATGCCCATAGCTTTAGAGAGATGTAGGAACATTTACACGTTTTTAGTTCTTTAAATTGTCATACTTAACCATTATGAGATTTTTGAAAAAGAAAAAGCATGATCAAATGAATAACTATCTGCATGTGATAAGTAGTAGTTAATTTCATAATTTGTACTGATAATACTTGAGTTGTATATGTGCAATCCCACAGGGCTTTGCTTGATGAGGGTGGGTTGGATATATACACAAGAAAAAGCTCCCAAAAATATGTTTACTTTCCTCTCTATTTCTGTTAATCTAAACTAGCCTTTAGTTATCAGTCACTTATTCTCTCTGTCTTCTCAGTCTGTTTGAGCCGCAGAATCCTCCACAACATCGGCTGAAGCGAAGCTTCTGAGATCCTCACGCAGCTTCTCAGCCTTTTGCAAAATCTCCCTCAGCTACATTTGGTTGGGCTCACCCATCACCAAGTCTACTTGATGCATGAGCTCTACATTCCCGCACAGCTCCTCAACCATTTGCAAAAGTAATTTGTCAAACTCAAGCATCTCCAAGTCAGCTGGCTGCTTCTCAAGTTCAACCTTTGCAGTGTCCAGTTCACCAGTTTGCATTGTGTTCTCCTCCTCTAGCTTGCTGATCATGGTCTGCAAGTTCTCTATCTTGTTGTCAAGCTGAAGGGTGTAAGATTCTTGGTCTTTTACTTGGCTCTGCAAGGGTATAAGTTGGTTGCTTTGAGATATATAAGCCCCCAGAGAACTCCCATCAATCTCAAAGCGCCGCCTCGGTATAAGAGAGTGTGCTGACTCACTTCCCACATTTGCAAAAGCAGGCAAAGCCAGCACTGCATCGGTGAAAACCTTCGCAGAAGCCCCTACAGCAGTCGCATTCTGGAAATTATACAGTTGGAATATACACATCTTATTAGTTATAAGACATGGGAATCTAGAACTCAGGACATATTCATCAAACATTGAATCTTATGCACTTGAATTTTACAAGACATTTATACACCGGAATATAAATCACATCAAAGTTTTCCTTATTTAAGGTTTCTAAGTCATTGTCATAGAAGTGTTCTCAAAATATAAACAAGAACTCTTGATCTTGAATTGTTATCATCCTACATCAGATCAGTGCGTTAACATGTTAGTAAAACCTTCAAAGAAAACAGAGGTACATCTGATGCAAGTGATAGAATAATATGGACTGTTTGGTAATCCATTCTTACCCTCTCTGGCTGATTTACATCATTTGAACCATTTGAACGCATCCGATGCACACTCTTTGGTTTTGCATGCCTAGAAGTCAGGGCAGTTCTGATGTCACAAAACCTAGGAAGTGATGTTCTTCCTGCAAAGACTTATAATTTGGTGACCATTTTGATTTAAGAATAAACAGATTTAAATCAGATTCTTAGTCACCAAATCATAAAATTCATCTCAAAGCGCTGAAAAGTTATAATTGCCCAACTTAAAACTCGTATGAATACGCATGCCAAAAATTCTAAGAGCAGTGCAACAATACAGGTGTATGCAACAAGTTAAGGCAATTAGTCATATCTTGTATATCACATTTCAACACATTTTTACCAGCGCATAGTCTGAAGTGTGTGTGTCTTCTTAAGCTCACCATTGTTGATTCCAAACTCGATGCAGAGAGCTCACTTGGTGGCCTTTCTGATCTATCTCGTTATTCCTTTAATAAAACAAGGAGATTAATTACACATGTTTATTAGCGCAACAACTCAAATTAATAATACTAATGTCTATTATTATGAGCAGGATAAAGACAATGTTGTTGGTGCTTACAACTAAAGCTAAAACAGTCCAAAGGGAAACAGAACACAGAGAAAACAGTAGGCGCAAGCAAAATTCTTCTTTAAATGACTTGAACATGAATATCTCTCACCTTGGAAAATGGGTTTATTATCTTCGTTCATACAAAAATGGGATTTGAATAAAAAGAACCCAAGAAAAGCACCTCGATTGATAAAAATCCTAAATTTCTGACCTTGGAAAGTTCAGTCAACCCCACCGAACATACCAGCTCTCTTGCAGGGAGCTATTGGTAAAATACTAAAAGCAAAATCCAGTACACAAAATCAAGAGAAACACACCAAGCCAACAACAAAGAATAACCCATGAGTCCATGACTGGAAACTCAGTGAACAAGCCATGAATCAGCAGCCCCATTAAGAACAAAAGACACAATAAGCCATTGGGAAGAGAAAGTACTCGTTTTTTTGTACCTGAGCACCGGAGGCAGAGAATCAGTGGCAGTTCTTAAAACCCTTGAGAAATGCAAATCCAAAGGCAAAGAGATTGTGATTCAAGAAAAGGTGAAAAGAGACTAGATGTGTACTATATCTCGCATGCATTGGTCTTCTCCTGATGCAAGGCCTCCTGCTCCTTCCATTTCCTCTCGCAGAACTCAGCCTTCTGCCTCAACTGATCAACATTATTTTGCAGGCCATTTAGCTTAGACTCATATTCTTGGACCAGATGCCTCAGAATCTCCTCAACATGTCTAACTCTTTCCTTCAGCTCTGCAACACGAGCTCTGGCTTCATCGCGCTCCCTGGAGGCTAAGGAAGACTCTCTATTTTCCCTTAGCCACATGGCAAAGTGGAGGCAGGCCTGAAAAAATCGACATAGTAGCAAAATTAAATTATTCAGATCAACACAGAAATCGTAAGGCAATGAAATCTCTAGGACAATCACTTACAGCAAGGGCATGGTGGGATAAGTTTTGCCTCAAACCACCATCATCATACTCCTGCGTAATCTTGGTATCATCAGGACCAAGTAAGCCCAGCAAAACTCTCTCTGCAGCAGCTGGCTCTCTCAACATACTGATAATCTCAGGGGAATCCCTTGTATGAGTCCCATTCTGGAAATAATAGATTTTGGCATATACACCTCTTATTAGTTATTTTGCACATTGATACATTGTGTTTTGATCATATCTGAGTACTACAAACAAAGTAAACTAGCCACAGAAAGCAAGTTGGTTCTTCCAAAATAGAGTTTTAGATTTCTTTCTTCTGCTTTGTTTTATTTAATGGGGATGAACTAATTAGGCATACCAAAGAATCGAGCAGGAAAATGCTGCTCTCGAACCTTCTCTATCAAGGAACTAGGAACTAAGCGCCATAGTACAGGAACATAAGCAGTTACTTTCAGAACCAACCATGAAAAAGGTATTCTTTTCTAATTTTAACCAAAAGCACCAGAAGATGAATCATATTCAATTTTTTCCTCATCAAGGTTTTTCAGTTCTTTTTGTATAGATGCCCTAAAAAATTAGTTATACAACTACAAATCTTGAACTGTTTTGGGACAAAATAAGGATTGGAGTTATCATCCTACAGATGATTTTCTTTAACTTTGGGAACCCTGACAAGTGTCTTTAACAAGTAGACAAAACCTTTAAAGAAGATAGTGATCCATCTGATGCAAGTGATACAATAACATGGACTAATTGGAAATCCATTCTTACCCCATCTGGCAGATTTACATCATTTGAAGGCATTGGATGCACACTATCAGGTTTTGTTTGGGTAGAATTTCGAGGAGCAGTTCCCTTGTCACAAAACCTTAGCAGTGCAGCTAGAACAGAACTTCTCTCTGCAAACACCTACGATTTGGTGAATATACTTAAGAATAAAAAAGAACCTATTCAATCAGATTCTTATTCACCAAAATTGAAAATTTATCTCAACTCACTGACAAGTGAGTTACACAGCAGAAAACTCCTATGAATAAGCTGGCTAAACATTAAGTTACATAGCTTAAACCATAAACATCAACCTAGTGTATTACGCATCAGAAAACTCCTGTCACTGATTAAGAATCATTGAGAGGTGATTTATACAGCTTAAAACTAATATGAATAGGCCCACATATGTGATATAGCACATTTCGGAACTTTTACCAGCACGTAGTCTCAAGTGTTTGCTTCTTCTTACTCTCACCATGGCTGATTCAATATTATGGATGAAAGGAGCTCGCTTGGCGGCCTTCCTCATGAATCATGTTATTCCTTGGATAAACAAGCAGACTAATTATAATGATGCAAATACATATTTTCAAGTGGGAACGACTTAACAATATTAGCACAACTCAGACTAATTATACTAATGTCTATTAGGGCAGGATAAGACCACCAATTAGTCACATGATCAAAAAGTGTATTTCTGTTTCAATTGGTACCACAAAATATTAACCCAATCCCAATAAGATCTATAAGAAATTGGCAATTAGAGAGGTTTATGACTTGTTATTATGAGGAGCTGCTTTGCTAACTACCTCAGAACTCTGATAACAGCAGGAATAGATTAACGGAAAAAAGAAGAAGAAGGAAACTCAAACAGTAACTTCACCACATAGTAGCTTAAAAACCTTGCGTTTGTGATTGAAGTGACTAGGGAAACAACGTTGTTGGTGCTTACAACACAAGCTATAACAGTCCCAAAGGGAAACAGAACACAGAGAAAACAGTAGGCGCAAGCAAAACCTTCTTTAAATGACTTCAACATGATTCTCCCACTTGGGCTTATTATCTTCGTTCATACAAAAATGGGATTTGAATTAAAAGAACCCAAGAAAAGCAGCTCGATTGATAAAAATCCTAAATTTCTGACCTTGGAAAGTTCAGTCAACCCCACCAACGTACCAGCTCTCTTGCAGGGAGCTATTGGTAAATGGTAAAATACTAAAAGCAAAACCCAGTTCACAGTCTTCGACAAGCCGGAACACAGAATCAAGAGAAACCCACCAAGCCAACAACAAAGAAGAACCCTTCTGTGCCTTAAAGCTAAAAAATGCAAAACACCCATGACCGGAAACTCAGTGAACAAGCCATGAATCAACAGCCCATTAAGAACAAAAGACACAAGAAGCCACTGGGAAGAGAAAGTACTCTTCTTTTTTGTACCTGAGCACCGGAGGCAGAGAATCAGAGGCAGTTCTTAAAACCCTTGAGAAAGGCAAATGCAAAGGCAGAGGGAAAGGCAGAGAGACTTTGATTCGGGAAGGAGGTTAGCAAGCAAAGAGACTATATGTGTTACCATGTCTCGTATGCATTTACCACCTTTTCTTTTAATTTCCCATTTTGTGTGTCCTTTTGTGTGTCATTTACCACCATTAATGAAAGCCAATAAAGTTTTGAAAGTTTTGATAAAGATTTCTTTTTTATTATTATATAAATGTTTGATTAAGAGTTTTGATCGTAACCGTTTAAGTACTTCAATATCCACAAACAAGCTTAAAATATAACTCTAAACATGAACAAATAAAGATGGCATATTTTTGTGTTGAAACACAACTCTAAATACGATCATTGATATATATTTGATAATAATGTAGTTGTATCTGTGCAGATCCCACTATTAGAGTAATAAAAAAGGGCTTTGCTAGTTGATCTATGATATATATTTGATAATAATGTAGTTGTATCTGTCTCTGTCTCTCTGTCTCTCTGTCTCTCTGTCTCAATGAGAGCGCACCCTGAGTCTCGACATCTTCATCCTCCAACTGCAGGAGGTGGAGACAATTCTATAGCCAGAGAAACCGGTTGACAAGTTGGGCAGGAAGAGAAACGAGCACCTACATCATCAACCCTGTAATACTCATAATGAAGTTTGCAGCGATTGCAACATGCCCAGAAAGTCCAAGGATGCTGGTCATCGTCCACTTCTTCATCGACGTCTTTGGCTTCTTCAATTTGCTTGCTAACATCTTTGTGTAGCTCCAGCGTTGGTATGATCCCACCTTCCATCTTCTGGTTTTGGTTTTGGAAGTCATCTACCAGCCCTAGCTCGGTGGCCAGAGCAATCCTTTTTCCCCCACGCTCTTCCTTCTCTATTTCAACAAGGATCCTATCCATTTCGCAGTCCTGCTGAACCTTCTTCACTTCAACCTCAGCCTGCTCGTAGAGCTTTCTGGTCCGAGTGAGAGCACCAGTCAGCTTTTCGATACGTGTTCTGGCCACGTCATGACTTTGAGTGACCTTGGCAAGGTCGGAGTTAGCTTCCTCAAGGTGGCTCAAAACCTCTTCCAAGCGAGTGGCCTTCTCCTGATGCAAGGCCTCCTGCTCCTTCCATTTCCTCTCGCAGAACTCAGCCTTCTGCCTCAACTGATCAACATTATTTTGCAGGCCATTTAGCTTAGACTCGTATTCTTGGACCAGATGCCTCAGAATCTCCTCAACATGTCTAACTCTTTCCTCCAGCTCTGCAACACGAGCTCTGGCTTCATCGCGCTCCCTGGAGGCTAAGGAAGACTCTCCATTTTCCCTTAGCCACATGGCAAAGTGAAGGCAGGCCTGAAATAATCGACATAGTAGCAAAATTAAATTGTTCAGATCAACACAGAAATGGTAAGGCAATGAAATCTTGAGGACGATCACTTACACCAAGGGCATGGTGGGCCAAGTTTTGCCTCAAACCACCGTCATCATACTCCTGCATAATCCTGGTATCATCAGGGCCAAGTAAGCCCAGCAAAACTCTCTCTGCAGCAGCTGGGTCTCTCAACATACTGATAATCTCAGGGGAAGCCCTTGTATGAGTCGCATTCTGGAAATAATAGATTTTGGCATTTGCAACTCTTAGTAGTTATTTTACACAAAAGTAAACTAGCCACAGAAAGCAAGTTGGTTCTTCCAAATAAGGAGTTTTAGATTTCTTTCTTCAGCTTCGTTTTAATTAATTCGGATGAACTAATTAGGCATAACAAAGAATTGAGCAGGAACATGCTGCTCTCTAACCTTCCATATCAAGGAACTAGGAACTAAGCGCCATAGTACAGGAACAAGAGCAGTTACTTTCAGAAACAACCATGACTAAGAAACAAAAAGGTATTCTTTTTTAATTTTAGCCAAAGTACCAGAAGATGAATCATATCAAATTTTTTCGTCATCAAGGTTTTTAAGTTATTTTCGTATAAGTGCTCTAAAAAATTAGTTATATAACTACGAATCTTGAACTGTTTCGGGAAAAAGTCAGTATGGGAGTTATCATCCTACGGATGATTTTCTTTAACTTTAGGAACCCTCACAGGTGTCTTTAACAAGTAGACAAAACCTATAAAGAAAAGAGTGGTCCATACGATGCATGTGATACAATATCATGAACTGATTGGTAATCCATTCTTACCCCCTCTGGCAGATTTACATCATTTGAAGGCACTGGATGCACACTATCTGGTTTTGTTTGGGTAGAATTTTGAGGAGCAGTTCCCTTGTCACAAAACCTTGGCAATGGTGCTAGAACAGAACTTCTCTCTGCAAAGACCAACAATTTGGTGAATCTACTTAAGAATAAAAAAGAACATATTTAATCAGATTCTTATTCACCAAAATTAAAAAAAAATTCTCAACTCGCTGACATGTGAGTTACACAGCAGAAAACTCCTATGAATAAGCATGCTAAAAACTAAGTTACCCAGCTTAAAGCATAAATAAGAACCTAGTGTATCAAGCATCATAAAATTACTGTCAGTGATTAAGAACCTATTGAGAGGTGATTTATTATACAGCTTAAAATTAGTATATAGGCCCAAACTTATTCATATGTGATATAGCACATTTCAGAACTTTTACCAGAGCTTAGTCTTGAGCGTTTGCTTCTTCTTAAGCTCACCATGGCTGATTCCATATTATGGATGTAGAGAGCTCACTTGATGACCTTCCTTATGAATTACGTTATTCCTTGGATAAACAAGCAGACTAATTATTATACCGATGCAAACATATACAGATTTGAGTTTCAAGTGGGAACAAGTCATTGAAGGATTATACAGGTTTGCAAAGCAATTTAAAGTACTCTAATCTACAAACACTAGACATATAAATATGAACAAGGAAATCAAAACAGAATGCAAGTAGCTATAGAAAGAGCATTAAAGGACGATGAATTTCAGAGGAACATGTTGTGTTTACCATTCAGAAATTAAGTTCATAAGTATTATTCCAAAGGTTATAGGCTCGTCAGATGAAACTAGTGTTTATAGTGAGCAGGAAAAAAAAAAGCTACCAACTAGCTACATTATCTAAAAGTGCATTTCAACTTCACTTGGTCAGTGGTCACCCCAAAAGTAATCTAAAAAAAATCTACAAGGAATTGGAAATTGAAATATGTATAGTTGTGAGAAGCTAGAATGCAAATACATGTAGCTAAAAATAAGTGACTCAGAACTTTCACAAAAGCAGAAAGACACTATTTAAAAATAAGGAAAAAAATTAACAATAACTTCCCCAGATAGTTACTTGAAACCCTTTTGTGCCTTTGATTAAAGTGACTAGAGAAACAATGCTTTTGATGGTTATACAATCTAAAACTGGTCCCCAATGGAATGGCTGGCTGTAACAAGTAGTTGGATATAAGCAAACCAAAATCAACCCATCATGTTAATTGAAAGAATCCTTCTTTAATATAAAAAAAAGCACCTGTATAGTTAAAGGATTCCTAATGTCTGACCTTTGAAAGCTAGGTCAACCCCACCAACCAACCCACCACAGCCAAAATATAAAACAAGACTCTCACAAATGGCAGATTCAATGCAGAAATGTAGAGCCCTTTTGTGCCTTGGAGCTCATAAACCCAAAAATGCCCATCACCAGAAACTCAGTAAACAAGCTAAGAGTGGTCCCTATCCATCAAGCAAATGACTTTAAAAAAAGAAAAGCCATTGGAAAGAGAAAGTCATTTCCTTTGTACCTGAGGAGGCTGGGGAAGGTGGTGGTCGGTTGTAGAAGGCGTAGAGAGCTGTCACTGAGTTGGTGAAAGTAAAACCCTGGAAGAGGGCAAGTGCGCTTGGGGTGAGGAAAAGAAATAGAAGATTATATATTTTGTCTCATGCATATATGTATCTGCCACCTTTTTTTTTTTTTTTTTTCTCGGAGATTGGTCCTGGTGCCGCGCCAAAAACAACATAAACTGCCACGACGGTGGGGTTTAAGAGACTAAAATATTTTGGGACGGAATCTACGGGTGAGATTAAACGTGTGTGCAAGTTTTTGCGGTGGGATTGAATTCAGAAGTCATTTTCTTGCTTTCATTGACCATTAATCTTCTTTTTTCTTTGGGAATTTCAACATTATTTCCCTTACATTGTCTTGTCACACAAATTGCATTTTAGCATGGAAATTGGTCTCACCAAGAATTGTTAAACGATTATTGTACTATGATTTTTCTGCTTTTGTTTTATTGTATTCGTTCCTGCATAAAATTGGAATTTGTATGTGATCCTAATATGTTTTTTAACCCCTCCCCCTTTTAAGTTCTGAAGCCACTTAACCACTACGCTAGTCAACACTTTGTGATTATTACCTATTGAATCTCGTATTCATAACTCCTGCCAGATGTTTCTCAAAATAGAAATTAACATAATTACTTATTGTTCTACTTAATTACTTAATATAATTTATTTATTTCCTATTTAATTCATTTAATGTTATTGATTATTTTATTACTCATTATAAGTACTTACATTACTCAATTACCCTTCAAATTGTTACTTAATTACTTAATCTCTATAATTATTATTTTTATTTCCTATTTAATTCTTCTTTGGATAACTTTATTTATGTTCTTAGTTAATTTTCAATCTTCACTATTATTTTTTAAGCATGATAAAGTGCCTAATTTTCATGATAAATCAAGTTAGTTTACATCTTTAATTATTTTTCAATTTTTGATAAATAATAAATATAAGAACATTATATCTAGTGAATAACGTGAAATAAGGTTACTTATGTATCTTACCATACAATTTATAAAGTGTAAAATATTGTAGTAAAAAATGATAAATAAATTACTAGGGGTGTTTAATTTTCTTTCAGTAATTACACCAGATTTTCTAAGTCATAGAGTTTGTCAACGCGTAATATAATAAACTTAAATCATTCAAACCCACTATGCAATGTATTTCCTTCTTATTTTTTGTGTTAAAATAATAGATGATTGACTAAATAAACTTCTTCTAAAACTTCATTAAAAATTTACATGTATTTATCACAATTTTCATGATTTTTATCTAATTTTTATCAATATCGATATTTTTCTAATATTTCCGTGTTTTTTAACTATCAATATTTTTGAAACCATCAATATTTAAGAACTCCGTTGTAGCCAAGCAGAATCTTCTTTTATAGACTCGAGGACAGAGCAACGACGGGATTGATGAAGGCCGCAGGGTGAGATTTGGTGGATGATGCGGAGCTACATACACTTGTGGGGCCGGCCAGAGCAGCTCAGCTTCGTATTCAACAATGAGGTCTGATGATCATTGCTTCTACTAATTCATCAATTACAGAGAGCAACTTTTCAGTCTTAAGCATTTTATATAGTTATCCACTTGTCATCTTACGCCTCATCTTACATCAAAGCCCCAAAGTCAAGGGCATCATTGAAAATTGGATTAAAACGACGCTTGTATGAATGCTTGTATCCATGCTACTCCCATGTTTGTAAATGAAGTAGTTTCGAATCGAAAACATTACTATTCTTTTTCTCATGGATTGTGGTTGTTAGTGTAAGTGTAACAAACAAATTTTTAATGCCTAAATCTTTGATGATGGATGTGTATGTCCTGCATAATCCTGGTATCATCATGGTCAAGTAAGCCCAGCAGAACACTCTCTGCAGCAGTTGGCTCTCTCAACATATTGATAATCTCAGGGGAAGCCCTTGCACGAGTCGCATCCAAAGCACCAGAAGACGAATCATATCACAGGTTTTCCTCATTTTCGTGTAAGTGCTCTAAAAAATAGTTATATAACTACATCTCTTGAACTGTTTCCGGACAAAATCAGAATGCGAGTTATCATCCTACTGTACAGATGATTTTCTTCAACATTAGGAGCCCTGATAAGTGTCTTTAACAAGGAGACAATACCTCTAAAGAAAAGAGTGGTCCATCTGATGCATGTGAAACAATAACATGGACTGATTGGTAATCCATTCTTACCCCCTCCGGCAGATTCACATCATTTGAGGGCATTGAATGTAACACTATCTGGTTTTGTTTGGGTAGAATTTTGAGGAGAAGTTCCGTTGTCACAAAAACTTCGCATTGGAGCTAGAACAGAACTTCTCTCTGCAAAGACTTACAATTTGGTGAATATACTTGAGAATCAAAAAGTCCTATGAATAAGCATGCTAAACATTAAGTTATATAGCTTAAACCATAAACAACAACCTAGTGTATTAAGCATCAGAAAACTCATGTCACTGATTAAGAATCATTCAGAGATGATTTACACAACTTAAAACTAATCGGTGCCAACATGCAGGAAGTGAATATAAGTACTTAAATATCTACGAACAAGATTGAAATATATCTAAACATGAAAATTTAAAGGTGACATTTTTGTGTTGAAAGAGATTTGATGTAAATCATTGATATATATTTGATAATACCGTAGTTGATTAGAGTAATAAAAAAGGGCTGCTAGTTGACCATACAAAAAGGGCTTTTGGTAGGAGAGGGTTACTGTTAGTTAGATAGGCCAAGAAAACAAAAGGTTTACAAAATATGTATTTTCTTAACAACCACCCCTTTCTTCATCCTGCATTGCATCGACTGATCCCTCTCCATCCATGCCCGTCCAGGTCTTCAGCTTCCTCCGGGGTCTTTTAGGGAGACCACTCCAAGATATGGGGGCTTGCCGCCACTAGCAGTTCCTTGACTTTCAGTATCAACATGTTGCTGGTGAGAAGAGTTACTGGATGACTCAACAAGTGCAGATGGTGACATGATGTAGACTTCTTTAGACACAAAGGTGGTTTGACATTGTTGGCAGCAGAGAAGACGATCTACATAAACCCTACTATACAGAAAATGAACATTGCATCTATAGCACCTTGTCCAGAAAGTCGAAGGATGCTGGGCCCCCACTTCTCCATCAACGTCTTTGGCCTCTTTCTTCGCACGCTCTTCCTTCTCTATTTCCCCAAGGATCCTATCCATTTCGCAGTCCTGCTGAACCTTCTTCACTTCAACCTCAGCCTGCTCGTAGAGCTTCCTGCTCCGAGTGAGGGCACCAGTCAGATTTTTGATACGTGTTCTGGCCACGTCATGACTTTGAGTGACCTTGGCAAGCTCAGAGATAGCTTCCTCACGCAGCCTCAAAACCTCTACCATAAGAGTGTCCTTCTCCTGATGCAAGGCCTCCTGCTCCTTCCAATTCCTCTCGCACAACTCAGCCTTCTGACTTAGCTGGTCAACATGATTTTGCAGACCACTCAGCTTAGACTCATACTCTTGGACCTGATGCCTAAGAATCTCCTCAACATTCCTAACATTTTCCTCCAGCTCTGCAACACGAGCTCTGGCTTCATCGCGCTCCCTGGAGGCTAAGGAAGACTCTCCATCTTCCCTTAGCCACATGGCAAAGTGGAGGCAGGCCTGAAATAATCGACATAGTAGCAAAATTAAATTATTCAGATCAACACAGAAATGGTAATTCAATGAAATCTTGAGGACAATCACTTACACCAAGGGCATGGTGGGATAAGTTTTGCCTCAAACCACCGTCATCGTACTCCTGCATAATCCTGGTATCATCAGGACCAAGTAAGCCCAGCAAAACTCTCTCTGCTGCAGCCGGCTCTCTCAACACACTGATAATCTCAGAGGAAGCCCTTGTATGAGTCGCATTCTGGAAATAATATATTTTGGCATATAAACCTCTTAGTAATTATTTTACACATTAATACATTGTGTTTTGATCATATCTGAGTACTTCACACAAACTAAACTAGCCAGCGAAATCAAGTTGGTTCTTCCAAAATAGAGTTTTAGATTCTTTCTTCGGCTTTGTTTTAATCAACTCGGGTGAACTAATTAGGCATAACAAAGAATAGAGCAGGAACATGCTGCTCTTTAACCTTCGATATCAAGGAACTAGGAACTAAGCGCCACAGTACAGAAACATAAGCAGTTACTTTCAGAATCAACCATGACAAAGAAACAAAGAGGTATTCGTTTCTAATTTTAACCAAAGCACCAGAAGCTGAATCATATCAAATGTTTTCTTCATCAAAGTTTTTCAGTTATTTTGTTAAGTGCTCTAAAAAAATAGTTTTATAACTACACATCTTGAACTGTTTATGGACAAAATCAGGATGGGAGTTCGCATACTACATATGATTTTCTTTAACTTTAGGAGCCCTAA
>NW_018921697.1:318207-347790 GCF_002207925.1 Prunus avium | reverse complement strand
GTCAGCGACTAAGTTCATAAGTATTATTCTGAAGGTTAAATGCTCGTCAGATGAAAGAAGTAATCTCGAAAAGCTACCAACTAGCTACATTATCTAAAAGCGTAATTCAACTTTTCAATTGGTAACACCAAAAGTAATCTAAAAAAAAATCTATAAGGAACTGGAAATTGAAGTATGTATTGTGAGAAGATAGGGATGCAAATACATGTGGTTAACTGACTCAGAAATTTCACACAGCAGAAAGACATTATTTAAAAATAAGGGAAAATACTTGAAACCCTTTTGTGGCTTTGATTAAAGTGACTACAGAAAAAATGACTTGATGGTTATACAATCTAAAATTGGTCCCAAATGGAATGGCTGTTGTAACCCATCATGTACACGGTGACAATAATTTTCGGTCATTTTGAAGTTGGATATAAGCAAAACCAAAATCAACCCATTATGTAAAAATGGGAATAAAATTAAAAGAATCCATCTTTTTTTATTAAAAATAATAATAAAAAATAAAGCATCTGCATAATTAAAAAATTCCTAATGTCTGACCCCCCCCCCCCCCCCAACATAGCCACAATATAAAGACAAGACTCTCACAAATGGCAGATTCAATGCAGAAATGAAGGGCCCTTTTGTGCCTTGGAGCTCATAAACCCAAAAATTCCCATGAACAGAAACTCAGTAAACAAGCTAAGAGTGGTCCCCATCCATCAAGCAAAAGACTTCGTTTTTTTGGGGTCTGACTCAAGCAAAAGACTTTAAGAAAAGAAAAGCCATTGGAAAGAGAAAGTCATTTCCTTTGTACCTGAGGAGGCGGAGGCAGAGAAGGTGGTGATCGGTTGTGGAAGGTGTAGAGAACGCGGCGAGTCAGAGTAACTCAGTGAGTTGGTGAAAGTAAAACCCCTGGAAAAAGCCAAATGAGCTTGCTTGGGGCGAGCAAAGAAAATAGAATATTATTGTCTCATGCATCTGCCACCTTATTTTCTTGGCTTTTTATCACAAATACGGAAGTTAACGTCAGGGACCATTTTGATGTGTGAAGGGTAACCTTAAGGACCATTAGTGTCACAAAAAAACATTAAGGACGAAAGGCGATAATTTCACCAACCTCAGGGACCATTTGTGATAAAAAGCCTATTTTCTTTTCATTTTCCTCTTTTTCCATCTTGTGTGTCAGTGTTTTGCAGATTTTTTTTTTCTCGGAGATTGGTCACGGTCGGAAAACCCACGCCAAATAACAAAAATGCCACGACGGTGGGTTTAAGAGACTCTTAATATTTCTCAATACACCCAATTTTAAATATGAAATTTGTTCACAGATGAATTTCGGATGAATTAATTAGTCACAATAACTCTAAACATGTAGAAAAGTTAAAGTTATTTCTAAAAAAGACATGAAAACTTGATAATACTGTAGTTGTATTTGTGTGGATCCCACTATTAGTGTAATAAAAAAGGGCTTTGCTAGTTGACCATACAAAAAGGGCTTTGCTAGGAGAGAGTTGCCTTTAGTTAGATAGGCCAAGAAAACAAAAAAGTTCACGAAATATGTAACCCTCCCTCCCTACTCTTCTCCCTCTCTCTTTTTTGCTCATTCTAAACCAACTCAAAGATAGAGCACCCGGAGCCTCTGCTTCTAAATCCTGGAATGCATCATCGGATCCCTCTCCATCCAGGTCTGTGCCGGTTTTCAGCTTCCTCCAAGGTCTTTTGGGGAGACCGCTCCAGGATATGGGGGCTTACCACTAGCAGTTACTTGACTTCCCGTATCAACAAGTTGTCTTGAAATCCGATGTTGCTGGTCAAAAGAGTTACTGGATGACTTGACAATTGGAGGTGGTCGACAAATTTCTAAAGCCAGAAATCCCGCTCGACATCTACTGCAGCGGAGATGACAATTTACATAAACCCTGCCATACTCATATTGATATTTGCAGCTACTGCAAACTGTCCAGAACGTCGAAGGATTATGGGCCTCCACTTCTCCATTGAGGTCTTTGGCTTCTATGACCTGCTTACTAACATCTTTGTTTAGCTCCAACGTTGGGATGACCCCACCTTCATTCTTCTGGTTTTGGTTTTGGAAGTCCTCATTCAGCTTGAGCTCGGTGGTCAGAGCAATCCTTTTTTTCGCACGCTCTTCCTTCTCTATTTCCCCAAGGATCCTATCCATTTCACAATCCTGCTGAAACTTCTTCACTTCAACCTCAGCCTGATCGTAGAGCTTCCTGTTCAGAGTGACAGCACCAGTCAGCTTTTCGATCCTTGTTCTGGCCGTGTCATGACTTTGAGTGACCTTGGCAAGATTGGAGTTAGCTTCCTCAAGCTGCCTCAAAACCTCTTCCAAACGAGTGGCCTTCTCCTGATGCAAGGCCTCCTGCTCCTTCCATTTCCTCTCACAGAAATCAGCCTTCTGCCTCAGCTGATCAACATTATTTTGCAGGCCATTCAGCTTAGACTCATATTCTTGGACCTGATGCTTCATTATCTCCTCAACATATTTAAATCTTTCCTCCAGCTCTGCAACATGAGCTCTGGCTTCATTGCCCTCCCTGGAGGCCAAGGAAGACTCTCCATTTTCCCTTAGCCACATGGCAAAGTGGAGGCAGGCCTGAAATAATCGACATAGTAGCAAAATTAAATTATTCAGATCAACACCGAAATGGTAAGGCAATGAAATCTTGAGGACAATCACTTACACCAAGGGCATGGTGGGATAAGTTTTGCCTCAAACCACCGTCATTGTACTCCTGCATAATCCTGGTATCATCAGGGCCAAGTAAGCCCAGCAAAACTCTCTCTGCTGCAGCTGGCTCTCTCAACACATTGATAATCTCAAAGGGAGCCCTTGTATGAGTCGCATTCTGGAAATAATTTATTTTGGCATATAAACCTCTTAGTAATTATTTTACACATTAACACATTGTGTTTTGATCATATCTGAGTACTTCACACAAAGAAAACTAGCCAGAGAAACCAATTTGGTTCTTCCAAAATAGAGGTTTAGATTTCTTTATTCTGCTTTGTTTTAATTAATTCGGATGAATAAGTAGGCATAACAAAGAATAGAGCAGGAACATGCTGCTCTCTAACCTTCTATAGTACAGGAACTAGGAACTAAGCGCCATAGTACAGGAACATAAGCAGTTGTTTTCAGAACCAACCATGACAAAGAAACAAAAAGGTATTCTTTTCTAATTTTAGCCAAAACACCAGAAGATGTATCATATCAAATTTTTTTCCTCACCAAGATTTTTCAGTTATTTTCGTACAAGTGCTCTAAAAATTTAGTTATATAACTACAAATCTTGAACTGTTTCTGGAGAAAATCAGGATGGGAGTTATCATCCTACAGATGATTTTCTTTAACTTTAGGAACCCTGACAAGTGTCTTTAATCAGTAGACAAAACCTTTAAAGAAAAGAATGGTCCATCTGATGCATGTGACACAATAACATGGACTGATTGGTAATCTATTCTTACCCCCTCGGGCAGGTTCACATCATTTGAAGGAATTGACTGCACACTATCTGGTTTTGTTTGTGTAGAATTTTGAGGAGCAGTTCCCTTGTCACAAAACCTTGGCACTGGAGCTAGAACAGAACTCTCTGCAAAGACGTACAATTTGGTCAATATACTTAAGAATAAAAAAGAACATATTCAATCAGATTTTTATTCACTAAATTTTTTTTAAAAAAAATCAACTCGCTGACATGTGAGTTATACAGCAGAAAACTCCTATTAATAAGCATGCTAAACACTAAGTTACACAGCTTAAAGAATAAACAAGAACCTAGTGTATCAGGCATCAGAAAACTCCTTGTCACTGATTAAGAACCTATTTAGAGGTGATTTATACAGATTAAAATTAGTACGAATAGGCCCAAACTTATTCATATGTGATATAGCACATTTCAGCAACTTTTACCGGCGCGTAGTCTCAAGCGTTTGCTTCTTCTTATGCTCACCATGGCTTCAATATTATGGATGTAGAGAGCTCACTTGGTGGCCTTCCTCACGAATCACATCATTCCTTGGATAAACAAACAGACTAATTATACCGATGCAAATATATATAGGTTTGAGTTTCAAGTGGTAACAAGTCATTGAAGGATTATACAGTTTTGTCAGAACAATTTAAAGTACTCTAATCTACAAACACTAGATATATAAACATGAACAAGGAAATCAAAACAGAATGCAAGTAGCTATAGAAAGAGCATTAAAGGACGATGAATTTCAGAGGAACAGGTTACGTTTACCATTCAGCAACTAGGTTCATAAGTATTATTCTGAACGTTAAAGGCTTGTCCAATGAAACTAGTACTTATAGTGAGCAGGATAAAAAAGCTACCAACTAGCAACATTATCTAAAAGTGCATTTCAACTTAAAATGGTTTGGTCACCCCAAAAGTAATCTAAAAAAAAAATCTATAAAGAATTGGAAATTGTAGTGTGTATAGTTGTGAGAAGCTAGGATGCAAATACATGTAGCTAAGTGACTCAGAAATTTCACAACAGCAGAACGATATTATTTAAAAATAAGGGAAAAATTAACAATAACTTCCCCAGATAGTTACTTGAAACCCTTTTTGTGCCTTTGATTAAAGTGACTAGAGAAAAAAATGCTTTGATGGTTATACAATCTAAAATTGGTCCCAAATGGAATGACTGTAACTAGTGCATGGTGACAATAAATTTCAGTCATCTTGAAGTTGGATATGGCAACCCAAAATCAACCCATCGTGTAAAAATGGGACTAAAATTGAAAGAATCCGTATATATATATATATATATTTTAAAGCATCTGCAAAACTAAAAAATTCATAATGTCTGACCTTGGAAATCTAGGTCAACCCCCCCCAACCCACCATAGCCAAAACATAAAAACAAGACTCTCACAAATGGCAGATTCAATGCAGAAATGAAGAGCCCTCTTGTGCATTTGAGCTCATAAACCCAAGAAATGCCCATGATCAGAAACCCAGCAAACAAGCTAAGAGTGGCCCCATCCATCAAGCAAAAGACAAAGACAAAAACAAAAACAAAAGAAAAAAGCCATTTGAAAGAGAAAGTCATTTCCTTTTTACCTGAGGAGGCGGAGGAAGAGGAAGAGGCAGAGGCAGAGGCAGAGAATGTGGTGGCCGGTTGTGGAAGGCGTAGAGAACGCGGCGAGTCAGAGTGACTCAGTGAGTTGGCGAGAGTAAAACCCCTGGAAAAACGCAAAATGAGCTTGCCTGGGGTGAGCCAAGGAAGTAGAATATTATATGTATTTTGTCTCACGTATGTATCTGCCACCTTTTCTTATTTTCCTCTTTTGCCATATTGTCTCAGGTTTTTGCAGATTTTTTTGTTCTCGATATTGGTCTTGGTCGGAAAAGCCAGGCCTAAAAAAACAAGAGTGATGCTAGAGCCAGCCCTAAAAAAACAAGAGTGATGCTAGATGAAACAAGTGGAAGGAGCTTGGATCCTTTAAACAAGAGGTCCTGGGTTCGATCCCAAGCGCTTATGAATAGAGCAGACTTTGTTGGGAGAGGTCCCCGCTTTGCGCCCGACAGTACCTCGAGGGTTAGTCCCCGCAATCGCGCGGGGGATACCTTGGTTTTCACCAAAAAAAATAAATTAATTTAGTACACTCTATTGTCAAACTATTTATTGAATTACTAATTTATTTTAATATAAAATGATAAGAAATGATATATTAAATTGTGAAACAAATATAATTTTAATAAGAAATGGCCACGAAATGGCGAAGCCATGAGGGAAGTAGGCAGACAAACACTTATCAACCTCCATCGCTTGTCAAGCCTCCTCTTCTCTCCAATAATACCGAACCCCCTTCAAAAACCATCACCATCATCATTCACCCAGGCTCTTCTTGGGTTTAGGGCCCTTTCTTCTTCCTCTTCCTCCACCTCTATAACCATTTTTTTTGAAACAGAAAGCTTCAAATATCCCAATAAAGACTCAAAAGATTCTTGAGCAGTTGAGACTCAGAAAACTTTTGCAAACTTTTGCAATTGTATTAGGTTCAAAGTTACAAAAAGCATACTTCTTATATGTTATTTGCTTTGTAGCTGCTAAGACAGGAAGAGAAGGTTCAAAGCCCAAGCAACCACTAGCTCCTATGTACCAATAAATGATACAGCGGTAGGGTAGCCTAATAGGAAATGGATTTTATCCATTGCCGACGCAAAATTTTAGCATAGTGAACTCTCACAATCGGGTGGAAGCACACAAACATTTGACTTGGCATAGCAAATGGATTTTAAATTACATTTAAAACAAATGTAATTTTAATATATTGAATTGTGATAGATTGTATTAGAGTGTATTAGGATATTTTTGGTAGCTAAATAAGGTGTACTTAGTTAATTTTACAATTTGATTTAAATATTAAGGTGCACTTAAATCATAGGGTGGGGTTCGTTTAGCAGAACTTAAAAAAACCTGCCATGAGGGTGAGGTTTAAGAGATTCTTAAAATTTCTCAATACACCCAATTTTAAATATGAAACATTATTATAATCAAATTAACTTGATAAAATTAATTGGAAGATATGTAAACCTATAATAGCACGTTATCATATTTGTTCACAAATAAGTGTATTTTTGGATGAATTAATGAGTTATAATAAAGAATAGTGTTGTTTAACCATGATTTGCACTCATATTATACTATGTGGATTTGTAAAATATGTGTCGATATGACTGTCACATTGAAATTTTTTTTGATAAAAATACTTGTGTGTTTGCATAATTTGATGGAAGATATGTAAACCTATAATAGCACGTTATCATATTTGTTCACAAATAAGTGTATTTTCGGATGAATTAATGAGTTATAATAAAGAATAGTGTTGTTTAACCATGATTTGCACTCATATTATACCATGTGGATTTGTAATATATGTGTCGATATGACTGTCACATTGAATTTTTTTTTTATAAAAATACTTGTGTGTTTGCATAATTTGAATTGTTTCCTTTAACCCTCATGTTTGGTGAGAAAGGGGGCATGTAATTCTTCAGTTCGCATGAACATTTGACACATTGGCAATAGTGTGAGATAAAAACAATCGCACTATGATGCATTATTACTAATTTACGCAGGTGTTATAATATAAGTGCACGATGAGTTTATATAAGGTATAACATTAAAAAAGAAAACCCATGTTATAACATGAATATACTAAACCCTAAACCGTATAACACTACGAGAGATTTAGTGACTCTAGCTCAACGCAGAGTGCTTGTACGAAGCTATTATTACTATTCAAGCACAACTGGACAAGGATCCAATGAATGAGACTCATTATCCTTTGCCGAAGAAGTCTCATACTTACACCAAGGCAAATTTAGATGGTGAAAACACAAATTGGTACATAAATTGTGCAATCCCCAAAGGGGAACCTAAATTTTGTACTCAATTTTCCTTTGCTTACTCTCTCTTTTGGATAACTTTTCTCAGTTCAATAACAATTAAAACTTGATTTACTGGTCAAAACTTGAGCAATGAAAGAGTAAGAATGTGGTAAATGACTGTCGGTGCCCCTGATTTCATGATCCAGAAGAGTGACGAGACAAAGATGGGTCCCTTGAGAGGTGAGAAAGGCAGAAGACCAAGAAAAGAAAGGATGCCAATGCAATTGCATGGCATGCACTTGAGTGACCATGAGTGATTTCCCATGTGCAACAACACCCAACTCCTCAATCACACCTTCTGTTTCTTCTTCTTCTTCTTATTCTTCTTCTTGCCTTTCATAGATTGTAATTGCTGCTTTTCCTCCCTCACCCACCTATATGTATTTTCTTCATCCTCTATTTACATTGCTGGCCCTGTCCCCATTAGATTGACTTCAATTCAATAACTTGGTTTCAAAGAAACAAATGGTAGTAACTAAACAAAAGTGGGTGATGATGAGTTGGTGTAATAGTGGAGAATGCATAGGATGCTAGTTAAATTGTAGTAGGCTTGATTAATTAGCCTCAAATAATACTTAATATAAAAACGGGCAAAATTCATCTTTTAAATTGACAAAATTAAAACTATGGAAACCAAACTGATATAAAACCGACGAAATACACATATCAAAAATGACTTTTTGCTTATAATAAATTACGAAAGTTTACATTTCCACTGGTTTATTCATGCATTCTACTGCTCCATGTTTTAGAGGAGACCAACCAAGTTTTTATTGCCTAAATCATTTGGTAGCAAGTAGCTGCTAGCAAGCTAATTTAATACAAATATTTAAGCAATTCTACTACATCCATATAACTATGTGCATGTGATCATTATAGAAAATTAATGATCATTGTTGAGAAGTTGTATCTGTGCAAAGATCCCACCCTTGGAATTGAGAAGGGCTTCAAGAAGAGAGGGTCAGTTTGGTAAATCCAAATTTTAGACATGGTACATACATAATTGGGTGGTTGTGGATGGGAAAGAAAAAGCAAAGAAAAGTTTCCAAACATGTTTTCTTTCTCTCTTTCTTTTGATTAATCTGAATTATAAAGTTGCTTTTTGGTATTGTTATTAGCTTGCTGCTAGTTAATCTCTCACTCTCATAATATCATTTCCCAGTCTATCTCTCCTTTATTCACGCCGCTCTCACTTCCAATTTCACACTTCTCTCTCTTCTTACTCAACACAAAAACACAGAAAACACCAAAGCTTTCCTTGTTCACCATATCACCATCTATCCTTCTGATTTTGCTTCTTTCCTCCCTTAGACCCCAACACCACCATCAAAATGTCTGAATTTTCTTTCTCATCAAACACTTCCAAGAAGACTAAATTCTCTAGTCTTCTTCTTGCTGACTTCTTCAATGTCTGTTTCTTCATTTTGTCACACCCTCTCTACTTCTCCTACTTCATTTTCTTCTCACCATACCTCCTCAAGCTCCTTTCTTTTCTGTCTCCTCTCTTCATCACCACTGCCCTTCTTGTCCTGGCTTACCTCACTGTCACTCCCCCACTTGTCCAAGACAACGTTGCCAATTCCGAATTGTCCAGCATCAAGGTTGGTTGTCTTGTGACCACTTACCAAACTGTTTTGGAAAGATTGCAGAAGTCTAAAGCAGATGACAGTGATGGTGATGATCATGATCACGAGGAGTTTCGATCTTTCGAAGAGCTTGAAGTGTATAAGATTGTGTTTGATACATCTAGTTTCGAGATTAGCGAGAACCCAGTTGAAGAAATCTGCTCACAAGTCTCTGAAGCACCAGTTGATGATGTGTCCAGCAATGAAGGCAATGCTACCTCTGCTCCACTGGAAGCTGCAAGTGATGTTTTAGATGAAAAACCAGCTGAGGTTTTTGCTTGGCCAAGAGTGGAGACATTGGCAGCATTCTTTCAAGAGGAGAATTGGTCAAAAGATTTGATGTGCAAGAAGGAAGAGAAAGAAGAAGTCAAGCCAGCAAGCACAATGTCCAATAAAGTTGATGAAGATGAAAAAGAAAAAAGGTCCATGAGAAGAGCATCCAAGGATTTGAGTAGTAAAACAAGTTTTTGTGAAGTGAGTGCTGATTATGATGGAGATCAATTTACTTCCAAATCCATGTCAAATTCCCAAAGGCTAGGAGCAAATTTTGGAGAAGACAACATTAAAGTTATTGAGGACTCTCAAATGCTAATGGGTCCAAATCTTGGAAGTTTTGGTTCAATGAGGAAAGAGAAAGAGTGGAGGAGGACACTGGCTTGCAAGCTTTTTGAGGAGAGACATCACAATGTGGAAGGTGGAGGTGAGGGCATGGACATGCTTTGGGAGACATATGATGAGACAGAATCAATTAAAGCCATGAAGGGAAAAAGCAAGTCAAAGAAGGGCAAGAACGGAAAGGTTGAGGAGGATGATGATGATGGAGAGGAAGAGGAGGATTTTGATGGGCAATTATGCTGCTTGCAGGCATTGAAATTCTCAGCAGGGAAGATGAATTTGGGCATGGGGAGGCCTAATCTTGTCAAGTTTTCCAAGGCCCTCAAAGGGTTTGGGTGGTTGCACCATGTCACCAAGCATGGGAAGAAGGGGTACCATTGATTTAACTAGATTTTTAGATTTACTTTGGTTAATGCATGCTAAATTCAAGAAGCAATTATGTGTATTTGTGTTAAGAGTGCCACAAGTAAATATGTCCCTTTGTTTTATGATATAAATTAGCTTCCACTAATTAACTATAAAATAAGATTGTTCCTCTGTTTCCATCCATCTTACTCATTTCTAGGTTACCAATTTATTCCACATAAAGTTTCCTAAAAGAGTCAACTCATCATGTACTTTAACCTACTCTAAGCCTACTATGATGACCAATTTGAGATTAGGGTTGATCAATGACCCCACAACTTTAGCTAGTGGCTTTTCTATCAATGGCTTGAAAATATCATTCCCATTTTCTTACCATAGCAATTAGTTTCGGTTTATTAGTGGCTTTTCTTTAATTACAGTGTAGATCTAGCTCTTTGATATTTCTCTGGGTAAAAAGAAGAGACCACCCTTCCTCTCTTTAGTAAAGTAGCCTTGCCTTTTTAATAATGGAGTTAGGAGTATGTTCTTCTAATAATGGAGTACTCTTGGGCTACCAAAAAAAGTCACATGGCATGCTCTGTTATTGTTTGAAAGAAAATCATATGGGAGTGGTTGTGCACCCAACTGCCATGGTACCTGATGAATGTTACGAGCAATAGCATCCAAGGCAATCCGAAATTATACAATTATCTTTCGACGACCTGTTTATAAATTGCATTGGGGCCTTTTCAGATAAAACCCCAAACGACGCATAAACCGAAACTAAAAACCCTAGTATGTAGCATAGATATAATAACATTTTTTTACAATAGAAAACTATTAAATGTCACATTAGTTGATGATAAAATGTAAGAATTGATGTGTAATGAGTACTAAATTACTAATTAATCAACCCATGTTAATTAGCAACTTAACTGTCACATATTAATAAGGTAGACAATTTGGTAAATGTGTCTTGAGTTGAGTTGAGACTTGACATTATTGGGTCTATGCTTAATTAACTGATTCTTATTTTTTCACAAATGCGTAATTAACTAATTAATAAAACACCAAAATCCCACTAACGAACAAGTGACAAAAGTCAAAAACGACAGCAATCTAACCTGGGCCCCACATTTTTGGGATTTTAATAAGCACCGCCAAGTCGCACTCGCCGATCCGCGTTTTACAGTTAATAATTAACAGAAAAAAAAATTTTAAAAAAAATCCAAAATTAATGCCAGAGTCCGAGTGAGAGAAGAAGTGTGAGTCTCACAGACACAGAGGAGCCAAAGCCAAATCGAAAATGGCGAACCTTCGAGTCTCTCCCCACAGCAGAGGAGGAGCCATGAGGAGCTCCACCGCGTCCTTCAGAGTTCTGGCTATGACCATTGCAATCGCCGTCGTCTTCTTCATCTCTCTCTCGTTCGTCTTCACTTCCCAAACCGACACTTCTGATCTCACCGACTTGGTAAGTGTTCTCTGCTCATCTCTCACATTCTCGCTGCTTCTCTGCTTCAATGGAGTTTCAAGTTCATGTTTTTCATTTCGGGATCTAATCGTTTTTGGATTTTCGTTTCCATTCCCGCGCTGGAAATAGACAAGTAGAAAAAGTTTGCAAAAATCGAAGCAGTTAGTAATCTTTTGTTGTTAATTGTGAATTAGGGTTTCAATTCTGGTTCGTACGGATTGGGATCGACTAGAAGGACGGTGCTTGCTCTGAAATCGGATCCTCTGAAGCCGCGACTGGACCAGATCCGGAAGCAAGCAGACGATCATCGGACCCTAGCCCTGGCATATGCTAGCTATGCACGGAAGCTGAAGCTCGAGAACTCCAAGCTCGTTCGGGTCCTCGCCGATCTCTCGCGAAACTACTCGGATCTCATGAACAAGCCCGCTTATCGCGCTCTCTTCGACTCCGACGCGCTCAACATCGACGAATCAGTGCTGCGCCAGTTCGAGAAAGAAGTGAAAGAGCGAATCAAAGTTACCAGACAAGTAATCGCCGAAGCCAAAGAGTCTTTCGATAACCAGCTAAAGATTCAGAAGCTTAAGGACACTATTTTCCAAGTGAACGAGCAGCTGACGAAGGCCAAGAAGCAAGGAGCTTTCTCCAGCTTGATTGCCGCAAAATCAATCCCCAAAAGCTTGCATTGCGTTGCAATGCGGTTGATGGAGGAGCGAATTGCACATCCTGAGAAGTATACCGATGAAGGGAAGCCCACTCCGCCCGAAATTGAGGACCCCAATCTTTACCATTATGCTATATTTTCAGATAATGTGATTGCCGCATCAGTGGTGGTGAATTCGGCTGTGAAGAACGCCAAGGAGCCATGGAAGCATGTGTTCCATGTAGTTACTGATAAGATGAATCTTGGAGCAATGCAGGTTATGTTTAAAAGCAAGGACTATAATGGGTCACATGTTGAAGTGAAGGCTGTGGAGGATTACAAGTTCTTGAATTCTTCGTATGTGCCGGTGCTCAAGCAATTGGAGAACGCAAAGCTGCAACAGTTTTACTTTGAGAATAAGCTCGAGAATGCAACCAAAGACGCAACAAACATGAAGTTTAGGAATCCCAAGTATTTGTCGATACTGAACCACTTAAGGTTTTATTTGCCTGAAATGTACCCCAAATTGCATAGAATTCTGTTCTTGGATGATGATATAGTGGTTCAGAAGGACTTAACTGGTTTGTGGAAGATTGATATGGATGGGAAGGTGAATGGGGCGGTTGAGACATGTTTTGGTTCGTTCCATCGTTATGCGCAGTACATGAATTTCTCACATCCTTTGATTAAGGAGAAGTTCAATCCCAATGCGTGTGCATGGGCTTATGGAATGAACTTCTTTGATTTGGATGCTTGGAGAAGGCAGAATTGTACTGCCGAGTATCATTACTGGCAGAATCTGGTAAGATATTACTTACTTTTCTTCTTGGTCAAATTTCTGTTCAGAATCCTTACATTTGCAAATAAATATGGTGGTATCTGATATGTATATATATGCATAAGTTGAATATGTTAGGTTGTGCAGACTCTGTGCATTTGCAATTTTTTTTGTTTCAAACGTAAAGCTTTTAGTTGGCCTTGTAGTAAGGGTTTTAGGGAATGGTAAAGAATGTCTCACTGGTAATGCTTTTTAGATGTTATCATGTCATTTCTCATTAACTATTCTGTTTCGGGACATCTCTGTGTTGATTTTGTTGATTTGGTTCTAAATTTGTAATTGACTGGTGGTCTATTGGAGTAGCATTAACTAGGGATGTTGATCTCATTGCAGAATGAGAACCGTAGCTTGTGGAAATTGGGGACACTTCCCCCAGGTTTAATCACATTCTACTCAACAACAAAGCCTCTAGACAAGTCATGGCATGTTCTGGGACTCGGCTATAATCCGAGCATCAGCATGGAAGAGATTCGCAATGCCGCAGTGGTGCATTTCAATGGGAACATGAAGCCTTGGCTTGATATAGCCATGAGCCAGTTCCGGCCACTCTGGGAAAAACACGTCGATTATGATATGGAGTTTGTTCAAGCCTGCAATTTTGGTCTTTAAATGAACAGGGTTTGCTGAAGCTCTAGTTGGAGGATCTGCCAATGCTAGTCCTTGTAGCTAGTAAGCTATTATCTCCTTGTTGTGGGTTCCATTGCTACTCCTTTCAAGTTAACCAGTTATATTCTTCTTAGTAAGGATAGGGAAGATATGCATCAATTTTAAGTGTAGCATACATGTTTTCCATGTTAATCTAGGTCCTCTTTTTATTGTTTCATACAATTTCAATTTACTTGGAAGATGTTAATTATTGAAAGTTGGTGGATATATCTACAGTAAATTGCCTTTAGCTAGCTGCTATTGGACCCTGAAGAATGTAGCAATCTTCATATAACCTGCCCAATTTTCAAGCCTATCTCTCAAATATCAGAACAATGCCTTGGAGGGCTCTGATATGAGAAGACTGTATACAACTATCTTCTTTTCCTCAAGCCCAAAGTTTAGTGAAAATACGCCAAATATCTCAAGTATGATAGATTTCGAAAAAGAAAAGTAATGGCGGATGCTTATTTACTTCCTCCGTATTGACAAGTGTTTGTGCCAAGTGTTAGTCAGATCCATTTGTAGTCAAATATTACAAGGTTTGATACTTGGCTACTGATCATGTACACTTGGGGGTTTGACGTGGTCCCCGGAGGATGTGGATAGCCGGCCAGAGTTGGACGCCGGTCGGACCAGGTCGCAAGTTTTGAATTGACAAAACAGAATTAAAAATTTTAGTTGATTGCAACATTTTGCATTCTTTAAGTATATTAATTTAGTAATAAATAAAAAATTGACTCTCAGACTGAGTTCAAATGGAATAGATAAAATTTAATTGATGAATTCCTAATATGAAATGATTTTATTAACTTATGAAAACAAAAAAGATTTAGGGTCGAGTTTGTACCGATGCACAAAATCAAGTAAACAATAGATGGCATTCGGTGTCTCCAATACCATACAAGGCTAGAAAATAAATGACAGAACGAACCATCCGCAAAACATTAGCCCACATTAATCAGGGAAACCTACAACCAACACGAGACAGCCATTACAACACATCAAAAACCCTAAATCCTAATTCATTTCCCCAATTTCCTTCCACATAAACAGCGCAACGGTGCTACTACAAGTAGTTTATCGAGAAACATATACTAAAGCATAATTCTACCACCACTATCAACCCCAAAATAACTCCAAAATTAAGGCCGAAAGAAAATAAAAAAGTCAAAAAGAAAAAAATCCTATGGGAATTCCTAGGTGGTTCACCCACAAACAGATCATAAACAGCCCTCTTCATGCTATCCAACAATTACACCACGGTCACTCGAAAAAAATTTAATTTGTCTTCATTCACCAATGAACCTCTTCGAAGCCTGGCCTTTCTCAGGCTGAGGCAGACACTTGTGGTGCTGTACTCTTGGCCGCTGTATTAACAGCCACCCCGGCAGGACGATTCACACGACCACCATGATCAGACCTCTGATATCCATCACCTCCACGACTCGGTGCTCCTCCCCTATTGCTACTCCTACTTCCAAATTCAGACTTGAAACCGGAATCACCACGTCCATAAGCTCGACCACCTCCATAGCCTCCACGTCCTCTTGCTCCTTCAGTCCTGTAACCATTGCCACCTTCAGTCCGGTATCCATTGCCGTTGCCCCTTCCAGATGAAAACCGTCCCCTGTTGTTCCCTACACATAGAAATGGACAAGCAAAAAATTGTTGTAAAAGATTTAGAATCAAGGAGGGTACAAATGTGCAATCTCCATTTTGAACACAATGTTCAGCACAAAATTCAACTCACCTCGAGTAGATCTCTTTTCCTCAACAAAAATTTGACGGTTGCCAATCATGATGGGTGAAGCCTACAACACCAATAGAAAAACATTATCCGCACAAGCACATGAAAAAAATATAATAACATAAACACTTGTAAAATCAATGGATTAGAATATCAAATGGACTCTTTTGTTTTTATCAATAAAAGAAGAAACAAGCAATAAATTAAAAAGCAATTATGTTAACAACTCTTTATTGGCTTCAAACAAATAAACAGAACCATAAATCTGTTCAAACATCCAAGATATCGGGGCATGAAAAAACATAGTGCATCAATGAAGAAACATGCAACGAACTGAAACACCACTTTCCTTTAAGTTAAAAACTCCTTCATAGGGTTCAAACAAATAGACATACATAAATCTTTTCAAACATCCAATATAATGGATCGTGAAAAAAAAAAGATGTGCAACAACGTCTATTAAATACCTCCATTGCACTTTGTACAGAACTTGCAGCCTCATATTCCACAAAGCCAAAACAAAAGCCCTGTGTAATGATGGAGGAACAATAAGTATTTTCACAGAAGAATTGCGAACATCAAAGATAGAGAAACTCAAGACAAACCTTTTGGCTTCTAACTTGCACCCCATTATTTTTTATCAGTCCAAATTTCTTAAACTCATTCTCAATAAGAGCATTTGTAGAATTCATTGGCAGACCTTTAATGTAGATAGAGTGACCTTCAGCTGTTTACATGAAACCAAAGTTACTAAGCAAACATATGGAAGGATAAGAAACAGAGATAAAGTTAAATAGCAGTATAATGAACTGCATACCTTCAGCCTCTAGATTCCCATTTTCTCGTGCATTTGTGCTGGAAACTACCGTTTCCGAAACTGGAACAGATGTTGGAGCAGCAGTCACTTGCTGCTCTTGCTTCTTTGGGACAGACCTCACAGAAGCAGGTGCGGGAGTAGAAAATGGCACAGTACTCTCCTTCATAATCTTAAGCTGGAACAAGTGATTTAAGCCCCAGAATCAGGTGTGGACAACAACAAAGAAAGAGGAAAAGTGAGATTCTTTTGCACAAATTGCGTTACTAAGTTAATCAACCAATTACACGATATTTACAAATCTGAAAATATTTAGAGACATGAGATATAGTAAAACAGCTGCTTACGATTGAGGCATATGACTTCTTCGGGACTTCAACTTTAGAGTTAGATTCAGCTTCAACTTTGGAGTTGGACTCAGCTTCAACTTTGGAGTTGGACTCAGCTTCAACTTTGGAGTTGGACTCAGCTTCAACTTTGGAGTTGGATTTAGCTTCGACTATAGAGTAAGATTCAGCCACCACCTGTGAATCATCAGGAATTTCATCGACAACCTCTGATACAGGTGCTTCCTCTTCTTCGATTAAAACTTCTACATTTTCAGCGGGATTGTATACTTCCTCCTTGGCAACATCTTCAGAAACTACTACCACAGGCTCTGAGACATGATAGCCCTGCAAAGCAGTAGTATCTACAACAAGAATCAAACTCAATTAGAGCTAACAAAAGTACACACTTTAACATTTAAATAAGAATCATGCATACCATGCTTGGGAGTAAGAGGAGCTTCAACAGCAGCATCAACAACCAATCCATTGTCCCCGTTTTGAGGGGTGGAATCATCCACATATCTAAAAACATCGTTCAAAACAAAATAGCCTACGTCTTGTGGTGCCAAGAAAAAACTTTGAGTAAATTTCTTCCTTATATTGTCCTTTCCAGTTAAAAACCCAGTGACAAGGACAAATACTCCCCCATTGTAAGATTCTTGAGCATCCACAGTTACGATATTTGCACTGAGCTCTCCATAATCAAGTATCTTCTTGTTGATTGCCTGCCCAGTAAAATATAATAAACAAATCCAAAGGAATTATTACCCTCACAGTTTTCATCAATTCCGTCTGTGATTCATAACTTCATATTTCTATATTTAGTTGCTGAGAAAAATGTACAATTCTTAAATTTTTTAACTTGTAATGCCTCTATATTTTGTGCAACATAATTTTTAGGTTTTTCTTATACTTTCTAAGCTTCTGGAGATAATATATATAACCAATGAAAAGCATCAAAGGGAAAATTTAACAATACTCCTAGGCATAGGCATCTAGGCCCCAAATAAGTTGCTTTAATAACAATTATGAATATGATCTGGCATGAACATGCAGATGCATTAATATAATGATAAAGAACGTTGGGTCTCGGAAGGAGCTTACATCCATCGTGGTTGTAATGCTCATGATCCCATCATCTCCAGGACGACCAAGCTTACTAATATCTTGGTAAAATCGATGAACAAGCTGAGGGGATTGTTCCAAGATATTGTAGTACTGAAGAACAAATGCATTGCCAACCTATATTTAACCCAAAAAAAATCATTCCAAATCCGTTAGCAACCATCAGGATCAAAAGTGTAGTAAATCATCAACTACTGTTCAGGTATCAATACATACAACATCGGCACTAGGAGGGAGATTTGAAGCTGGGGCTTGCTGCACCGGAGTCGTCATCTCTGATCAACCTCCAGAAACCAAACAACATCATTACACATTGAACCAAAAAAACTGATACAGATGATTTCACTAAAACGTATATTGAAGAATACTGCATTTCTTTTTTCCCCTTTTATTTTTAAAATACTACTCCAATTCTTTCAATTAGAGATTTGAAAAGTTTTTTCTCCAGTTAACTGAAGACACATTACAAACCTTTCCAAAACAATATAAATAATAATAATTTCCTCGCGCTATTTATATACATACTTTCAAAATAAATGTTCTTCTCGAATCTCATCAGGAAACATGGCTCAAACTATCCACTAACAGAAATTCAGCTTAATTCCGTACACAAAATAGATTCTAAGAAAGAAAAAAGACTCTCTTCAACCTTAAATCCGTTCACTGCCAACTAAAGAAGGCGATTTTAGACTTCTATGAAACAAACCGAGATCTAAAGCAGGCTTAAATAACAAACAAAAAAAAAACTTAGAATATGAAAAGCAGAGGTAATGTATGAGATTTGAAGAGCAAGAGAGTCACCTGAGCGTGGATCGGAGGGAGAGAGGTGAGAGAAGAGGAAAAGGTCGGTGGTGCTGTACGACTTCTCTCACCTCCTTAGGGAGGTTTGGCAGTTTCTAGGGTTTTGGTGGATCTTCAAGAGGCGCGAGTGAGTTGGTATAGGAGGAGGGAGAGGGAAGGGAGAGAGGAAGCGAAAAGGGTTTTGGGTATTTATATTCGAGAAAGGGAAAATGAAAATTTTATTTTATTTTATTTGTTGCGACCGTAATGCATGATTTTTGTTTTTTTTCTATTTCTAATTAAACTTCCTCTATCTTGGGATTAAAAAATAATAAACAGTTTAGCAATGTCCTTGAGTCCACGACCAATGACAAAAAGTGTAGCAAACCCCCCTTCAAAGAAAAAACGAGGACAAAAAATAAAATAAAACAAATGTGAAGTCTTAAGTGATTTTTTTTAATTTTTTTTTACAACGTACAAAGAGGGGGTTTGAATCTGGGTGCAATGAGGCGAACACATATTGACTAACTGGTGTAACCCACATTTACTATTATTTTATATAGATTATGATGATTATTGTTGTGAGTTATACACTAGTTAGGGTACTTGAAAGCAAACCTCACGGTTTCAAAATTATGAAACATTAATGCATTAAATGTATGATTATTTAGTTGCGCATGTGATTCATGATAGCAATAGATGTTAAATGAGTCATTTTTTAAAGTATGTGGCTTATTTTAAAGATGCGAGTAATGTATTTTTTATTCAAAGGGTCTATTACTTCACTCTTTATTATTCAAGCGATAGTCTAAACTACAAGGAGAGTGGAGTTTTTTACATATACACCACTAAGGTGCCATGGAGGTTCACACAAGCACTATCAAGACATCATAGAGGTTTGAACATGAAACTATTGGTCTGCAAGTCAATGCCCGTTTCCACTAGGTTACATCACGTTTGCCTATTACTTCAAACTTAGATAGTCACAAAAAAATATGCATTTTAAATGTAAATTTAGAGCCAAGTTTCTTTAATTTTTTATAGGGTATTCATTGCTTCATAGTCTCTGTGCAAATTAAAGAGTTTTGCTCAATTTGCCGCTCAGCACACCCATGGGATGGGTAAAATGGAAAGTTTTGGGGGAAAATAAAACTCAAGTGTTTGTTGAATATGTTGAGCAATTGTTTAGTGCTCAGCTGCCTATGCCTTACGGGAGCTGGTAAATTGGGCTAAGCCAATGACTACCCGTTAGACCCACGCGTCCTTCATTGGGCTTTTTTTGCCCACATTGATCCTGGGCTATTCTATGTTTTGGGATTAATTAGAGAGAAAATAAAGGGAAACAAAAAAAATAGATCTCATTAATGACATGTTTATTTATCAAAATATGTATCAGAAGAAAAGAAATTATCCCTAAATTAGGAATTTGATCAACTAGATGGGATATCATATTTCTCAGTTTTCCGATTTCGTTACCCGATTTCTTACTTCCCATATTCCTAAATTCCCCGATATCTTACTTTCTTATTTTCCCATTCCAAGTAAGTAAAATTATACCATATATTGATATGTTTGCCCAAAACGAATAAAAAATAGTATTGAGCCACAGAGAAAAAGGTAACCAAGCTCAAGTTCTCTCCCACCACCTTAAGAATTTGAAATAGCTGGGATTAATTGTAGGAAGTATGTTAAATAAAATATTGGAAAAAATAGAAGAGGATATCAGATTTATATACAAGAATATCCGATGCTAACTGTACGCCAATCACATTTAGGAAAACTTTACACACACAAAATAAAAAAATAAAAAAAATAAAAAAAAATAAAAAAATAAAAAGCAAAAAATAAGCCTCTGCCTGTCCCATTAATTTTCCAGCCAAGAACTCATGAAAACTGAGGTTTTGGTATAGCCTGCCTCCCATCAATCTATCCATCCCCTTCTGCATACAACATGTATGCAAATCCCCACCAAAGTAACCCTCATCAGCTGCAATTAAAAAGCAAAAACTAAAAGCTAAAAGCTAGCAAATTAAGATAAAGACGACCAGAAATGAAAAAGGGTCAGTTTCCATATCAGCTGATAGATTCAGCTCTCATCATCCAAAAGCAGATGGGATCACAGTTATGTGTCTCAGAGGCTGAGATACATCAGTGCCTCCAGCATGCTGCACAAATTCAGCTGGTGAGAATGTGCTTCCATGGCAGACACAGACAATGCTGATCTCAGATTTTGTGTAGCTGTACAAGAACCCATGAATTGTTTTCCCATTTGGGCCATTCCCCGTGGTGGAGACATAAGGCATTTGGGGAAGAGAACTGGTCTGGGTTTTGGGTTTTGGGGGCTTTGCAACGGGGTCCATTTTGGTAATTTCCTTCAATGGAGGACTTGTTGGAGTTGCAGAATCTCCATTTGATGAGATGGGTTTGGGGATTGAAACTGGCTCTGTGTTTTCTGATTTGGGTTCTTCTTTGGGAGTCAGTTTTTGATCATTGCGTTGAGAATTTGATTCAAATGAGTTGGAGGTAGCTGTGTGTTCAGATTGGGCCTTGGTCTCTTTTGATATTGAACCATTGTTCAAATGGGTTTTTTCTGGTAAGCTCTGGCTTGAATGGCTTCTGGTCTCACTGCTTCCACCACCTAAAAGATTTCGAAACCCAAAAAATCAAAACAAAATTCTATTTGGGCAGAAAAAAAAAAAACAATTTCAACAAAATAATAAACAAAGGATATGCAAACTTTAGAGTATGTATACAGTACCTTCATGAGAAGCTGCGCTTTGATGATCAGAAACGGTAGAGGAGCTACACATTGGGGACCCATTCAACGACCCCGTTTTACCCAATCCGCCATTCGACGACGTCGCTTTACCAACTCCACCATTCTGCTCCGTTTCGCACCCGTTATTCGCCAAATTTTTATGCGCCTGAAACGGCCTGAAACCGCCGCCGCCGCTGGGCGCCCAGCACGGCATTGCGCAAGGGTACGCGAAGCCGTTCGTGTATGGAACGAACTGCACCGGCGGGTACGGGTACTGACCCGGTTGAACAGGGTAGAGGGGCTCCGTTTCGCCGTTACTCATATTCAGATTGACGTTCACATTTACGTTCGTTTCTGTTCTCTCTCTCTTGATCGCCGGTTGCTGTTGTTGCTCTTCTGTTTGGGCCTCGTTCCTTCCTCGGCTTCTCTTCTCTTCGCGCTTCCTCTTCGCCTCTTGCCTCCGCAGCGCCTGGATCTCCCGCTTCGTCTGCGAATCACGAAGCGCGCTCTCCGGCTCCGACGAGGCCGTTTGGTTCTCCTTTTCTCTCCGATCCAAGCCGAAGCCGTTGACGAGCTGCAATTTCTCTGGTTTTCTGAAACTGCCTCCGATTGACAACCCTAAATCGAGCTCAATCTCCTCCTCTTTCAATCCGGGCTCAGAAGCCTCCACCATTGCCGTAAAGCTTAAATTTTCAACGTATCAAAGAGCCTCAAACTGAAAAAAGAAAACTTCAAGCTTGAAGCTGGAGCTTCGTATTTATATGAAAGAAAGTTCCTCTCTCTCTCTCTCTCTCTCTCTTTGTTTTGAAATTCACATTAGGGTTTGCTCTCAGATTTTCTGAGGAGAGAAAAAGGGTAAGGAAATAGCTGGGGAGGGAAGCGAGGGAGGGCGCCACGTGGCGGAAGAGTAGAAGGCGACAGAGACGGTGGGTAGACACGTAGGATATTTTCGGATATATTTTTAGCGGACGGGATTAGTAAAACTCTTCGCCACTAATCCTGATTAACCGCTGGTTAAAATAATCGAAAATCGCCTGTTTAAGGGTTAATTTAGCGGGAAACAAACTCTTCTCAAGTGTTAGGGAGATTTCTTTGAGCCCATGGAGCACGCTCGCAGGTTCAGGGCGCGCCATGTGGCACACGTGCATGGAGAGCTTAGAATCGGACACGTGTTCGCGCCTGGCATCCGTAAATAACAACGGATAGGCGGAGAGCTCTCGCGCTCTGACAGCCTGGCACCTGCGTACGGACGCGTGGTGCGAGATCTTGCTGTCACCCCGCGAATCTCTACCGTCCTTTTCACACCACGAATTCCCATGACTGTAGTGCTACGTGGCATCGTTCACAACCGCCACGTGTCCCAGTTAGGCAAAACGCGGGGCCCGCGTCTCATGAAGGATGGGATTGAGAGACTGCAACGTGGCGCGCATGTTGAGAGTCGCAGCTCGGCAGGGTCAAGCTGGTCTGCACCTTTTACGGAGAGTGATGTCGACGTGTCGATGTGTTGCTCAGATACGGTGATGCGGAAACGTGGTGAAAGGGGAATGGTTGAGATTGGTTGTCTTTGTACGGTAGTTGACACGTGGCGGATTGTTGGGAGATGAGTTTTTCCAAAAAGTAGAGAGATAGGGTATGTGGCGCATAGACCGGGTTTGAAATTCGTATGACCGATCATTGCAGTTACTTGTATTATGCATGGTTACCACGTGTCGCTGTTTGGATTCATAGACTTTATTTGCATTAGGTTGTACCTTGAGCCTATTTACGGCGATTACAATTAGGCCACTTCCAGCAGTGCCCGAAGGCAAGGGCTGAGGGGGGGCTGAGCCCAAAACGCGATTCCAGCAGCAATTGCTGGCCCGGCCAGGATGTGGGGGCCACAGGCCTGGACTGGCCCAAAGGCTGTGTGAGCCTGTGTGCTGCCCCGAGGGCTGGTGCCACGTGGCGGCTTCTGGGCTGTCGGATTTCTTTTTTGTCCTTCAATCCAAAGGCAGTACATTTTTTCTGCGAAAAAATATGAAAAAAAATCGAAATTTTTTATAAAAAATATCTGAATTTTTATTTTCTATAAATACCAATACCTACTCTTCACTTTTAATAACAAATCCTCATACATCTTCTCCTCCTCCAATTATTATTCACTTTCTACTCAATATTTTTTTCATTTTCAAGTTTAATTTTTCTCTGTCATATTATGGCTTTTTCTCAAGAAACCGGAGGGGCATGGAGCATCATGGAAGATGTTTTGAAATTTATCTGAAATTTGAAACCGAAAATCTTATTCGAAAATATTGTCCAAATTAATTGTTTAGGTAAACAAATTTGTGAAAAAAATAAAATAAAAAATGAATAGTGTTTGCCCTTTGCCATAGCAACTGCTGGAAGTGCACCTTACTTTTTGCAAAGGCATACACTATTTATGTGAATAGTATCTGCCTTAGCCCCCCTTGCCATGACAAGGGTTTCACTGTTGGAAGTGCCCTTAGGGATAGGTTTAGGATTTGAAAATTAGGTGGGCAAAATTTACCTTACGTACATCTACAGAAATTCTCTTATGCGGACATTCGGACGTTATTATCGTGCGGACGCCGTATATTTTATATTACCCCTCTCTGTTTTCCTGCTGTTTACAATAGGATCCGCACGATAATAACGTGTGGACATCCGGATAAAAGAATAACTACGTACATCTATATATAAAATAAAAGACAGAGAATGATGAAACATTCAAAATACTTAAAAATGCCGTTGGTTAATGTAAACAATAAGAATTGAAATTATTAATTAAATGAGGATAAATATGATAAATTTACACTTTTTCATATTTAAAATAATTAAAATAAAAAGAAAAATCAGATAATATATCCTATTTTTATGGAATACAACTACCCATTTTTTTTTTTAATTTTAAAATAAATTTAATTTTTTTTAAAAAAAGCCTCTCACAAGCGCGCGGAAGGGCATCCAGAGAGGCTAGTATATTTTAAGAAAATACAAAATTTGATAGTATAAATGAATTTCATTGATAAAACAAAATAACAAAGTGAGGAGTACATATAGAAACTAGTAAAATTTAAAAACTACCAATAAATCGACGTTTTATTTGAAAACAAGATGGATATTCTTTACTTTTAGTTGACGTAGTAGAATATATACCCCTAATTCTACTTCTGTTTTTTTTTCTTCTACGTACAGGAAAGGGTTGGCTGGCTATTGTAACAAAACAAAACCAAAAACTAAAAAAGGGAAGAGGGGGTTTATTTATGCACAAGTGGGGTGGGACTAGGGTGGGATGATATTTTTTTTTGGCCTTAAAGAAATTAAACTGAAGGTAATGTTTGGCTATTGCAACGGAACAAACCAGAAAAAAGGAAGAAGGGGTTGCCCCCCTTCTAAGGTCCGTTTCTGTCCACAATTTGGGCCAAAATGAACACATTGCGCCCCAGTTGATAATTCTGAAATTAGGGTGCATCTTTAGTTTGAATTCGTCTATCGACTTGAGAATGTAATTCAATGAATTGTGATTAATCTATAATTTACGAATGAAGGGTGAACCCGTGACTTTAATACCCTATTAGTGAAGAGTGAATCTATCATCTTAATGAATTGTGATTAATCTATACCTTAGTAGTGAAGGGTGAATATGTCGTTTTAATGGGTGTAGCGCGTTCGCTTACATTATGAATCCGCACTATAGGAAAATTCCTCAAATTCGGATATGACAAGGTAAAATTCGACAAAACACCAAAAATTTGGTCTCACAGTCTTTATATTTTAGTATTTTTGCATCATCCGAATTCAATTCTTGACTACAAAAAAATTCGTTCATTCCTAAACCCAAAAAGCACAAGTAACCATGTCTTACAGTCGTACTGTGGCATAAAGAAAAAGAAACGAGAGCAACACATTTACTCATTTACTTCCAACCCCCATGTCACAAGATGCTTGTATATTATGTCGTTTTAATGGGTGTAGCGCGTTCGCTTACATTATGAATCCGCACTATAGGAAAATTCCTCAAATTCGGATATGACAAGGTAAAATTCGACAAAACACCAAAAATTTGGTCTCACAGTCTTTATATTTTAGTATTTTTGCATCATCCGAATTCAATTCTTGACTACAAAAAAATTCGTTCATTCCTAAACCCAAAAGGCACAAGTAACCATGTCTTACAGTCGTACTGTGGCATAAAGAAAAAGAAACGAGAGCAACACATTTACTCATTTGCTTCCAACCCCCATGTCACCAGATGCTTGTATATTTTGCTCAGGGAAAGAAGGGCAGTACATCATTAAGCCCTGCAGCTCTAGACAGGAGGCATCCTCATTATCAGCTGCCCTGCCATTTTACTGCAAAACAGAAAATATTGTGTTAGGAGGGTTCAGGGCACCTGAGATTAGTCATTAGAGTGTAGCACAAGGAGCATGGTTCACGAAAAATTATTGTATGCAACGGTTGTATATATAAAAGCTTCGAGAGAGGTCGTATGCAAGATTTTTCTCGGGGCTTACCTCTTTATGTAGTAGTAACAGAAGTCAGCTAAGATGAATGTTTGAACCATCTCACTGAGGAAAGCTGACAAAATCCAGAAATATCCACTCCCAATGTAGTATATATATGTCCCTTTAGTCTCATAGATCTGCACGTAAATTGCAAAATGTTGCATTTAGTCTGATACATGTCTAATTGCAAAACTTCATATGGAATTCTAATTTTTGTAGTCATGACAAACCTGAATAATCCAATGAGCACAAGCGAAAAATCTTGAAATCCCCAATGCGAATACATAATGGGAGGTAAATGATTCAATCATCTGAAAACAAGCATGATAAGAAGAAAACAAAGATCAAAATAATGTCCAGACAGTTGGTAAAACAGGTGATAGATAGTTTTAATCTGATGTAAAATGAACCTTTGCATTCTGCATCAACCGAAGTTGAGGCAGAACCGAAACAGCTTCCATGTATGCACCAAATGCCCAAAGGATTCGAGTGAAGTGATGATTTAGTGTGTAGGGGTGGATGAGCACACCAAGGACAGCAGAAGGCACCACCTGCATTGTGGTTTATGAGGCAAAATAAGTGTTAATATTCTTGTACTTTTTCTATGGCAACAATATCAGTTTCGAGTTCTGTACTTCAAGCAGAGTAAACATGTTCATTCAAGATCAGTGCCTGTTGCAATATAGTAATGGTTTGAGGCTGGCCATAGTCTATGTAACATATGCATATGGAAGCAGCTCCAAATCTTCTCAAATCGAAAGCAAAATTTTTCGTTTCCTCTGTGATTCGATTTTGTCTGCCATTTGGTTTTATAACAACTGGCAATTGAAAATCATGCTATGGAGATGCACAATGGAGAAAGAAACTACAAAGCATAAGCAATTTTCAATGTTTAATAGAATTCTTCCCTTCAAATTTACTGTTAACATTAACATCCTAACTGACAATATGACAAATGCAGCCTCACCTAAAATTTATAATCTCCAATTAAATAGTTCTGGTCTTTGAATACATTCTTCAAATGATTTCCCACATATTTGACAAAGCATTCGGGTACAGATGAACCGACATACAGGCCGTATACACATGTATAAGTTCCTCAAATGGCACCCAATTACACATGTATACACTAAATCATACATACATTTACTTAGGCCGTATACACATGTATAAATTCCCAAACACTTAATTTAAAGGGAGGTAGAAGATCTTTACCAGGTAATGTAAGCGAAAATTGTCCAGTTCCTTGATGTAGGTCGACTTCAATTTAAACCGTATCATATATACGACCCACGCCGTTGCCATGAGAGTAAGAAAATCTAGCACAGTGTGAATGTCACCCTCCATCATGGTACTACAGAACAACCTTACTGCTAGGAACAGAGCTGTGAGTTCCTGAGTCTTTAGGGAAAGACCTGAGAGTGCATCAGAAACCAGTTTGTTTATCAAAATAAAGCACAATGTGACCTGAATTCTAATAGATTAGGGTAAGATTATGCATTTGAAGATGGATATTGGGCTTCAAAAGAAAGACTATCCATGTTCGTGAAAAATTGCAATGCTAAAACAATAACCATTTTATATAATTAGTGAGAGCTAAATTCACCTATAATTGTTCACATTTTCATCCATCCCCCCTCTTTTTCTTGAACTGTTTTCAAGTTTTATTGAAGTTGGTCCATTTACTAATTAATTAATTACTAAATAAATTGTACCCTGCAAGCTGCAACCATTGTGCCATGACAATACAGCAATAAAAGGTCACACCTTTTAAAATCGAAAATCGAAATCGAAATCGAAAAACCAACTAAATCGACAAGAAGCATGACAAATCACATTAACAAAAAATACCCAACAATCCAAATCAACCCACAAGAAAAAAAACAAAAAAAACAGAATTATGAAGGATTGAGAAAAGAGGAAGGCAAAGATACCAGAGCAAGTCTTTTGGGTGGTGAGCTTGTATATGAGGACGATGATCCCAAGGACATGCACAACCTCAGAGGCAATGAAGAAGTATTTGTGATCCCTCACCGAAAACCTCAATGCAAGCAAAGCACAGAGAGCAAGCAAGGCTCCAAGAAAGACCTTGACTTTCATTGACAGGCTCCTCACCCATTGAAACAGCACATTTACAGGCGAGCTCCTCCTCCTCCCCATGGTATCAGCCAAGACTGCTCTGGACCTGATTGATATTGAAAGAGAAACAGAGAAACAAACGAAGAAACAAAAATTATGTTGTGTTTTTTTCCAGTGTGTTGTTAGAGGTAAAGAGTGTGAGCGTTTTGATGGGCAATTGGGCATGCAGTTAGTCTCCGGTACTAGGTGGCATTTATGTTGTTTCCATTATGGGGACCAATTAGGAAAGGACACGTCAAATATCAGTTTAAGGAGGAAAGATTAGATTGGATCCCGAAGTTAATGCTTTCCTTTTTGGTTCTCTTGGATTTGGGTATGTAATCATCCTTGGAGTTGACCGTTTTGATGACTTTCTTATTGTTTTTAAAAGGATTCAATGACGCAACAACACAAATAGAAAGAAGGAAAAGACTCCTTCTTGGGCATGGAAAAGGATTAGAGGATTTATTTATAAAAAGAGAAGAAAAAAAACCTACTTAATTTAGAAAAAAAGATAGGATAAAAATTAAACTCTAGACCGTTGAAGCTACAAATTCCCCTAAACTAAACTCTTATACAAAGATGAGCAGGTAAGCAATAATTTTGTGTGTGTGTGTGAATGTTACTCAGTTTCAAGAATGCTAAGTTGTAAAAGACCTACTAGGGTAGTGGTTTGAAGCAATTGCTCCTCTAAGCAAGGTCTTGGGTTTGAGTCCTAGCATATGTGTAGTGTGTGTGAATTTAGTATATTATCGCCTATCTCAATAGAAAATGTCCTTAAAAAAATGTTAAAATTTAAGTTTGGCGAGGGATCTTAGCATCCAAAAGCAAAACATTGTAGGTATGTTAGTGTGACTTTTCATCTTTTTATATGGCTATTTTGCTTGTTGTTGTTGTTGGAACTTGGGTATCTATCTCTTTTATATGTTCAATCAAATTTTGGATTATTTCTGACATTATTGCCAATGGAATTTGGATTGTTCCACGCATATATCAATTGATAAGGAGCATTTTGTTCCTTGAGAATAATAATAGATATTCATAAATTACTAGTGATGCATGTATTTATGTATAAATATTCAAATCCTCACTTACCTCTCATTAATAAAAAGAAAAAAAAAAAAAAAGGAAAGACAATTACTTTATTTCCTTATCTCATAAACTAGCAAAGTACCAAATGCACTTCACTACCTATCTTCATAGAATTCAAAGGGCAGCCTTGGGGTTAAGATAACTTCAAGGGAAGTTGCCTTTGGCATGGTAATGCCTAGCCCTTCAGTCAAGTCCACAGGCATGTCCAAAGGTGTTGCCAAATCAAACCCTTGAAGCAAGCGTCCAAGTGTCAAATGTGTTGACACCATAACTGACCAAGCAACTAGAAGACTAGAAGGAACTCTAAGCAAAGCAAGAGGAGTCCCACATCGGAAAACAACAAGAAGTGAAGGCTCCCTCTCACCTATAAAAGCATACCACTCTCCACTTAAGAGAGGATCCGAAACTGAGCTGGGTTCCCTCTTCAGGACTCTCCTATTAGTCTGGCCTCCGAGTCCTGGGTCTCCAGACCCGGGGACTTGACACCTGGGCTCCAGACTCCTAACTTTGTACCTTAGGCCCTAGGCCTTCTTCCAGTTATCTTTGGGTCTAATCCCCTTGTACAAATGTAAACAATATCATAATGAGAACATCTTCTCTGTGGACGTAGCCCATTCATTAAGGGTGAACCACATATATCTTGTCTTTTGTATACTCATAAATTGGCCAAGTCCTCACATACATGCTGAAGGTCCAAACCTTCACCCATCAT
>NW_018921697.1:297241-308933 GCF_002207925.1 Prunus avium | reverse complement strand
CCCATCCATACCACAACCCACTCAAGCAAGCCCCGGGCATTCGAGTGGCTTGGGCCCACTTAAGCTTGTAGTGCGATTGAGTGTAAAATAATAATTTTCCGCTTGGCATGGCATGTCGCTTGGCATGTCATGTCGTTTGACATACTTTTAATTATGATGCTTGATAGGATAATTGGCATGGATTTGCATAGCTAAATGCATCTTTATAATTTTAATATCAATTTCTAGCATGACAGATTTTTATTTGGCATGGCATGCAGGGTGTGGCTTGTGCATGGCAGACTTTCGTGTACTCCAAATTGGGTCTTTTTCCAATAATATATCGTTTTGGGCTATGAATTTATTCGGGCCCAACCATGGATTTGTTGGGCCTCAACACTGGTATTTTGAATGTTTCACAATTCTCTGCCTTTTGCTTTATATATATATATATATATATAGATATCCAGCTTTTAATAAGGCAAGTGGGGGAGTGCTTTAATATTTGGTGATTGAAAAGCACATGGTGGGGTCCACTATGAATTTGGCATATGCCAAAGCTGGGCTACATTTGGCCCGGTTGGAGGGCTAAAAGGCCAAATGTGGCCAAAATTTTATTTAGCCCATGGTTGGAGATGGGTTTGGTATTAATTTAGGGCTATATTTGAGATATAGCCCATGGCTGGAGATGGCCTTAGTGTGACTTTTCATCTTTTTATATGGCTATTTTGCTTCTTGTTGTTGTTGGATATCTCTTTTATATGTTCAATCAAATTTTGGATTATTTCTGACATTATTGCCAATGGAATTTGGATTGTTCCACGCATATATCAATTGATAAGGAGCATTTTGTTCCTTAAGAATAATAGATATTCATAAATTACTAGTGATGCATGTATTTATGTATAAATATTCAAATCCTCACTTACCTCTCATTAATAAAAAGAAAAAAGAAGGAAAGACAATTACTTTATTTCCTCATCTCATAAACTAGCAAAGTACCAAATGCAATTCACTACCTATACATCTTCATAGAATTCAAAGGGCAACCTTGGAGTTAAGATAATTTCAAGGGAAGTTGCCTTTGGCATGGTAATGCCTAGCCCTTCAGTCAAGTCCACAGGCATGTCCAAAGGTGCTGCCAATTCAAACCCTTGAAGCAAGCGTCCAAGTGTCAAATGGGTAACTTGCAATGCAAATGTGGCACCTGGACAAGACCTTCTTCCAGACCCAAATGGGATGAACTCAAAATGTTGACCAGAGGCATCAATTCCTACATGGGTTGTGAGAAATCTCTCCGGGCAGAACACTTCAGGGTCTGGCCACAAACTTGGGTCTCTATGCAATTTCCAGAGATTCACAAACAAACGGGTGCCTTTCGGGATGTGAAAGCCACAAACTTGACAGTCTTGCATTGCTTCATGAGGCACTGAGAGTGGGGCTGGTGGGTAGAGGCGCAGTGTTTCTTTGACAATGGCTTGGAGGTAAGGTAGGTTTTGGATATCAGTGTCTTCAATCCATCTGTCCCTGCCAACTTTGAGGTCTAGCTCTTCTTGGGCAAGCTTCAAAACATGCCTATTGTTTAACAGTAAAGAGAGGCTCCATATCAAGTTGATTGCTGTGGTGTCTGAACCAGCTAGAATAAGATTCTGCAAAATGAAAAGTTGAAAATTGTGAACAACAAACAATCTAGAGTGTTGCAATTTGCAAAATATACAGCCCCTGACCCAAAAAAATGTTGAAGAATATATAAGTCTCACATCGGAAACTTGACTAAATAAAATACAGGATATAATGAATGGTTCCACTACTAATATCACCGATGCCTTTTGTGATAAAAACTCACATCTACTGGACTTTGTATGTGGTTAAGTTGGGGACAATATCGGTGTTGTTAGTTTCTTGCTTTTCTTTACTTTGATGAACTTTTACATTCCTTTTTCTTGTAAAAGATAGTTTCTTGCTCTGTTTTGAGTAGTTTTAGTTTCTTGCTCTGTTTTGAGTAGTTTTGAGCTATCATTTTATCACTTGAAAATAAAAGAGATGAAACTTTACTGAAAAAACAATGAGAAACATTAATAGATTTACCACCACAGAAGTTAAAAGTCATGAGTAATTGTGGTTTTTTTCATATGATTAGGCATATATATAAACATACCATTGATGTTGCCTTGATGATCGTTTCACGCGTATAGCCAAGCGTGGAATTGTCCTCAATCACAGACATCATGACATCAATGAAGTCATGCTCGTCCCTTGAGTTAGTCTCTTTCTTTGCATAATGTTCTTCAATCCAACTTCCCGTGAAAGAATCTAACTCCTTCATAATACGCTTCATAGCTTTAACTTGCCCCTTAAAATCAATCCAACTTGGAAACCCAATTAGATCAGAAGCAACTGGTTTTCCTGACACATACATAAACTCCTTCACAATTTTCCCAAACCTTTGCTCGTCTCCCTCATCTGAGCTATTAAAATATCTCTTCCCAGCAATCATTCTAGTAATTACATTCAAAGTTAGGTGCTTAATCCAATCACTGATCACCACCTTGGTTGGATTTATACCATTGTGCCCTTCTGTTTTGCAGAGCAAAAACAACCCTTTAATGAAAGCATCAACCTCAGAAATTTGGACATGTTTTAAAGTCTGAAGCCTGCGGCTAGAGAGCAACTCAACCATGACCATTTTTCTCATGTCACGCCAGTATGTGCCATATGGTGAGAACCCAAATCCTGCATAGTTGTAGCCAAGGTACTTGCCTTGTGCGGACCTTGATCTAGTTGCAAAAACTATGTCGTTTTTGGTGAAGCATTGCTTGACTGCATCATAGTTGCTGATCACAAGTGCAGGGTGTTTGCCAAGCCATATGGTGAAGATAGGGCCATACTTGTCAGCCATGGCTGCCAGGGTTTTGAAAAGTGGGCCACGTAGCTTGTGGAGGTGGCCTATGATTGGCAAGGCACCTGATGGTTGTGGGGCCAACATGCCCTTGATTTTGTGGCTCTGGATCCTCACCCTCCATAGATACAGAACCAAGACCAAAAGACCTGCAATTGCTAGCGGATGAGAAAGAAAATCCATGAGGGATGGCTGGCTATGGTGACAAAAGTGAACTTCCAATTAATTTATGGTTTGTTGGGGTAAAAGCTGTAGTTTCATAGACAAGGAAAGATGACATGTTGGGCCACTCAAATTCAAGGATATATTTGAATGGTTAATGTTTCTTCATTGACTAAGGTTTTGGGAATGATATTTGGTTTTCACCAATTACGACCTTTCCAATGCACGTGGGTTGAACAATTTGAGTTGGATAATGTTGTTAATTCTTTCGTTTGCTTGCAAGATTTGAGTACTTGGATACAATTATAATTATTCAACTCATATCATTGAAAAATGGGCATATATTTAATATTGGGTTAATTTCAGTTTGGTATCCTAAATTCTCACTCTTAAGGCATGTTTGTCCCTACACTCTCAATTTTAACAATAAAGTACCCTATATTTGTAATTTTTTTGTAATGTAGCTCTGCCGTTAGAAGCATTGTTAAAAAATTAGTTAAGCGATAACGTGACATATAGAAGACCCACTTTTTAAACTTAAATTGATTAAAATATTAATAAAACATTAAAACCAATTTAAAAAATAAGAAAAAGATTCAAAACAAAAAACAAAAAAGATTATTGTAAAAATATCACATTGGAAAAAAGAACAAAAATAATTGTCTCAACAATATTTCACACTCCGTAATAGTCAACAATAATTACTAACTCTACGAGTTCAACGTCAAGCCTGCAACTTCCCTTTCTTTCAGGGCTCCACAAGAAACTTCATTGAAAGACAAAGACAATACAACCATCAACCAGAACAAACGCATCAAGCAAACGACAAGACGAGATAAGAATAACCAGAGGGAAGGGAACCAACCAAGTCTCTCAGTAACAAGAGGAAGAAAAGTCCAATCTTACAACCGGAGGGAATCGTCCCTATGTAAACACGACCTCACTGTCTCTTTTCATCCAATATCATAATCAATTCTTGCAAATCCTCAAAATCCAATCTTACAACTACTTTAGGGAATTAGTTTAATATAAAATATATATATATATATAATCGAAGGGGTAGAGTAAGTTATTGGGCAGAAAGAAGACATTGAAAAGCAAAAAATGAAAAGAAGAAAACAGAAGAGAGGCTGCAGAAGTTTAGGGTTTTAGTTTTTTATTTATTAATTTTTTATTTAAGTTTTAAGCAAATTGTTGTTTTTTTCTTCCTAAGTGACAGCTGGTTGTATAGTTGATCAGCCACTAACTAGGAGTGGTGCTGCTGGTGGTTCTTTGTTTAACGGTGGGGACACGTTCTGCCTTGGTGGTTGGGAGGTTCTTGGTGGTCGGGCAGAGGCGTCGGGTGGGGGGCCTAGGATTTGATGGTTGGGGAAAGAGGTGGCTTCTTGGGGCTGAAGGGGTTTTATTTTTTATTTTTTAAAAAATCTTTTTTTAAATTTTAGTTAGTTTTTTAATGTTTTTTAATATTATAATCAAAAAAAAAAAATTTAGAACTTTTTCTATTGAGAGGGGTGATAGCATACTAAACTCACACACACTACACTGATGCTAGGAATCAAACCCAGGACCTTGCCTGAGGGAGTAAATACTTCAAACCACTACACTAGTGGGTCCTTTGCAATATTATAATCAATTTAAGTTTAAAAAAAGTGGTACCCATATATGCCACGTCATCACTTAACAGATTCTTTAACAATTCTTCTAACGGTAGAGCCAGATTTCAAAAAATTTACGAACATAGGATTTTATTGTTAAAATTGAGAGTGCATGGACAACATGCCTTAAGGGTAAGAATTCGTGATACTAAACTGAAATTAACCATTTAATACCCATCTCTGTCGAGATTATTGCTTTAGCCTTGTCCTATGATCTGTATAATGGGATTCGTCAATAAAAATTTTCAGGATTTATCTTTCTTAGAATTGGAAATATTAATTTTAAGGACTTAAAATACAATTCACAACCTATCCTTGATAGTGTTGAAAGGGCAACCTTGGGGTTATGTTAATTTCTAGTGAAGTTGCCTTTGGCAAAGTAGTGGCTAGTTCTTCAGTCAAGTCCACATGCATGTCCAAAGGTGTTGCCAATTCAAACCCTTGAAGTAAGCGTCCAAGTGTCAGGTGGGTGACTTGCAATCCAAATGTGACACCTAGACAAGACCTTCTACCAGGCCCAAATGGAATAAACTCAAAATGTTGACCAGAGGCATCAATGTCAACATGTATTGTGAGAAATCTATCTGGGCAAAACACTTCAGGATCTGCCCACACACTTTGGTCTCTATTCAATTTCCACAAGTTCACAAGAAATTGAGTGCCCTTTGGAATGAGAAAGCCACAAACTTGGCAATCTGCAATGGCTTCATGAGGAACTGAGAGTGGGCCTGGTGGGTAGGCGCAGTGTTTCTTTGACTATGGCTTGGAGGTAAACTAGGTTTTTTATATCAGTGTCTTCAACCCATCTGTTCCTCCCAACTTTTAGGTATAGCTCTTCTTGGGCATGCTTCAAAACATGCCTATTGTTTAATAGTAAAGAGAGGGCCCATGTCAAGCTGATTGATAAGGTTTCTGAACCAGCTAAGATAAGATTCTGCAACATGAAAAAATTGAAAATGGTAAACAATATTAGAATATTTAGAGTGTTGCCATTTGCAAATGTTAGAATTCACACACACCCTATGACCCTAATTTGGGTTAACTTCTTTTTCTTTACATTGCTGAACTTTTGCATTCTTTTTCTTGGGTCAAGTTTTAAAGGGTACTAGAAGATTATCCTGCTTTCTTGCTCTCTTATGGGTAGTTTGAGCTAGTAGTATTCAAAGAATTACAAAGGTCTGCTACAACTTATATGTAAATGTGAATTTACTTAGGAATTGGCTTAATTTCCTAGACTTGTAATTGTGTCCTCGTTGTGTAGATTTAGGTCTAGTTTTTAAGCAAATTAACTTGGGCCATAAAACTTATCCAGATTGAGCAGATCAAGGGTTGACTATGCCTACAAGGTAATTTGCATTTGCATATCATATTAGGAAAACTATATTTTTGTGATTTAGTTTTATTAGGAATGAAATTCATAATGAAATCAATCAGCAAAATTGTTTTCCTCTTTTTCACGTTAAAACCAATTCTACTTTTTCATACTCTTTTTGGGAACATGATTTCTCTTGATATAAAACAAAGCTTGAAGACCTTTGTTACTTACTTATGCAAAAACTGATTTGAGAGATTTATACTGAGAGAAGTAGGTCTCGAGTTTCTTCAATAATAGACACAATGGACTTATATTTTCTACTTAGACTCATCAAAAGCTTTTGCACAATTCTTGTTTCAGACACATCTTCACCAAGAGATTTCAGATTATTCACAGTTCCAAAAAATCTAGCCAAATAGCTATCTAAGCTTTCACCATCAGTCATTCTCATATACTCAAAATCTGCTCTAACAGCTTGAAGTTTTACAGCTCTTACCTTTTTATCTCCTCTGAACTCTCTCCTCAAGACATCCCAAGCTCCTTTTGCAGTCTTCTCATTTCTGATGCGAGGAAAGAGCTCATTTGTTAGTGCTCCTTGAATAAGGCTCAATGCCTTGGCATTTTTGATCTTATCTTCTTTGGAAATGGTAGGTGCTTCCACTGGAATTTGCTCAGCTTCACTCTCTTCATCTCCAGAGCCTTCTTCTTCCTCAAGAATCGGTTGTGGAAGTACTCCAACCTCCACTACATCCCATAGATCATATGCTATGAGAATAGTTTCCATTTTGACTGACCAAAAATCATAGTTTGCACCATCAAACTGTGGAGTTCTTAAATCTCCACTTGAAGAACCTGAACCCACCATTTTGAGTGATTCTCAGTGAACCAAACACTAAAAGAGCAACCTTTATCCCTTTTGGGAATTTCTCAGGAAAGCCCTCTTTCTCACAGCTCACGCCCCTCTCTGAAATCAGACCAGGAGCTCTGATACCATGTTGATTTTTGGTATAAAACTTTCTGGTTTTGATTGATTTATCAGAACAAACAAAACCCTTTTGTTAGCAACGTATGCAGAGGAGAGAAAACTTAGAGAGAATAAGAATAGAGAATGAGAATGTTCAGTATATTTCTTCTGTCAAAAAACTCAGGGGAATTACATGACTATATTCCTCTTTTTTGTCAAAAATCAGATCCTTCCTTTTAGGGAGCAAGGACTCATCTCCAGCCATACAGACCATAGGAGGCTACGATTCTTACACCTGGACCATAATTGGTTACCACAGTACATACTAAAAGACAAAGAAAACAGCTGTAGTCATTTTCTCAAAACTGATTAAAAACTAGCCGTTAGATAGAAAGACTAACAGCTATTACTAAAAAGAGAAGTTCCCAGATTCTTCAATTTCTTCATTCTCTTCAATATCAATCTGCAGGATTGTCATCTGCAGTTTGTATTAAGCTCAGTAAGTAGCTTAATTCTCAACAGCCTCTCCTAAGTTGCTTACTGGCTTAACTCCAAGTTTCGACCTTAGATACTTGAATCTGTCTTTGGGCAGTGCTTTGGTAAAAATATCTTCGAGCTGTTCTTCACTTCTGCAGAATTGCATATTGATCACACCTTCTTGCAAAGCTTCTCTTATGAAATGGTACCTTCTGTTTATGTGCCTAGTTCTTTGATGAAAAACTGGGTTCTTGGCCATTGAAATTGCTGACATATTGTCACAGAACAAAGGTGTTGCCTCAGATTGCATTTCACCAAAATCATCAAGAACAAATCTTAGCCAAATGGTCTGTGTTGTTGCTTCAGATGCTGAGACATACTCAGCTTCTGCTATTGATAGTGCCACTGTGTTTTGTTTCACAGAGGCCCAAGAGAATGCTCCACTTCCAAAGCTAAATGCATAGCCAGAAGTGCTTCTACTATCATCCTCACTGCCTGCCCAATTTGCATCACAGAATCCAACAAGAGTTGCTGACTGATTTCTCACATATTCAATGCCATAGCTAAGAGTCCCTTGCACATATCTTAGAACCCTTCTTTCAACACCCATGTGCTTTTTTGTAGGACCATTCATGAACCTTGATAGCAAGCTAGCTGCATACATTAGGTCAGGTCTAGTTGCAGTTAAATATAGTAGGCTTCCTACTATTTTTCTGTAGAGCCCTTCATCAGCTAACTCACTCCCATCCACCTTTTTTAGTTTCTCACCAGTAGGCAAAGGAATTGAGACTGGTTTGCAGTCTTCAAGCCCGAACTTCATAAGCAAGGATTTGGCATACTTGCTTTGATGAATAAATACTCCTTGATCAGTTTGCAGTATTCCCATCCCCAAAAAATGATGGAGAAGTCCAAGATCCGACATCTCATATCTTTGCATCATTTCTTTTTTGAACTCAGTAAGCATCCTCTCACTGCTACCAGTATAGACAATGTCATCAACATAGATTGAGACAATGATCAAGTCTCCTTCACTATTGGACCTTGTGTACAGAGTGGCTTCACTTATGCTTCTCTTGAATTTGCACATGGAGAGATATGCATCAATCTCACTGTACCAGGCCCTAGGCGCCTGTTTAAGTCCATATAAGGCTTTTCTTAACTTGTAGACCTTGTGACCAGCATTCTTAACTTCGAAACCTTCAGGCTGTTCAACATATACTTCTTCATCAAGCACCCCATTTAGAAATGCTGACTTAACATCCAACTGAAACAGTTTCCAACCCTTTTGAGCTGCAAGTGCAATAAGAGTTCGAATTGTATCTAACCTTGCCACTGGTGCAAAGGTTTCATTGTAGTCAATTCCGGGTTTCTGTGCATACCCTTTTGCTACAAGCCTAGCTTTGTGTTTCTGAACAGTTCCATCCAAGTTAAGCTTAGTCTTAAACACCCACTTCACACCTATAACAGGTTTATTAGCTGGCCTCTCAACAAGTTCCCAAGTATTGTTCTTTTCAATCATCTCCAACTCTGCATTCATAGCTTCTTGCCAAGCTATATCACTTGCTGCTTCTTGATAATTTTCTGGTTCTATGATGCACATGTGGCATCTTGCATATATATCTTCCAAAGTTCTCAACTTCACTGGAGTAGAGCTAGGTGTAGAAGCTTGACTGTTATTTCCACTGTTATTCTCATCTGAAACATCAACAATAGTGTTTGAGTGAGAGCTGCCACCATTATCAAATTGGTTTGCTTCAGTTTGTTCTTCACCAAATTCAGCTTCTGTTTCATTTCCTCCGAGGTTGAATGGTATTGGAACAAATTCCTCTTGATCACTCTTCCAATTCCATACCTTGTCCTCATTGAAAATTACACTCCTTGAGAGTACAATCTTCTTAGATTGCAGATCATACACCCTGTAACCCTTTTCACAGCTTCCATATCCCATAAAAACTCCCTTTCTAGCCTTGCCATCAAATTTCTGCCTCAAGGGTGATGGAACATGAGTGTAACAGATGCAACCGAAAACTTTCAGATGCTTGATTCCTGGTTTTCTACCTGTGAATGCTTCAAATGGTGTTTTGCTTGACACAGATGTTGTAAAACATCTATTTTGGAGATACACCGCTGTACTTACAGCTTCTGCCCAAAAAGTCACTGGGATTCCTTTCTCTGTCATCATGGACCTTGCCATTTCACATATTGTTCTATTTCTCCTCTCAGCAACTCCATTTTGCTGAGGAGAGTAGGCAATGGTTAGTTGACTCTCCATTCCCATGCTTGCACAGAATTCTTGGAACTCATGTGAGGTATATTCACCACCTCTATCACTCCTTAGCTTTTTCAAACTAAATCCACTTTGCAATTCAACGAAAGCTTTGAATTTCTTGAACACATTAAAGGTATCAGATTTATTTCTGAGAAAGTATACCCAGCACATTCTTGAAAAATCATCAATGAATGTGATGAAGTACCTATTTCCACCAATTGACTCATTTTGCATTGGTCCACACAAGTCTGTGTGCACTAATTCCAGTGGACAGCTTGCTCTCCATGCTCCCTCTTTGTCAAACTTCTCTCTGTGATGTTTTCCTAAAACACAACCTTCACACACATCCTTCATTTCGGTTAACACAGGTAGTCCAGTCACCATTTCCATCTGCTGCATCTTTTTCATGCTAACAAAATTCAAATGTCCAAGTCTTCTATGCCAAATCCAAGAGTCTTCAATCACTGATGCTTTTCTTGCTGCAGGTGTCATAGATTCTAGTGAGAGAGGGAAACATCTATTTCCTCCCATGACCACTTTTGCTACAACATTGTTGAGGCTGCCATCATCAAAAATAACTGCCATGTTACCCCCAAATAAGACATAGTAACCATGCTCCATCATTTGGCCTACACTCAATAGATTCTCATCCAAGCCCGGAACAAGCAACACTTCATGTATGTACCTTCTCCCATGCTGAGTTTCAACCACTAGAGTGCCTTTTCCAGTTGCTTGTACAAGATCTCCAGTGCCCATTTTAACTTTGCAAGTCACAGTCCTATCAATGTTTATTAACACAGACTCTTGAGAGGTCATGTGGTTGCTGCAGGCGCTGTCCACAAACCATACACTTTTATCTTGCAAACTTGCAGAGTGACAAGCATAGAACATAGTTCCTGTGGTTACTTCTTCTTCCTTTGCATAGTTGGCTACTTGTTTGTGACTATGACCTTCACAGTCCTTTGCAGTATGACCAAACCTATTGCATTTTCCACATCTAGGTTTGCCTTTGTACCTGCACACACCAAAATGATACTTCTGACAGACTTGGCACTGTGGTTTCACACTTCCTTGACTGCTACTACCTTGCTTGTTCTGAGAATTGAAACTATTGTTCCAATTTCCTCCAGCATTATTATTCCAGCTTGAGCCATTGTTATTTTGAGACCAATTTGATCCCTTTTTGTCTTGTCCTTGCCACTTTTGATTTGGTCTACTCTGTGAGCCCTTATGAGTGCTATGAACTTGGTTATTTCCAACCTTGAGGCTACTGAAAGCTCTCTCAGTTCCAGCCACTTTATCTCTTTCATCATGCAAGTCCTCCCTTTTATCATAGACTTTGACAGAGGCAATGACCTCTTTGTTCGGTTCATTTTTACACATGATTTTTCATGTTATTCTCCCACTATTTTGAGTTAGTTCTTGACATTTTATAGCTTTTTACTTCTTTTTTGTGTTTTAATAGGTTTTACCTTGGTTTGTATGAAAATGAGCTAAAAGTGCATTATTTGATATAAATTCTGTTTTTGTTCATTTTCGTAGGTCAACTTCGTGGCCTTGGATTAGCATGTTCCGGTCCTTGGATGAGGTGATGATCTTCATAAGACTTGTTCCAATGGATGTTAACTACAACATATCCAAATTTGAGCTCCATTGGGCAAGTGTAGCCTATCCAACTGATCGGACAATTGATGCTGGCTCTGGATGTTTGTTTTGGCCCAGTTTTCACCCCACTTAATAGCATTTTATTTCTACTTGTTACCACACCTTTTGGTAACAATGGATTGCATTTGAGTGGCATTTCCTGAGTCAATTGGAGCCTTGGATTAGGATAGCAAGTCTTTTTCGTTTCGCTTAAATTCTTGCTTTAATTTGTTCTGTTTTCTTTTCAGTTTTGAGTCTTTTTTGTTTTCAAGTCACTTTCCGGACATATATGATGAGATTGTGATGAATGTTTACATGACTTGATTGA
>NW_018921697.1:270669-296937 GCF_002207925.1 Prunus avium | reverse complement strand
CCTTTTCCAGTTGCTTGTACAAGATCTCCAGTGCCCATTTTAACTTTGCAAGTCACAGTCCTATCAATGTTTATTAACACAGACTCTTGAGAGGTCATGTGGTTGCTGCAGGCGCTGTCCACAAACCATACACTTTTATCTTGCAAACTTGCAGAGTGACAAGCATAGAACATAGTTCCTGTGGTTACTTCTTCTTCCTTTGCATAGTTGGCTACTTGTTTGTGACTATGACCTTCACAGTCCTTTGCAGTATGACCAAACCTATTGCATTTTCCACATCTAGGTTTGCCTTTGTACCTGCACACACCAAAATGATACTTCTGACAGACTTGGCACTGTGGTTTCACACTTCCTTGACTGCTACTACCTTGCTTGTTCTGAGAATTGAAACTATTGTTCCAATTTCCTCCAACATTATTATTCCAGCTTGAGCTATTGTTATTTTGAGACCAATTTGATTCCTTTTTGTCTTGTCCCTGCCACTTTTGATTTGGTCTACTCTGTGAGCCCTTATGAGTGCTATGAACTTGGTTATTTCCAACCTTGAGGCTACTGAAAGCTCTCTCAGTTCCAGCCACTTTATCTCTTTCATCATGCAAGTCCTCCCTTTTATCATAGACTTTGACAGAGGCAATGACCTCTTCAACTCTAAGAACATCAAGGTCTCGAGTTTCTTCAATAATAGACACAATGGACTTATATTTTCTACTTAGACTCATCAAAAGCTTTTGCACAATTCTTGTTTCAGACACATCTTCACCAAGAGATTTCAGATTATTCACAGTTCCAAAAAATCTAGCCAAATAGCTATCTAAGCTTTCACCATCAGTCATTCTCATATACTCAAAATCTGCTCTAACAGCTTGAAGTTTTACAGCTCTTACCTTTTTATCTCCTCTGAACTCTCTCCTCAAGACATCCCAAGCTCCTTTTGCAGTCTTCTCATTTCTGATGCGAGGAAAGAGCTCATTTGTTAGTGCTCCTTGAATAAGGCTCAATGCCTTGGCATTTTTGATCTTATCTTCTTTGGAAATGGTAGGTGCTTCCACTGGAATTTGCTCAGCTTCACTCTCTTCATCTCCAGAGCCTTCTTCTTCCTCAAGAATCGGTTGTGGAAGTACTCCAACCTCCACTACATCCCATAGATCATATGCTATGAGAATAGTTTCCATTTTGACTGACCAAAAATCATAGTTTGCACCATCAAACTGTGGAGTTCTTAAATCTCCACTTGAAGAACCTGAACCCACCATTTTGAGTGAGTCTCAGTGAACCAAACACTAAAAGAGCAACCTTTGTCCCTTTTGGGAATTTCTCAGGAAAGCCCTCTTTCTCACAGCTCACGCCCCTCTCTGAAATCAGACCAGGAGCTCTGATACCATGTTGATTTTTGGTATAAAACTTTCTGGTTTTGATTGATTTATCAGAACAAACAAAACCCTTTTGTTAGCAACGTATGCAGAGGAGAGAAAACTCAGAGAGAATAAGAATAGAGAATGAGAATGTTCAGTATATTTCTTCTGTCAAAAAACTCAGGGGAATTACATGACTATATTCCTCTTTTTTGTCAAAAATCAGATCCTTCCTTTTAGGGAGCAAGGACTCATCTCCAGCCATACAGACCATAGGAGGCTACGATTCTTACACCTGGACCATAATTGGTTACCACAATACATACTAAAAGACAAAGAAAACAGCTGTAGCCATTTTCTCAAAACTGATTAAAAACTAGCCGTTAGATAGAAAGACTAACAGCTATTACTAAAAAGAGAAGTTCCCAGATTCTTCAATTTCTTCATTCTCTTCAATATCAATCTGCAGGATTGTCATCTGCAGTTTGTATTAAGCTCAGTAAGTAGCTTAATTCTCAACAAATTTTCCCAATATTTTGTTCCTCTCCCTCTCCTCCCTCTCTACCACTATATCAAAATACCTCTTCCCCGCAATCATTCTAGTCATCTCACATTCAAAGTTAGGTGCTCTATCTAATCACTGATCGCCACGTTGGTCGGACAAAGACCATTATGCCCTTCTCTATTGCAAAGGGCATGCAACCCTTTAACAAAGGCATCAACCTCAGAAGAATGGACATGTTTTAACGTCTCCAGCCTACGGCTAGAGAGCAATTCAACCACGACCATTTTTCTCATGTCACGCCAATATGGGCCATATGGTGAGAACCCAAATGCAGCATAGTTGTAGCCAAGGTACTTGCCTTGCGTTGACCTTGGTCTTGTGGCGAAAACTCTGTCGTTTTTGGTGAAGCAATCTTTGACTGCCTCATAGTTGCTGACCACAAGTGCACGGTTCTTGCCAAGCCTTAGGGTAAATATTGGACCATACTTGTCCGCCAAGGCTGCTAGGGTTCTGAAAAATGGGACTTGGCCACCTAGTTTATGGAGGTGACCTATAAATGGCAAGGCACCCGATGGTTCTGGGGTCAAAGTGCCCTTGATTTTGTGGCTTTGGATTATCACCCTCCATAGATAAAGAACCAAGACTAATAAAAACCCTGCAATTGCTAGTAGATGAGAACGAAAATCCATTAGGGCTGGCTGGCTATGGTGACAATTTGCTCAATATTTTGTACATCAAATTGAACTTCCGATGAATTCATGGTTTGTTTATGGTGATGTTTGATTTCGAACTTTCCAATGCATGTGAATTGAAAATTTTGAGTATGAACTTTGAGTTTGGTTAGAATTATAATCTTCAACGCATACGATCCCTGCTTGCAATTGGTGAATTCGGTTAGCACCCAACTTTGTATTTTGTGATTTTAAATTAAAATTAGTTCTAATTTGATATGTATATTTTTACATTTATTTGGAGGTTACATCTAGTTTAAATATTTATTTTTAATTACGTATTTATTCGGGGTTTGTGATTTTAATATTTGACTGTTACAAGATTAATTAATGGCCAAATTGTATTAATAATCATTCTTATTACACAAGTTTTCACTTTCGTTTTTGTCAAAAAAAAAAACAAAAAAAAACTTGAAAACCATTGATTTACAAGTCAATGCCCGTTGGCAAAGTTTGAATGGCATACAAAGTTTCACATTATTATTCATGTGAACGAACATAAATAAAGCCGGCGATATGTGGAAAACGTTATTGACCAAGGTCCCCACCCATGGACTAATAAGCTATATAGATAATGAGATTCCATTGCTGTTTGTGGCTGATATTTTTCAACTGGCAACGAAATCAACGGCAACTTCGTAGAACATCTTTCATCCTAGGACAAAAGAATCACGATAATGGATTGTACAACGTTATTTTCTGTGTTAGATGTGTTTTTCACCCTCCTCAGGCTTTTCCTGAGGAGGAAAACGGCACTGTTGTTAGTACAAAAAAACCTTTAAATTATTTTGATTCCCTATTTGTTAGTGATGCATCAAAATAGTAAATATTACCGACATATAAGTAGAGTACAAACTCCGACCGACACTACAGTGAATGAAAACCAATGTGTATCTCAGTACAGTACGTACCCAATGTGTATCTCAAGAAACTGAGTTCCGTAATTAAAGACATAGAAAATAGAAAACATTGATCAATCAATGCATGGGGACTACAAAAGGGAACATATTCTTGTGAATATTGTCTTCAACGATGATGGCTGCCTTGACTTGACTTCATGTTCGTCCAAAAAAAAAGACTTGACTTCATGTTTTATCAATATGGATGCATCAAAATAGCTGCTATATATCATCTTGTGATTTGTCCGTAGAGAGAAATATCTTTTTACTGTGTGAAAAGCAACTCAAGACATAATTAACCTCTATAAATACACATACAAAATGAAGTAGATCCTACACGCAATTATATTCCCATTTGTAACACACACACACACTCTCTCTCTCTCACTATGAATTTTACAATTTCCCCAATCCAAATTCTTGAAACAATTTTATCTTTGCTTCTTCTCTACGTTGCCTTGAGAATCATAGCTCACACTAAGAAGATCACCAGCACAAACACGACCGTGACGACCAAATTAGTCCCCCAACCCTCTGGAGCATGGCCCTTCATAGGTCACCTCCCTCTGCTACGTGGCAAAGACCCAGTTGCCGTAACCCTGGGAGCCATGGCCGATGACCATGGACCAATCTTCTCCCTCAAGCTTGGCCAGCACCAAGTGCTGGTCCTCAGTGCATGGGAGACAGTCAAAGAATGCCTCACAACAAACGACAGAGTATTCGCCACACGACCAAGCATTGCAGGAGGCAAGTACTTGGGCTACGACAATGCCGCTTTTGCAATAGCCCCATACGGGCCCTACTGGCGCCATGTCCGCAAGTTGGCCACGCTGGAGCTCCTCTCGACTAAAAGAGTCGAAATGCTGAGCCACGTTAGGACCTCGGAGGTTGACTTGTTCGTCAAAAATCTGCTCTCACTTTGCACGAAGAATGGCTCGGGCCCCACACCAGTGCATTTGAGTGAGTTAATTGAGTTCTTAACGTTCAACATAAACGTGAGGCTGATTGCTGGGAAGAGATTCACAGCTGAGCAATATAATGAGAAAAACAGTGACGCTTGGCGTTTTGAAAAGGCTGTAAAGGATGCTTTGTATCTGCTTGGAGTTTTTGTTTGGTCAGATGCTATGCCGTGGCTTGAGTGGCTGGACAGCTTGTTTGGGCATGTGGGTTCCATGAAAAGGTGTTTTAAGGAACTTGACTGTGTGCTTGGGAAATGGCTTGAAGAGCATCGCCAGAGATCAAGGCATCAAGGCAAGATCGATAGGGTTGAAAGTGATTTGATGGATGTGATGATGTCCAGCTTTCAAGAGGAGGATGATGTAATTTTTGGCCATAGCTGTGATAATGTCATCAAAGCAACATCACTGGTAAGTGTAACAATATAAAGCTATTCAACAACAAACACTACTTGGAATCGAGCCATCAAATTACAAATTTACTCAAATTATAAAATGAAAGTGTACAAATTTTAATATCTTTGAACTCAATCCTAGACTCAGTTCATGTGTTACCTAAATCAAGGACAGAAGGAGGCCTAGGCCATAAGTGGCTCTAGCCCGCTCTTTTTTCCCCCATCCCTTTAGCATATGTGTATAGTAAATAGAAGGAGATAATAGGAACAATGATAAAATTTCAGCTTATAGTCCCCTAGACATTGAATTTTGGCTCCGCCCCTGATCAGAATGTCACGTGATAGTGAAGCCATTTGCAAGCTTGAGGCGACCAAGGCCACTCAAATTTACATGCAGCTCCCTCCGATTGGCCTCACCAATAGCTTCCACACATAATATTATTATCAAGAAGGGGTCTTTTAATTATTATACAAATATTAATTGTTTTCCTTAATTGCTTTTGGCAGGTTCTAATCTTAACTGGCACAGAAAGCACATCTGTCACTCTAACATGGGCACTTTCCCTACTACTCAACAACCCAAAAACCCTAAAAGCTGCTCAACAAGAACTGGACATCCACGTAGGAAGAGACAGATGGGTTCAAGAATCAGACCTCCCAAACCTCAAATACCTCCAAGCCATTCTCAAAGAAACCCTACGCATATACCCACCTGGCCCACTCGCAGGCCTGCGTGAAGCCACGGAGGATTGCCACTTGGCAGGCTACCATGTGCCCAAGGGCACTCGTGTACTAGTCAACATTTGGAAACTACAGCGAGACCCACGCATGTGGGCCAACCCAGGTGAATTCCAACCCGAGAGGTTCATGACCACCCATGCTGACGTGAAATTCAAAGATCAGAATAATTTTGAGTATATTCCGTTCGGCTCGGGCAGGAGGTCGTGCCCTGGCATGGTTTTGGGGCTGCAAGTGGTCCAATTAATTCTGGCTCGTTTGGTTCAGGGTTTTGATATGAGCAGGGTTGGTGAGGAGGCAGTGGACATGCGTGAAGGGCTGGGGCTTGCCCTGCCCAAAGCAAATTCGCTGGAGGCTTTGCTATCTCCACGCCTTCCTATTCACCTCTATGAAAAGCCCTGCAATTGCTAGTAGATGAGAAAGAAAATCTCTGTAATTGAGTAAAACTTTGAGTTTGGTTAGAATTATAATCATCTACTATAAATATTTGTTTTAGTTACGTATTTATTCGGGGGTTTTGTGATTTTAATATTTGACCGTTACAAGATTAGTGGTCGTTCTTATTACACAAGTTTTCACTTTTGTATTTGTCCAAAAAAAAAGTTTTCACTTTCGTCCTCATAATTTTTTTTCTTCAGTCTCACCCTGTGAGTCAATAACTTCCAGGTTGCAGAAACACTGGGGTTTTTCATGCCCAACCCATTATGTTCAACGAGGGTTGTTTTTCTTACCCCATTTGATCAGTTTTGATGAAGTAATAATAGTACTCCCTCCCTTGCAAAACTGATTCCAACGGGTGAGTTTGTGACAATTATATTGACTCAGAAAAAAAAAAAAAAAAGGGTTCTATATGAAGTTTAAATTGATTTGTTTGTAAAATTCATACAGTGGCTCTTCACAATTAACACTTAAAACTTCGTTCTTTACTAAAAAATAAAATAAAAAACACTTAAAACAAAGTTTTGAAGAAGCAAGGTAAAATTGTAGCAATGGTTCCCCAAATAAGACCCCACTTTACTTTCCGTCCTTCAACTCCAAAAATTGTAATGATCGTCACCAATCGTACTTCCCTTGACTTTGTTAAATTTTTTGTCAAAATTAAGGGCAAATTGGGAAATTCATATCAAATTTTGGGGGCAAATAAGACTACCTAGTCACCACCTCCTTCTACTCGAACCCCTACCCCTACCTGAAGGAAGTTGAGGTTCCACCCCAAAACCAATTGGTAATGGGGGGAGTAGCCCAACTCCTTATAAATCCAGGCTAGGTCCCTTAACTTTTCAATGTGGGACAAATACTCTCAACACGCCCCCTCACGTGTGGCAAACTTTCAAGCTTAATACATGAACAACACATATTGGATGGCGTGGGAGCATGTGTGGCCGTTGGGATAAGAATGAAGCAGTGCTAGGATTGGAGAGCTTGGAAATGGAAGCCATTATTAGATTACAGGGCACTCGCAGAAAGGGAGAGTGGGAAGGAGGAAGGAGACAAAGCCATTTTCTTTTTTCTTTTCTTTTTTTCTCTCTTTTTTGGGGGTGGGTTTGTGATTTTTGGTAGACCCCAAACGGCAGCAGGCAGGGGACAATGACTCTCTGTGTTGATAAAAAAAAAAGAAGTAGATTTTGTTGATGGTATATTGTGGTTGTTCTTGCGTTCTGGAGCTTCTATGACTTGGCATTTGGTTATGTATTGCAGGAAATTGAGGGAGGGGGTAGGGGTAGGGGTAATGGCAGTGGTTGGTTCAGTTGCTGGGTGGGGGTGGGGGTGGTGAGAGTGGGGATACTGGTTTTTTATTTTATTTTTATAAATGAGTTTATTTATCTAATAAAATTTGATATGAATTTTTTAATTTGCTGTCAATTTTGACGGAAAGGACGAGTGATGCAACGATAGATCTAATTGAAGGACGATTATAACAATTTTTGGAGTTGAGAAACGAAAAGTAAAGTATGGTCTTATTTGAAAGACCATTGCTACAATTTTACCAAGAAACAAATATATGAACCCAAATTCAGACTATCCCTTATTTTATCCACATCTACACAAACAGTTGATAAGTTATGGAAATTTATTTTTGTGGGCTTTATGTTTGTAGTGAACTTTATCTGTGTAGTGGGTTTTTTTGCATGGCTCGGCCATTGGTTTTCTTGTGGTGGCCTCAATTTTGTTTTGCTCTCTCTTGTGCTTTTTCATAAAATTTGTTTCTACAATAAAATACAAACGATAATTTAAATTACCGGAAAGTAAAAGAGAGTTCAAACTTGATACTGTTAGTCTACACATCAATGTACTTTTGTCCACTGGAATACACCCCGTTGGCAAAGTTTGAATGGTATACAAGTTTAACATTATTATTCATGTGTTATTACATAAACCAGAAACCATCGATACGTGGAAAACGTTTTCGACCAAGGTCCCCACCCAATGGCGTAAGCCATCAAAGTATCATCACTATCAGTATGCTATATGTAGATAATAATGAGATTCCATTTATGTTTGTGGCTGATATTTTTCAACTGGCAACGAAATCTCGTCCGTATGTTTTCATAGGCCTCATACTTTTCAACCAGGCTTGACATCAAAGGCAACGTTGTAGAACATCTTTCACCCTAGGACAAAGAATCATGATCGATCGTACAACGTTTTTTCTGTGTTTGATGTGTGTTTTTTCTTCCACCCCACACGTTGAACCTTTGAATTCTAAGGCGTACGACCATTAATTCATAGCCACTCAGATATTTACTGTAGGAATTTAGTCCAAATGTTAATTTGGTACGTAATGGTTGTTGAATGATATATGAGGTTTGAAAATCGCCAAAAACGAGTTTTTTTTTCTTTCTTTCCCAGCAGCAATGCTCTAACGGACCACAAATTTCTCAGTGCCATGTTCTCCGTACGGGGCCATGAGTGGTGTCATGGCTTTTCCTGAGTAGGACACAGCACTGTTGTTAGTACAAAAGAACCTTTAAATTATTTTGATTTACTATTTGTTAGTGTTAGATAGCTAGCTGGACGCATCAAAATAGTAAACAATACCGTCATATAAGTCTAGTACAAAGTTAGTCTTGAGGTCTCAGGTTCGAGTTCCTATAACATTTTGGTTATGTGTGTGAAATTCCCTCCCTATAATTTAAACTATCGCTTGTATTTAAAAGTAGAGTACAATGATATTTTTCAACTGGCAACGAAATCTCGTCCGTATGTTTTCATAGGCCTCATACTTTTCAACCAGGCTTGACATCAAAGGCAACGTTGTAGAACATCTTTCACCCTAGGACAAAGAATCATGATCGATCGTACAACGTTTTTTCTGTGTTTGATGTGTGTTTTTTCTTCCACCCCACACGTTGAACCTTTGAATTCTAAGGCGTACGACCATTAATTCATAGCCACTCAGATATTTACTGTAGGAATTTAGTCCAAATGTTAATTTGGTACGTAATGGTTGTTGAATGATATATGAGGTTTGAAAATCGCCAAAAACGAGTTTTTTTTTCTTTCTTTCCCAGCAGCAATGCTCTAACGGACCACAAATTTCTCAGTGCCATGTTCTCCGTACGGGGCCATGAGTGGTGTCATGGCTTTTCCTGAGTAGGACACAGCACTGTTGTTAGTACAAAAGAACCTTTAAATTATTTTGATTTACTATTTGTTAGTGTTAGATAGCTAGCTGGACGCATCAAAATAGTAAACAATACCGTCATATAAGTCTAGTACAAAGTTAATGAGGTTTAGCCTAGTGAAAAATGGTCTTGAGGTCTCAGGTTCGAGTTCCTATAATATTTTGGTCATGTGTGTGAAATTCCCTCCTTATAATTTAAACTATCGCTTGTATTTAAAAGTAGAGTACAAAGAAAAAAAAGGGTATTAATTCCGTCTTCATGAAGATATAGGTTTATACAACCATCATTATAAAAGTATCAAACTCCAACCGACACTCCAGTGAATGAAAACCCCATATTTTACATGGGGTGAGCATCCAATGTGTATCTCAATTCATGTGATACGAATCGTCCTGCTTTCAACATTATGTGACACGTACACGTACCTAATCTTTGTTTAATGCGATACGTACACGTATGTACCTAATCTTTGTTTTTTTGTTTGTTTTTGAAAGAGACTTGTCTTGTTTCTAAAACTTGCATTGTCAAGCTGTCTATAAATACGCATGCAAAATGAACTATATCCTACACGCAATTATATTCCCATTTGTAACACATACACACACACACACACTCTCTCTCTCTCCCACCCCCACCATGGATATCCAAATTCTTGAAACAATTTTATCGTTGCTTCTACTCTACGCTGCCTTGAGAATCACAGCTTACACTAGGAAGAAGATCACCAGCACAAAGACAACCGTGACGACGAAATTAGTCCCTCAACCCTCAGGAGCATGGCCCTTCATAGGCCACCTCCCTCTGCTACGTGGCAAAGACCCAGTTGCCCTAACCCTGGGAGCCATGGCCGATGACCATGGACCAATCTTCTCCCTCAAGCTTGGCCAACACCAAGTGCTGGTCCTCAGCTCCTGGGAGACAGTCAAAGAATGTCTCACAACAAACGACAGAGTTTTTGCCACACGACCAAGCATTGCAGGAGGCAAGTACTTGGGTTACGACAATGCAATTTTTTCCCTAGCCCCCTACGGCCCCTACTGGCGCCACATCCGCAAGTTGGCCACGCTGGAGCTCCTCTCGACCAAAAGAGTCGAAAGTTTTTGTTTGGTCAGATGCTATGCCGTGGCTTGAGTGGCTAGACAGCTTGTTTGGGCATGTGGGTTCCATGAAAAGGTGTTTTAAGGAACTTGACTGTGTGCTTGGGAAATGGCTTGAAGAACATCGCCAAAGATCAAGGCCTCAAGGCAAGATCGATAGGGCTGAAAGTGACTTGATGGATGTGATGATGTCTAGCTTGCAAGAGGAGGAGGATGTAATTTCTGGCCATAGCCTTGATAATGTCATCAAATCAACAGCACTGGTAAGTTTAATTCAGTGTAACAATATAAAGCTATTCAGCAACAATATTAATTATTATACAAATATTAATTGTTTTCCTTAATTGCTTTTGGCAGGTTCTAATCCTAACTGGCACAGAAAGTACATCCGTCACTCTAACATGGGCACTCTCCCTACTACTGAACAACCCAAAAACCCTAAAAGCTGCCCAACAAGAACTGGACATCCACGTAGGAAGAGACAGATGGGTTCAAGAATCAGACCTCCCAAACCTCAAATACCTCCATGCCATTCTTAAAGAAACCCTACGCGTATACCCACCTGGCCCACTCGCAGGCCTGCGTGAAGCCACGGAGGATTGCCACCTGGCAGGCTACCATGTGCCCAAGGGCACTCGTGTACTAGTCAATATTTGGAAACTACAACGGGACCCACGCATGTGGGCCAACCCAAGTGAATTCCAACCCGAGAGGTTCATGAACACCCATGCTGATGTGGAATTCAAAGGTCAAAATAATTTTGAGTATATTCCGTTCAGCTCTGGGAGGAGGTCGTGCCCTGGCATGGTTTTGGGGCTGCAAGTGGTCCAATTAATTCTGGCTCGTTTGGTTCAAGGTTTTGATATGAGTAGGGTTGGTGAGGAGGCAGTGGACATGCGTGAAGGGCTGGGGCTTGCCCTGCCCAAAGCAAATCCGCTGGAAAATTGATTTGTTTGTAAAATTCATACAGTGTCTCTTCACAAATAACACTTAAAACTTCGTTTATTACTAAAAAATAAAATAAAAAACACTTAAAACAAAATTTTGATGAAACAAAGTAAAGTTGTAGGAATGTTCCCTCAAATAACACCCCACTTTACTTTTCGTCCCTCAACTCCAAAAATTATCATGATCATCCTTTATTTAGATATCGCATTGCACATATCGTACTTCCCTCGATTCTGTTCAATTTTCTATCAAAATTTAGGGCAAATTGGAAAATTCATATCAAATTTTAGGGACAAATAAGACTTTTACCTAGTCACCACCTCATTCTACCCAAACCCCTACCCCCCCCTCCCTTCTCTCGATAAATAAAAAGTGGACGATAAGGATGAAGCAGGGCTGGGATTGGAGCGCTTGGAAATGGAAGTCATTATTAGATTACAGGGAACTCGCAGAAAGGGAGTGGGAATGATGAAGGAGACCCCAAACGACATTTTCTTTTTTCTTTTCTTTTTTTCTCTTTTTTTTGGGGGTGGATTTGTGATTTTTGGTAGACCCCAAACGACAGCAGGTGGGGGACAATGACTCTCTGTATTGATTATAAAAAAAAAGTAGATTTTGTTGATGGTATATTGTGGTTGTTCTTGCGTTTTGGGGCTTCTATGACTTGGCATTTGGTTCTGTATTGCAGGAAATTGAGAGAGAGGTTTTTATTTGAGGGAGGGGGTAGGGGTAGGGGTAATGGCAGTGGTTGGTTCAGTTGCTGGGTGGGGGTGGGGAGAGTGGGGACACTGGTTTTTATTTTTATTTTTATAAATGAGTTTATTTATCTAATAAAATTTGATATGAATTTTCTAATTTGCCTTTAATTTTAACAGAAAAACAATCAAAACTAGTGCAACTACAGATCTAATTGAAGGACGATTATAACAATTTTTGAAGTTGGGGGAAGAAAAGTAAAGTGGGGTCTTGTTTGAGGGACCATTACTACAATTTTGCCAAGAAATAAATTTAGACTATCTCTTATTTTATCCACACCTGCACAAACAGTTGATAAGTTATGGAAATTTTTTTTTGTGGGCTTTATGTTTGTAGTGAACTTTATCTATGTAGTGTGTTTTTTGCATGGCTCGGGCATTGGTTATCTTGTGGTTATCTTCTTAATAAAACTTGTTTCTAACAACAAAATACAAACGATAATTTAAACTACCGAAAAAGAGGGTTCAAACTTGATACTGTTAATTTACAAATCAATGCGCACTTTTGTCCACTAGAATACATCCTGTTAGTAAAGTTTGATTGGTATACAAATTTAACATTATTATTCATGTGTAATAACATAAACCATCGATACGTGGAAAACGTTTTCGACCAAGGTCCCCACCCAATGGCCTAATAAGCCATCAAAGTATCATCACTATCAGTACGCTATATATAGATAATGAGATTACATTTCGGTTTGTGGCTGATAGTTTTCAACTGGCAACGAAACCTCGTCCATATGTTTTCATAGGACTGATACTTTTCAACCAGGCTTTACATCAACGGCAACTTCGTAGAAAATCTGTCACCCTAGGACAAAATCATGATCGATCGAGCAACGTTTTTTCTGTGTTTGATGTGTTTTTTCTTCCACACCACACGTTTAACCTTAAAATTCTAAAATGATACGACCATTAATCAGATATGTATAATGTACTGTACCATAGGAATTTAGAAGTCAAATGTTAATTGGGTACGTAATGGTTGTTGAATGATATATGACCTGTGCCACCACCTCTCAATGAAATGGAAGGCTTTGTTAGGGTTATGAGGTGTGAAAATCGCCAATAGGGCATGGAAAGTTGGAAACCACTATTAGGAGGACGACCTCTATATATAGGGCCCGCCCGGGCCACAAATATCTCAGTGCCATGCTCTGTACTGGGTCCAATCATTTACAGCACCATTCAAGACTTTTCCTGAGGAGGAAACACACTGTTGTCAGTACAAAAGAACCTTTAAATTATTTTGATTCACTATTTGTTAGTGTTAGCTAGCTAGCTGGATCCATCATAATGGTAAACATTACCGTCGTATAAGTAGCTAGGGTACAATTTACAAAGCCAACATGGCATAGCCCAATGAAAAATGGCCTTAATTTGCAGATAAGATGTCTCAGGTTCTAACCCCATGACATCTTGGTTGTGTGTGTGTGAAATCTTCATCCCTATAATTTAGTCTATCGCTTGTACTTAAGGCCCCATTTAGTTTATGGGAAAGGAGATTTGGGGATGGGAAATCAATTGTTTTCCCATATTTGGTAAGTTTAGGCATGGGAAATCGTTGCCTGGCCCATGGGAAAGTAGGGGGAAAATGAAGTCATCCTCCCAACTTGGGTTTTGTTTTCCCTCCTCATGGGAAAGTTTAGGAAAATGAGCCAATAGTAAATAAACATTTTTCATGACCATTTTGTCCCCATTAACAATTTAGAATTACAATATATCATTAAATGCATTCCTTTTTTTTATTTGATTTAATATGGGTATAATTGAAAATTTATACAAACTTTGTTTTCCATTCACGCTCAAAACAAACATGAGAAAAGAAATAAAGTGATATCTCTCGATTACTTTCCCAGCATTACCAAACGTGGGAAATGAATCTTCCATTTCCCATCCCTTGGGAAATGACTTGGGAAATGATTTCCCCTCAAATTTATTCCGTGAAAAAAAGGGTATTAATTAATTCCATCTTCATGAACAAATGGGAATTAGGAATTAGTTTCCTATATAATCATGGCAAAAAAGAAAGAGAAAATTAGGCCCCAATTTTGACTTTGAGCATATACGTAGACACATTAATATACCTAAAAATAATATATTTATTTTTACGTAATTTAGTTTTTTTTTTAAAATACAAAGGATATGGGGAGGAGAGTTTATTACACAAATGTAGGCTTTTTACATAATTCATTGGGGTTCGAACATGTGAGACTGAGACCAGTGGCAGACCCAGACTTTCGTTCATCTGGGGGCTTAAAGAAATTCAACCAATATATAATCAAACAAAAAATATTTCAAACTTTAAATATTAATAGCATTGTCTAATAAGTAAATTTACAATTGTCCTCGACGACTTTTCATATTCTGAAAACGTTGCATAATAAGCTCATTATCAATACTATTAAATATGTCTTTTTCAAGATATACTACGAAGCAATCATTCATCCATTGGTCTCCCATTCGATTACGCATTCTGCTCTTCACGATGTTCATAGCAGAGAATGCCCTTTCTGCTGAAGCTGTTGCAACTGGAAGTGTTAACGCCAATTTTATGAGAAGATAAACTAGTGGATATGCCTTATCCTTTTTTGTCTCAACTAGTTTTTTTTGCAAGAGCAACAATACCTTGTAATTCTAAAAAGTTGGTGTTGGAATGCATATCATCAATATAAGTTTGAAGTTGATCTTTAAGTACCTCAAGTTCTTGTGACGAAAAATCATTCGGGTAAAGTTGAGCAAGCCGAATGAGCTTTTGCTTATCAAAAGAAGAAAATGAATCATTTGGACTCAAGCATGCCAAGCAAAGTAACAACTCAGTGTTGGCCTCATTGAAACGACTATTTAACTCTTGGAGTTGCAAAGCTATCACTTCATAGAAAAAATCAACACGATAATAATGCATATTTGTGATTTTTGGACCGTTGTGTCGTGACCTCCCTCGAGCTAGAAACATATCACCCTTGTTAGGAACATCAATACTTTGATCCCTGCAAAAAACAGAAACTTCCTCCAATAAAGAATCCCATCCATTCTCCCTCATCTTCTGGAATTGTTGCTTACATAATTCAACTAAATTCATGGCATTTACAATATCTTGATCATCCCTCTGTAAGGCTTGTGACAATGCATTTGTGATTCCAAGTAGATTCCTCATCAAATGCAAACTGAATACAAAATCAAATGATTGCACTAATCCTAACAGTATAAATGCCTCATGTTTTTTTTTTTTATCAACAGTCAATCTATCATTTGCAATTTCATCAAGCACATCAATTGTAGATGAGAACATGGTAATAAAGTTTATTAATGTACCATAATATGAGCCCCAATGTATATCACATGAACGCTTAATCTCTATTGCTTGATTTAAACCTTTCCCACTAGAAAGCTCCCCATTAATCAGTGCTTCAACTACTTTGAGAGCTTGCTTATCTCAAAGAATGTCACGATGCTTCGATGATGCTCCAACAATATTTACCACATTAGAAACGAAGGTGAAGAAAGCACCTATGAGGCTATGTTTTTTTGCCAAACCCACAATAGCCAACTGAAGTTGATGTGCAAAACAGTGAACATAGTAAGCAGACTCATTCTCCCTCATAATAAGTGTCTTCAGACCATTGAACTCTCCACTCATATTACTAGCCCCATCATAACCTTGACCTTGTAATCTGCACATACTCAATTTATGTCTAGAAAATAATGCATCAATACTTGCTTTAAGTGACTCAGCTGTGGTTCTTGTAACATGTTCAATACCTATGAACCGTTCAATCACACATCCTTTCTTGTCTACATAACAAAACATAACAACCATCTTCTCTTTTACTGATACATCACGAGATTCATCAACTAAAATAGAAAAGAATGCATCATCCATATCTCTAATAATAGCATCAGTTGTTTCAACAGCTGCAGCATTTACAATGTCTTTTTGAATCTTAGGTGAAGTTACTTTGAGGTTTTCAGGAGAATTTTTTAAAGCAACAGCTCTAACTTCCTCATTGTGATCAACAAGAAATTGCAAAAGCTCAAGAAAATTACCTTGATTGCTTGAATCCTCAGACTCATCGTGGCCACAAAAGGCAAGACCTTGTCGTAGAAGAAATCTAATACAATCAACACATGCATTCAATCTGATTCTATAGTCAATTCGAGATTGATGTGAGTGCTTATGGAAAACATTTTCAATATGTTGTTTTTCATTCATTAAGGCTTGACATTTTTTCAGAGCTTGGTTATGGGAACTGTTGGGACCTCCAACATGAACTTGAAATCTTTCCTTTTTCTTCCAATTTGAAAAACCTGTACCAACAAATGAGTCACCTCCAGCTTTCTCTCCCAAATTTGTTTTAAAAAGATAACAACATAAGCAAAATGCAGCATCTTCTTTGATGCTATATTCCAACCAATAAGGGAATTCATCAAACCATGCCGGGTTGAATCGTCTTGACTCTTTTCCAAATTTCTTTTGAGGGAAATCATGATTTCTAGGCTGACAAGGGCCTTTTTGTAAGTAAGCTCTTCTAATTTCATCTCGAATGTTTGGATTGTAATCTGTTGGCACTAAAACTAAACAGATAGAGATAGGTGCAACTTACAGGTGATGTGGACGATCAAGGATCGATTGAGCATTCAACGCAGGTTCTTCTCGTCCTGGGATGCCGATCCTGAATCAAAAGAAGTCGAGGCTCGTGAGGTCTATGGCACCGGTGTGGGACTAGCCTAAGACCCTCCGATGCCGAAGTAAGTTTCTTTCTAAGAGCTTTTGCTACTGACAATGTATTTAGTATAAAAGTCAAAATGAAAAGTCTTACCCCTTGTGTTGTAGTAAAGGGGCCTATTTATAGAGGGCATTTAGTATGCTTTATGTACTTAATTTCGATGTGGGACTCGTGGGAGGGTCCTCCGAGGTTAACACGAGTCTTTGGATATTTAGGGCGGAGCCTTCGAGGTTTGTTCCGCAAAATCGCCAACCCGTACCGATTATAGGCCTGGCTCGAAGTCATTGGTAGCTAATGCCGATTGGCTAGGCGCTTGGGAGAGCTTACCATTCCACGTGTCAGAGTGTGAGCAGAGGGTCAGATATGGTACACACATAATCTAAAATCCGAGTTCGTAAACCAGGATCAGAATGAAGATCTGACATATTGATTTCTATGCAACTTTGCTTTGAACTATCATCACTTCTCCCAATAGGTCCTGACAACTCCAACTCGGATTTTCTTTTAAATATTTTTCCATAACTGTCATAAATAGTTTATATAATTTTTTTATCAAGATATATAATAATAATAATAATAATAATAATAATATCAATCATCTGTACAAACTGAATGCATATAAATAAGAATATAATGAAATTAGTTTGTAAAAAACAACTAAGTACTACCCTGTAAAATCAATTGAAGTAGCGAGTTTGATTTGTTGGGCTGCAGACTTTTGTCAAATAATGAGTTTGGCGGCTAAGTTGAAGCAGAGATGAGCCTTTAATGAATTTTTTAATTCCCAAAATACCATTATTCATTTTTAAAAATGACACCACCTCCACTTCTACATCCACCTCCACCACTACATTCACCACCTCCACAACCACCACCACTACCACATCCTCCTCCTCCTCCTCTGCCACCACCACCACAAGCACCACCACAACCACCTCCTCCTCCAAAACCTCCACATCCACCACCACCTCCAAAACCAACACCACCACCACCACCATGCTGACACTACTACCACCACCACCACCTCCACCGCCGCCATCCCCACCACCACCACTACTATAACCACCAACTCCACCTTCATCACCACCACAACATCCACTCCATCACTACCACTACCACCACATGATTAGTACATAACAGTTTTAACATCATGTTTAGTTTAGTCATTATTAATAGTTACAACAATTTTATATTAAAATTTACCAAACGGTTTTGATACTGCTTTTTGTATTAACAGCACTTTAAAAATATTATTTACCGAACATGGAGCTGCTTTACTTTACAACTAATTATTTTCAAAGCACAGCAGAAGCAACTTTTTTTTAAAGTGACAACAACCCCAAACTGGGCCTAAGTGTGGGCAGCTGCCCATAGTTGGCTTTAATTGGATCTGCCCCTGACTGAGACCACTAGTCTACAAGTCAAGACCCGTTAATTAACTGAGTTTTAATAACCCTACAAACACCTACTTGTATGTTCATAATTTAGTAGTAATGTATATACGAATATATAGAGCCAAAGTATCGCGCATATATATTATTATTTTTAAAGTATCAAACTCCAACCGCCACTCCAGTGAATGAAAACCATAGATGTTGGAAAGAGAAAAAAATTAAATATCTAATTATCATATATATTTGACATGTGGTGAGCATCCAATGTGTATCTCAATTGCATGTGATATGTACACGTACCTAATGTTTGTGCGCGTGTGAGGTTCAATTTGCACTCATTTTCAATTTGTCTATAAATACACATGCAAAATGAACTATATCCTACACGCAATTATATTCCCATTTGTAACACACACTCTCCCTCTCTCTCTCTCTCTCTCCACCACCATGGATTTTGCAATTTCCCCAATCCAAATTCTTGAAACAATTTTATCTTTGCTTCTTCTCTACGTTGCCTTGAGAATCACAGCTCACACTAAGAAGAAGATCACCAGCACAAAGACGACCGTGACGACCAAATTAGTCCCCCAACCCTCTGGAGCATGGCCCTTCATAGGCCACCTTCCTCTGCTACGTGGCAAAGACCCAGTTGCCATAACCCTGGGAGCCATGGCCGATGACCATGGACCGATCTTCTCCCTCAAGCTTGGCCAACACCAAGTGCTGGTCCTCAGCGCCTGGGAGACAGTCAAAGAATGTCTCACAACAAACGACAGAGTTTTTGCCACACGACCAAGCATTGCAGGAGGCAAGTACTTGGGCTACGACAATGCAATTTTTTTCCTAGCCCCATACGGCCCCTATTGGCGCCACATCCGCAAGTTGGCCACGCTGGAGCTCCTCTCGACCAAAAGAGTCGAAACGCTGAGCCACGTTAGGACCTCGGAGGTTGACTTGTTCATAAAAACTTTGCTTTCACTTTGCATGAAGAATGGCGCAGGCCCCACGCCAGTGCATTTGAGTGAGTTAATTGAGTTCTTAACGTTCAACATAAATGTGAGGCTGATTGCTGGGAAGAGATTTACAACTGAGGAATATAATGAGAAAAACAGTGAGGCTTGGGGTTTTGAAAAGGCTGTGAAGGAGGCTTTGTATCTGTTTGGTGTTTTTGTTTGGTCAGATGCTATGCCGTGGCTTGAGTGGCTAGACAGCTTGTTTGGGCATGTGGGTTCCATGAAAAGGTGTTTTAAGGAACTTGACTGTGTGCTTGGGAAATGGCTTGAAGAACATCGCCAAAGATCAAGGCCTCAAGGCAAGATCGATAGGGCTGAAAGTGACTTGATGGATGTGATGATGTCTAGCTTGCAAGAGGAGGAGGATGTAATTTCTGGCCATAGCCTTGATAATGTCATCAAATCAACAGCACTGGTAAGTTTAATTTAGTGTAACAATATAAAGCTATTTGTATTAATTATTATACAAATATTAATTGTTTTCCTTAATTGCTTTTGGCAGGTTCTAATCCTAACTGGCACAGAAAGTACATCCGTCACTCTAACATGGGCACTCTCCCTACTACTGAACAACCCAAAAACCCTAAAAGCTGCCCAACAAGAACTGGACATCCACGTAGGAAGAGACAGATGGGTTCAAGAATCAGACCTCCCAAACCTCAAATACCTCCATGCCATTCTCAAAGAAACCCTACGCGTATACCCACCTGGCCCACTCACAGGCCTGCGTGAAGCCACGGAGGATTGCCACCTGGCAGGCTACCACGTGCCCAAGGGCACCCGTGTACTAGTCAACATTTGGAAACTACAGCGGGACCCGCGCATGTGGGCCAACCCAAGTGAATTCCAACCCGAGAGGTTCATGAACACCCATGCTGATGTGGAATTCAAAGGTCAAAATAAATTTGAGTATATTCCGTTCAGCTTTGGGAGGAGGTCGTGCCCTGGCATGGTTTTCGGGCTGCAAGTGGTCCAATTAATTCTGGCTCGTTTGGTTCAGGGTTTTGATATGAGCAGGGTTGGTGAGGAGGCTGTGGACATGCGTGAAGGGCTGGGGCTTGCCCTGCCCAAAGCAAATCCGCTGGAGGCTTTGCTATCTCCACGCCTTCCTCTTCACCTCTATAAATAATGTATTTGAAGAAGTTGGCACCTTCAAACGCGGGCATGAAACGTTATAGTTCACTTGATCATATATTGGTTATATAATAAATTCACTTGTGCCCAATATGTAACGTTATGAATTTTAAGTAAGGAGGTGAAGATATAGGACAATGTTACTCTTGTAAATGGCTTCATGTACGTATACGTATGTACCCTATACTCTCGTAATTTATGAATGCATTAATATTTTGTCACTTCCATTTATTTAAGAGATGAGATGAGATGAGAGCGAGAGTGAGAGAGAAAAGAAATTGAAGGACTGTTGAATTTCTAGGGGTTTTCAAGAGGGGGGGCGAAGGAGGAAGACGGAAGGGACCATAAATATTAAACGGTTGGGTTTATTTATTTTTTTTTCTGTTTTTTTTTTCGGTGTGAAATTCTTTTATTTATATAACAAATTATGTAATTAAAATAGATGAGATGGCAGATGACATGAGTTGCCATGTCATGTGCCACATGTGTTGGTATCCAAAAGTTGGTAAACAAGTTGGTGCTCGTAGCGTTATTGCCCATTAGATATCTGAATGGGCAACAAAATCAGCTGCCAATTTCTGGACTTCGTCCCACTAGTATGTATTTCAAAACCCAATATTGTTTTCCATGTTTCTGATTTTTGTGTGTTTTGCTTTTCCTTGTTTCTGATTATGGGTTGTTTGTTCTACGCAGCAAACAACTTTTCGACCAGGAAGATGTGGATGTGGTCTTTCCCACTTGATAAAGAGAAAGGCATCACTCTTGAAGACTTCAAGCTCATAAAGATGCATATGGCCAGCTGTATTTTCCCTTTCTCTCTCCCCTCTCTTGTTGGCTTTGGTTTCATATTATGTTTCTGTTTTGATTGCCATGAATTGGGTTTTTGTTTTACTTGTTTTTATAGGATTTTAAATATGAGTTTTGTTATATGGGTTTTTGTTATTTTTTTGATAATATCTGTGCTTGATGCTGAATTGTTACATTTGGATTGAACTTTCTTCATTTCAATTGAGCTTCTTATGCTCCTCCATTTAAGAACTTGACTAGAGATGAAAAACATTATAAGTTTTGACAGGAACAGGATCCCAATGTCAAGAATCCCTAAATGAGGAATTTTGAGTACATTCCGTTCAGCTCAGGCAGGAGGTCATGCCCTGACATGGTTTTTGGGCTGCAAGTTGGTCCAATTAATTCTGGCTCGTTTGGTTCAGGGTTTTGATATGAGCAGGGTTGGTGAGGAGGCAGTGGACATGCGTGAAGGGCTGGGGCTTGCCCTGCCAAAAGCAAATTCGCTGGAGGCTTTGCTATCTCCAGGCCTTCCTCTTCACCTCTATGAAAGCCCTGCAATTGCTAGTAGATGAGAAAGAAGATCCCTGTAATTGAGTAAAACTTTGAGTTTGGTTAGAATTATAATCTTCAACTCATGCGTATGTATTTTTACGTTTATTTGGAGGTTACATCTACTTTAAATATTTGTTTTAGTTACGTATTTATTCGGGGGGTTTTGTGATTTTAATATTTGACCGTTACAAGATTAATGGTCGTTCTTATTACACAAGTTTTCACTTTCGTTATTGTCCCAAAAAAAGGTTTTCACTTTCATCCTCGTAATTTTTTTTCTTCAGTCTCACCCTGTGAGTCAATAACTACCAGGTTGCAGAAACACTGGGGTGTTTTTCATGCCCAACACATGATGTTCAACGAGGGTTGTTTTTCTTACCCCATTTGATCAGTTTTGATGAAGTAATAATAGTACTCCCTCCCTTGCAAAACTGATTCCAACGGGTGAGTTTGTGACAATTATATTGACTTTCTACTTCAGAAAAAAATAAAATTGGGTTCTATATGAAGTTTAAATTGATTTGTTTGTAAAATTCATACAGTGTCTCTTCACAAATAACACTTAAAACTTCGTTTATTACTAAAAAATAAAATAAAAAACACTTAAAACAAAATTTTGATGAAACAAAGTAAAGTTGTAGGAATGTTCCCTCAAATAACACCCCACTTTACTTTTCGTCCCTCAACTCCAAAAATTATCATGATCATCCTTTATTTAGATATCGCATTGCACATATCGTACTTCCCTCGATTCTGTTCAATTTTCTATCAAAATTTAGGGCAAATTGGAAAATTCATATCAAATTTTAGGGACAAATAAGACTTTTACCTAGTCACCACCTCATTCTACCCAAACCCCTACCCCCCCTCCCTTCTCTCGATAAATAAAAAGTGGACGATAAGGATGAAGCAGGGCTGGGATTGGAGCGCTTGGAAATGGAAGTCATTATTAGATTACAGGGAACTCGCAGAAAGGGAGTGGGAATGATGAAGGAGACCCCAAACGACATTTTCTTTTTTCTTTTCTTTTTTTCTCTTTTTTTTGGGGGTGGATTTGTGATTTTTGGTAGACCCCAAACGACAGCAGGTGGGGGACAATGACTCTCTGTATTGATTATAAAAAAAAAGTAGATTTTGTTGATGGTATATTGTGGTTGTTCTTGCGTTTTGGGGCTTCTATGACTTGGCATTTGGTTCTGTATTGCAGGAAATTGAGAGAGAGGTTTTTATTTGAGGGAGGGGGTAGGGGTAGGGGTAATGGCAGTGGTTGGTTCAGTTGCTGGGTGGGGGTGGGGAGAGTGGGGACACTGGTTTTTATTTTTATTTTTATAAATGAGTTTATTTATCTAATAAAATTTGATATGAATTTTCTAATTTACCTTTAATTTTAGCAGAAAAACAATCAAAACTAGTGCAACTACAGATCTAATTGAAGGACGATTATAACAATTTTTGAAGTTGGGGGAAGAAAAGTAAAGTGGGGTCTTGTTTGAGGGACCATTACTACAATTTTGCCAAGAAATAAATTTAGACTATCTCTTATTTTATCCACACCTGCACAAACAGTTGATAAGTTATGGAAATTTTTTTTTGTGGGCTTTATGTTTGTAGTGAACTTTATCTATGTAGTGTGTTTTTTGCATGGCTCGGGCATTGGTTATCTTGTGGTTATCTTCTTAATAAAACTTGTTTCTAACAACAAAATACAAACGATAATTTAAACTACCGAAAAAGAGGGTTCAAACTTGATACTGTTAATTTACAAATCAATGCGCACTTTTGTCCACTAGAATACATCCTGTTAGTAAAGTTTGATTGGTATACAAATTTAACATTATTATTCATGTGTAATAACATAAACCATCGATACGTGGAAAACGTTTTCGACCAAGGTCCCCACCCAATGGCCTAATAAGCCATCAAAGTATCATCACTATCAGTACGCTATATATAGATAATGAGATTACATTTCGGTTTGTGGCTGATAGTTTTCAACTGGCAACGAAACCTCGTCCATATGTTTTCATAGGACTGATACTTTTCAACCAGGCTTTACATCAACGGCAACTTCGTAGAAAATCTGTCACCCTAGGACAAAATCATGATCGATCGAGCAACGTTTTTTCTGTGTTTGATGTGTTTTTTCTTCCACACCACACGTTTAACCTTAAAATTCTAAAATGATACGACCATTAATCAGATATGTATAATGTACTGTACCATAGGAATTTAGAAGTCAAATGTTAATTGGGTACGTAATGGTTGTTGAATGATATATGACCTGTGCCACCACCTCTCAATGAAATGGAAGGCTTTGTTAGGGTTATGAGGTGTGAAAATCGCCAATAGGGCATGGAAAGTTGGAAACCACTATTAGGAGGACGACCTCTATATATAGGGCCCGCCCGGGCCACAAATATCTCAGTGCCATGCTCTGTACTGGGTCCAATCATTTACAGCACCATTCAAGACTTTTCCTGAGGAGGAAACACACTGTTGTCAGTACAAAAGAACCTTTAAATTATTTTGATTCACTATTTGTTAGTGTTAGCTAGCTAGCTGGATCCATCATAATGGTAAACATTACCGTCGTATAAGTAGCTAGGGTACAATTTACAAAGCCAACATGGCATAGCCCAATGAAAAATGGCCTTAATTTGCAGATAAGATGTCTCAGGTTCTAACCCCATGACATCTTGGTTGTGTGTGTGTGAAATCCTTATCCCTATAATTTAGTCTATTGCTTGTACTGAAGGCCCCATTTGGTTTATGGGAAAGGAGATTTGGGGATGAGAAATCAATTGTTTTCCCATATTTGGTAAGTTTAGGCATGGGAAATCGTTGCCTGGCCCATGGGAAAGTAGGGGGAAAATGAAGTCATCCTCCCAACTTGGGTTTTGTTTTCCCTCCTCATGGGAAAGTTTAGGAAAATGAGCCAATAGTAAATAAACATTTTTCATGACCATTTTGTCCCCATTAACAATTTAGAATTACAATATATCATTAAATGCATTCCTTTTTATTTTATTTGATTTAATATGGGTATAATTGAAAATTTATACAAACTTTGTTTTCCATTCACGCTCAAAACAAACATGAGAAAAGAAATAAAGTGATATCTCTCGATTACTTTCCCAGCATTACCAAACGTGGGAAATGAATCTTCCATTTCTCATCCTTTGGGAAATGACATGGGAAATGATTTCCCCTCAAATTCATTCAACGAAAAAAAAAAGGGTATTAATTAATTCCATCTTCATGAACAAATGGGAACTAGGAATTAGTTTCCAATATAATCATGGCAAAAAAGAAAGAGAAAATTAGGCCCCAATTTTGACTTTGAGCATATACGTAGACACATTAATATACCTAAAAATAATATATTTATTTTTACGTAATTTAGTTTTTTTTTTAAAATACAAAGGATATGGGGAGGAGAGTTTATTACACAAATGTAGGCTTTTTACATAATTCATTGGGGTTCGAACATGTGAGACTGAGACCAGTGGCAGACCCAGACTTTCGTTCATCTGGGGGCTTAAAGAAATTCAACCAATATATAATCAAACAAAAAATATTTCAAACTTTAAATATTAATAGCATTGTCTAATAAGTAAATTTACAATTGTCCTCGACGACTTTTCATATTCTGAAAACGTTGCATAATAGCCCGGTTCATCTCCAAGGCTACCGATCGGTGCGCTCCATTCTTCAAAGCCCTCAAAGGAAGCAAACGGCAGATTGTCTGGACTGCCGAATGCGATCGCGCCTTCCAAGATCTTAAGGCCTACATGAGCAGAGCACCCCTACTATCCACTCCTCTTCCCGGCGAAGAACTCATCCTCTACCTCTCGGTTTCCGCAACGGCACTTAGCTCTGTGCTCATTCGCAAGCCGAACGACATAGAACTCCCCATTTTCTACACTAGCCATGCCTTGCAAGACGCTGAGATTCGGTACCCCGAGCTAGAAAAACTCGCCTACGCTCTCGTCCTTTCAGCACGCAAGCTTCGGCCATACTTCCAAGCTCACAGCATTACCGTCCTCACCGATCAGCCTCTGCGCCAGATACTCCAGAGACCGGAGACATCCGGTCGGCTAGTCAAATGGGCCATCGAGCTCGGCGAATTCGACATCCACTACCACCCTCGTCCTGCCGAGAAGGGACAGGCTGTAGCCGATTTCATCTCTGAGTTGACCGCGTCCGAGGGGCCAGATTCGAAGGACGCCGCCTCCGATTCATCTTTAATCCGTCGATTCCCCTTTGGACTCTTTACGTGGACGGTTCGTCCAACCGACAGGGCAGCGGAGCTGGCCTGGTACTAAAGGCCCCTGACCAAACAACCATCGAGTATGCCATCCGATTCCAATTCCGGACTTCCAACAATGAAGCCGAATATGAAACTCTGTTGGCAGGCCTTCGGCTCGCTAAAGAAATGGGCGCTCAGCAACTCAGGATCTGTAGCGACTCGCAACTTGTCGTCAACCAGATACTGACTGAATTTGAAGCCAAAGACACTTCGATGGTTGCCTACTTGACACACGCTCGCCGATTGCTCCACCACTTCACTGCGTACCAAGTTCAACAGATCCCCAGATCCGAGAACAGCCACGCCGATGCTCTATCACGCCTTGCATCGGCGATCGACGACAAC
>NW_018921697.1:239778-263981 GCF_002207925.1 Prunus avium | reverse complement strand
AGTTTTAATAACCCTACAAACACCTACTTGTATGTTCATAATTTAGTAGTAATGTATATACGAATATATAGAGCCAAAGTATCGCGCATATATATTATTATTTTTAAAGTATCAAACTCCAACCGCCACTCCAGTGAATGAAAACCATAGATGTTGGAAAGAGAAAAAAATTAAATATCTAATTATCATATATATTTGACATGTGGTGAGCATCCAATGTGTATCTCAATTGCATGTGATATGTACACGTACCTAATGTTTGTGCGCGTGTGAGGTTCAATTTGCACTCATTTTCAATTTGTCTGTTTGTTTATTTGAAATTTCTAAAAATGAAAGACACGTGATTTGTTTGTTTGTTTTTGAAAGAGACATATCATGTTTCTAAAAATTTCTGAACATTGCACTGTCTATAAATACACATGCAAAATGAACTCTATCCTACACGCAATTATATTCCAATTTGTAACACACACTCTCCCTCCCTCTCTCTCTCTCTCTCTCTCTCTCTCTCTCTCTCCACCACCATGGATTTTACAATTTCCCCAATCCAAATTCTTGAAACAATTTTATCTTTGCTTCTTCTCTACGTTGCCTTGAGAATCACAGCTCACACTAAGAAGAAGATCACTAGCACAAAGACGACCGTGATGACCAAATTAGTCCCCCAACCCTCTGGAGCATGGCCCTTCATAGGCCACCTCCCTCTGCTACGTGGCAAAGACCCAGTTGCCATAACCCTGGGAGCCATGGCCGATGACCATGGACCAATCTTCTCCCTCAAGCTTGGCCAACACCAAGTGCTGGTCCTCAGCGCCTGGGAGACAGTCAAAGAATGCCTCACAACAAACGATAGAGTTTTCGCCACACGAGCAAGCATTGCAGGAGGCAAGTACTTGGGCTACGACAATGCACTTTTTGCCCTAGCCCCCTACGGGCCGTACTGGCGCCACGTCCGCAAGTTGGCCACGCTGGAGCTCCTCTCGACCAAAAGAGTCGAAATGTTGAGCCACGTTAGGACCTCGGAGGTTGACTTGTTCATCAAAAATCTGCTCTCACTTTGCACGAAGAATGACGCGGGCCTCACGCCAGTGCATTTGAGTGAGTTAATTGAGTTCTTAACGTTCAACATAAACGTGAGGCTGATTGCTGGGAAGAGATTCACAGTTGAGCAATATAATGAGAAGAACAGTGAGGCTTGTCGTTTTGAAAAGGCTGTAAAAGAGGCTTTGTATCTGTTTGGCGTTTTTGTTTGGTCAGATGCTATGCCGTGGCTTGAGTGGCTAGACAGCTTGTTTGGGCATGTGGGTTCCATGAAAAGGTGTTTTAAGGAACTTGACTGTGTGCTTGGGAAATGGCTTGAAGAACATCGCCAAAGATCAAGGCCTCAAGGCAAGATCGATAGGGCTGAAAGTGACTTGATGGATGTGATGATCTCCAGCTTGCAAGAGGAGGAGGATGTAATTTCTGGCCATAGCCTTGATAATGTCATCAAATCAACAGCACTGGTAAGTTTAATTTAGTGTAACAATATAAAGCTATTTGTATTAATTATTATACAAATATTAATTGTTTTCCTTAATTGCTTTTGGCAGGTTCTAATCCTAACTGGCACAGAAAGTACATCCGTCACTGTAACATGGGCACTCTCCCTACTACTGAACAACCCAAAAACCCTAAAAGCTGCCCAACAAGAACTGGACATCCACGTGGGAAGAGACAGATGGGTTCAAGAATCAGACCTCCCAAACCTCAAATACCTCCATGCCATTCTCAAAGAAACCCTACGCGTATACCCACCTGGCCCACTCGCAGGCCTGCGTGAAGCCACGGAGGATTGCCACCTGGCAGGCTACCACGTGCCCAAGGGCACTCGTGTACTAGTCAACATTTGGAAACTACAGCGGGACCCGCGCATGTGGGCCAACCCAAGTGAATTCCAACCCGAGAGGTTCATGAACACCCATGCTGATGTGGAATTCAAAGGTCAAAATAATTTTGAGTATATTCCGTTCAGCTTTGGGAGGAGGTCGTGCCCTGGCATGGTTTTGGGGCTGCAAGTGGTCCAATTAATTCTGGCTCGTTTGGTTCAGGGTTTTGATATGAGTAGGGTTGGTGAGGAGGCAGTGGACATGCGTGAAGGGCTGGGGCTTGCCCTGCCCAAAGCAAATCCGCTGGAGGCTTTGCTATCTCCACGCCTTCCTCTTCACCTCTATAAATAATGTATTTGAAGAAGTTGGCAGCTTCAAACGTGGGCATGAAATGTTATAGTTCACTTGATCATATATTGGTTATATAATAAATTCACTTGTGCCCAATATGTAACGTTATGAATTTTAAGTAAGGAGCTGAAGATATAGGACAACGTTAATCTTGTAAATGGCTTCATGTACGTATACGTATGTACACTACACTCTCGTAATATATGAATGCATTAATATTTTGTCACTTCCATTTATTTAAGAGATGAGATGAGATGAGAGCGAGAGTGAGAGAGAAAAGAAAGGACATAGGGCCATTCACAATTTTGCATGAATTTGTAAGAATTTGCAAGTCTTTTGCAAAGAAATAATTCTTAAAGAAACAAAAACATGGACTTTACAGACATTAACTCACCGATTGGAAGTTGGTGGTGGAGCTGTCAATGTCTTTTTTTTTTTTAAATGTGTAAAACATTCACATTAACCTCATAGACGGTGTCCGGGTCCACCCATTCTTGTTTGGTAATGTGTTCTTGTTGGCCTGTCATGTCAGCTACAGTTTGAAAGACCGATATACTCTCAATCATTCAGGGGTTTTGGACAAAATCTCAAATCAAACTCAAATATATAATTACGACACTTGGCTCTATTAGGAGAATTACTCTCATTATAGACTTGTATTGTAGGGTGCATTTTTGCTCACCACTTTAACCATAGGTGTACTCTCACCACCATCCTCAATGCTTGACACGTGTCCATAGGTATAATCATGATTCTATAAATACAAAGCAAAAGTTAACTATGGTTATGTCTATGGACATGTGTCAAACATTGAGGATGGTGATGAGGATATACCTATAGTTAAAGTGGTGAGCAAAAATGCTCCCTTGTATTGTATGGGTGCGTACACTTTTATTCCTACATCACTTATCACGTTACGTGTTGTATACACCCATGTGAGTTTTACCAAGTCGGTGGACTAAGTCATGATTGAATCCTTTTTTTATTTCGGATATTAAGTCATATACTCATTTGTAGCACTAATAATATAGATAAATCCTACATCATTTAATTTCTATAAACAAATCCAAAAAAAACTCAAAAAATGACAGTTGGCCCTATTGAATTTAATTATGAAATTACTTTGATGCCCTATTGAGTGTTTTGGGCCTTTTTATGAGGTTTTGGAGTTGTGTTTGTTTTAAGAAATTAATAACAGTTTTGTAATTTAAAAGAAGTTAAAAGTTTTTGTTGTTATGTTGTAAATGGGTTTTGTGTGTGTTTCTAAAGTCCATTTCATATAGGGTGTTTTTTTTCTTAATAATTTGGGCTCCCATATTGGGTATAATTGTAAATCTCTCCTTTTCTTTTTCTTTTTTATGATGATACAATTCGTCTTCTTTTGTTCTTCAAGATTTTAGGAAGTGAAAAAAAGTTAAAAATATAATAAAATTGCCGGGTGTAAATTAGCAAGTGCTAACGAACTCATAGTTCAATGTTAAGAGTATTTGTCGCAGATCAATAATCTCGGATTCAAGCCTTAATGACACCTCCTTGTACCCTTCCAAACTTTAATAACAAAAAGAAAAAAGAAAAAAGAAAAAAGAAAAAAAGTAGCGACTGCCTTTTTTCTTTTTCCTTTTTTGTTAATTGGGCTAGTTCAATTGGATCGAAAGAGATGGGTAGCCCATTAGATAATCTGAATGGGCAACAAAATTGGCTGAACTCCCAATCTAAAAACGTTCTACAGGGTCCAATTTCTACTTGCCCGGTGAATAGAATCTGGAACGAGGAAGTAATTGACTGTTGGGGGAACTCAGACACTTTGAATCTCCCAGGAAAGAAATGGCTGCCAATTTCTGGACGTCGTCCCACTAGTATGTATTTCAAAACCCAATAATGTTTTCCATGTTTATGATTTTTGTTGTGTGTTTTGCTTTTCCTTGTTTCTGATTATGGGTTGTTTGTTTTACGCAGCAAACAGCTTTTCGACCAGGAAGATGTGGATGTGGTCTTCCCACTTGATAAAGAGAAAGGCATCACTCTTGAAGACTTCAAGCTCATAAAGATGCATATGGCCAGCTGTATTTTCCCTTTCTCTCTCCCCTCTCTTGTTGGCTTTGGTTTCATATTATGTTTCTGTTTTGATTGCCATGAATTGGGTTTTTGTTTTACTTGTTTTTATAGGATTTTAAATGAGTTTTGTTATACGGGTTTTTGTTAATTTTTTGATAATATCTGTGCTTGATGCTGAACTGTTACATTTGGATTGAACTTTCTTCATTTCAATTGAGCTTCTTATGCCCCTCCATTTAAGAACTTGACTAGAGATGAAAAACATTATAAGTTTTGACAGGAACAGGATCCCAATATCAAGAATGCCTAAACGAGGAAATGAAATCTACATTTGGGATCTTTTTAACCGGATTGAAACTGTAGAAAAAACTAATAGTTCTTCTATCATGTGGTTGTGTGTGTTGGTGATTTGCTAGATTTTCATTTTCCTTAGAAGTTGTCATATGGAGCTTTGGCTTTTTACCATCTTACGAAGTTCTTATTTTTTGGTATTTCTTTGTTGAAGTGATGTTATTTGTGATGAATATCCTTCAATATATACCATATTACTCTTTTTTTATGTACTGCTTATGACTTATGTTTTGTATATCTTTACTATAAATTAATAGATTTTTCCTCTTTCTTTTCTTTCAGATATATCAAAATTGGCACAACATGTAAAAGTGAGGCAAAGGTCGAGCTGATTGCTTCATTTACTTGAAGTGTAGGAAATTCTTAATTTACTTCTGCCTATTTATCTGATCTCTTATTTACTGGTTTCAGGGTTGTAGCTACTGCAGTTACATATATGAGACGAGTGTACACCAGGTATCTTAACTAATTATCCAATAGTGGGAGAAAAATGCTCAGTCACTAACCATAACTTCATGGTTCCTTCCTTATTTGAATGTATGGGTTGTTCTCTCGTGGAAGTTCTGAGAGGGTTGTTAACTTATCCCCTAAATCCTGCATTTCATGTTTGAGTCTGTATCTGTTAAGTTTCTCTCATTTGTTTAGCTAAGCCAGATTTTTATGCCTCTTAACTGATTTTGTCACTGAGGTTCATTTTGACGACGACAGAATAAATAACTAACAAGCTAGGCATATCCTCAAATCAAGACCCAATCATGATTGCACATGTCCATTGCTTGTTTATGTGTTCATGTTTACATATTGCACCCTGCTTATTAATGACGTGCTGTTAAGATGTGTATTCAAACAGTCCTTAATCATATAGTTAATTTAATTCTTATTCCCCCAAACAAGTTCAGTATAATATGCTGTTCATTCTCACTTGTATGCTGGTTACATTGTTCTCATCTGTTGTGATGTTCACAACTCTATTTTGCCCCAGTTCATTATACAGCTACTGTTGACATTCCTTTCTCTAGGCCTGGGGTTTAGCTAACTATCATTGCAGGACTTCAAAGTCTAGATGTACATAACTTCTATTTATTGCTTCAGGAAGAGTATGTCTGAGTATGACCCACGTCTTGTAGCTCCAACCTGCTTGTACCTGGCATCAAAAGCAGAAGAAAGCACAGTGCAGGCTAAACTTCTCGTATTTTACATCAGAAAAATATGTAAGTACTTGTTACTGAAAATAATAGATTACTTCTCCAACTTTTGTTATGATTTACTTAATGTGAAGCACTCACAATTTACCACTATTCTGTTACAGATTCTGATGAGAAGTATAGATATGAGATCAAAGACATACTGGAAATGGAAATGAAGATTCTAGAAGCTCTCAACTATTATTTAGTTGTTTATCATCCTTATCGTTCATTGTCTCAGTAAGTATTCTGTAGAGATAAATCCTTGTTTATCTGCCTAGTTCCCACCTTATTTAAGCTCTACAGTTTGCTTTATTTTGTTTCCCTCCATTGTTACTCTTAAACCTTTCAATTCCTGCAGATCATGAGTGGTTGGCACCCTTGTATTTCTGCAAATATGTATACAGTCCAATTTAGTGTCATAGTTTTTAGCATACTAATAGAAGTCCAACTTTTAGTTTGCACCTAAAACTGTTATGTGTGATTCTGGTGATGCCATAAATGTTCTTCTTATCTAGCTCACTCTCTCTATGTTGATAGGAAACTATCCTCTCTTCACTAAGAAGATTCTTAAGAGCATTTCACTCCATTTCTTTCCAGGTTGCTTCAAGATGCAAGCTTAAACGATATAAGTATGACTCAGTTAACTTGGTAAGAGCCCAATCTCCGGAGTGGTTTATTTTCTGAAGGTGTGATACATATCTGCATGCATATCTAGCTGCTATTTATTTATACGTATCTTCAGAAGGCCCACAAGTCATAGCCTTGTTATTGGAGGGTTTCTCTATCTTTAGTCTCTGCTTGTTGTGAAGGGTTTTCATGCAAAGATGCTTCCAAAATGAATGGAAGACTTGGCCGAGCTGACAAAAGATGTTCTGTTTTTCTGTGTTTTCTGTATAAGCTTGAATTCACAGAATGCTTCTTTGGCGTTTTGGATGAGTGAATTTTTGTATGTAGACGTTCTGACCGTTTTTACTCTTTAGACGTAAGGTAACCTTGACATGTTGATATACACAGGGGAGTAGTAAATGACACATACAAGATGGATCTTGCACTCGTACATCCTCCACACCTGATTGCTTTAGCTTGCATATACATTGCGAGCGTACTTAGAGAGAAAGATACCACAGCATGGTTTGAAGAGCTCCGTGTGGACATGAATGTGGTAAGTCTTTCGGACGTTTCTACATCCTTTCATTACTATCTGTCTACATATTTCATGCTCTGTGTGAGGCGTGACCCTAATTTGGCACATCAGTTGACTGAAGATATTAGATTAATTATGAGGCGTTCTCTCTATTCATACCCTGGGAATTAATTACGATGGATATTCTGGCAGGTGAAAAACATATCAATGGAGATATTAGATTTCTATGAAAACCACAGAATGATCCCGGATGAGAGGTTTAATGCTGCTCTCAACAAGCTAGCCTTCAAACCCTAGATGGCTGGGCAAGCCTTCGTGCTAGAAGATTGTAAAGCTTACTGAGAAACCAATTGAATTGAATGAAGAAAAATGGCCGTTGTGCTCGCAGCAGTGTAACTATCAATGTATCTTTACATGTACTTGTAGATTTTCAAGAAGTTGAGTATATCAAATCTATCATTTCCACACCTCAATAAACATTTTGAGTCACATGGGATTTTCCCTGGCTTCATTGGTACACTCCTTTCAAACAAAATTACTTAGCAAAGACAAAACCAGAAACACAGAGACTCAAAACCACAAAGACAAAATATGATTTCATATCACTCTTGATTTTGCTTAGCCTTTTCTCTTCTTTTTCGCCTGCTGCTTCTCTGTAATTGCACCAAATTCAAATCATACTATAAAAGTCAGTAATCTTTGAAATACAAAGAAAAGAGAAAAGAGAAAAGAGAAAAGAGAGAGAAATGGGTGAAGGGTAGAGAGACTAAGAAGACTCAGTGCCTACCTAGTCTCCTCTTAGCTTCAGATTTAGCAAAGAACTCCTTCCACTCATCTGTTAAGACGAAAACTGGGTCATCATCCTCTTCCTCTTCCTCTTCAAACCCAACAACATCACCAATTTCACCATGCTTCTGTTGCTCCTGCAATTCTCTGTCACCAAGAACCAACTAAAATGATGAGAAACCAATATAGATGGTGAAGTTGAAAACTTGAAATGGGTTTAGGGTAGAATCGTAATTGTACGCTTCTTCGTACCCGGAAGTCTCTGAAATCGAATGGGTTTGAAAAGGAGTAGCAGCAGCGGCAGAGTGTTCTGGGTTTTGAGGAAAAGGCGCAAAATTGGTGTGTACGTGGCAATTGAAGAGGGTGCGATTGTTCTGGTGATAAAGATGATGGTGGTGGTGATGGTGAGGGCAGAGGAACAAGGGATGGTGGTGGTGGTGATGGTGGAGATGGTGGTGGGGATGGTGAAGTAAGCACGGTCTCCATGGCCTGCATCCATGTGGAGGATCCATGGGTTCTTGGAAGAGTGAGATCAATGATGGCCAGGGCAGCTGCTAGAAATCAAAATGTCAAGATTCGAAGACCCGAACTAGATAATGGGTTGAAAGAATGGGCTGGCCAATGGGTAGGGCCAATTTGGCCCAACTCAATATTTTTCTTTAACTTGATGAACAATGGGCTTCTATTTGTCAATGAAGGAGAATGGGTTGATAGATGAGAGTAGAAACAAGAAACGGATTTGAAGAAGTTGGTGTGGTGAGAGGTTCAATTCAATCATTTAAGAGCACTTCCCTCCATTTGCTATGGTAAAGGGTAAGGGGAGGCAATGGCTATTACTATTCACATGAATAGTGGCAGCTTAGCTATGTAGGTTGCTAAAACAAAGCTTGCAATATGACCTACGAAACTGAGCTGGCAGGGGACTGTAGCCAAAATTGAGTTTGTCTTTAAGCTCTTCATCCATTCATCCAAATTAGGCCCTAACATGCATGGATTGCATCATTTACTATCCAAAGCCCTCATTATTACCTAAAGCTCAATGAACTGAAAGATAAACACAAAAAGGATTAAAAGCACAAGTTTAACTCAAAAACATAACCAAATCATAAGCTAGAAGGGTACAAAATGATATGTAAATATGCACCGATCAGCAGCGTTTGTCCGTTGGAAGCCCTTTTTGGGCCTAACCTCCCCTTGCCCGGGCATGCTGGAGTTGCTTTAATGTTGAGGTGAGGAGTTTCTTTATCAGACAACTATCTAAGGGAGTAATTATAGAATATTATGGTAGTATGATTATGTGGTACATCTTGTACATGTGTTATAATATGGGTGGACAACATGGTTTATTTTCTCCCATTTTAGAAAATAGTATCAATAAATACACTTATATTATAACACATATACAAGATGTACCACGTGACCATACTACCATATTATTTTATAATCACTCCTATTAAAGTCATCTCAGTGCTATATCCTCAAATATAATCCAAAATCCCCAAAACCCATCTTCAAGAGTAAGCTACACAAAGGGCTACACAAGGGGCCAATTCCTAAAATGAGGGCCACATGTGGCCCTTTGGCTAGCCTAGGCTAAATACTTGGATGAGGCCCAGCTAGTGATGTCAATTAGTTTTTTTATATTTAGAAAATTTGAAAAATTCTAAAAAATTCCCATATTTTTTTTGTATAAATACCTACCTCGTTCTTACATAATTTATGACAGCATCTTCATCATTGTACATACTATCCTTCCTCAATTTCATCATTTTACATAATTTTTCACAATATCTTCATTCTTTTACAAACTATCCTTCATTTTTTTCATTTAAATTAATTTTTAAGTTGTTTTTAGAACAAGAAAAAATTTAATCATAAATTTATAGGGCTAATCACGTGCCGACACGTGGATGTAAAAAATTCTATTCCACAATAATTTTCTGAAAAAAATGTATTTCAAATAGGATATAAATAATAGTTTAATTAAATTAACTAATAAATTTACATCATATACTAAAAACTATTAAAATATTAAAATTAGCCATTTACTGATGGAGATGGTTAAAATGTAGCCTATACTATTCCTTATAAAATTATTTTTTAAAAGGCTAAATATAGCCTTCCCCACTCGAAGATGGCCTAAGAGCAAGTCCACCTCGAAAGGCCAAGGCAAGGCAAGGGCTGCTACTATTCACATGAATAGTGGCAGCCTTGCCTTTTTCGGTTCCACCCCAAAAGGCTAGGGCAAGGGCAAGAAAAAAAAAAGATTATGCAACAAAATATAAACAATTTAGAAATGTAAGAAATAAAATGATTATGCAAGAAAAAAAATAAGTATGGAAGAAAATATAAAAAATTTACAAATGCAAGAAGAAAAAAAGAGATTACAATTTACAAATATTGGAAGGAGAAGAGTTTGTATGAGGATTTGGTGTGGAAAGTGAATAAAATATGTATTTATAGGGAAAACGTCCATAATTTTTTGTATTTTTTTCACTCATTGACGTCAGCGTGACATCAGCGCCTTCGGGCTGCAGCCCAAGCGGAATTTGCATGTGGGCTTGCCAGGATTGGTGGGACCCAGGACTTGCCCGGGCTGGATTTGTTGCGGTGGAGGGGGAATTGGGCTGTCGGGGGGCCTTTTGCCCAGGCAAGGCCCTTGCGCTGGACACGCTCTAAGGGCCCTCTTCGTTATAGCATCCATGATTCTTATCTTTTCCATGGTAGTGTAAAATTTATGTCAAGGATACTGAAACCCTTGATCTAGTTTAATCCTCTAACTCGTTTCTTGGCACCCAATTTTTTTTTTTTTTTCGCTTGAGCTAACCGCAAACTCTTCAAGCAATCCAAACTTTATTATGCCACAAATAACATTAGATCCATTGGAACAAAGAGATATAATTTTGGAATAAAGTTAATATATATGACTTTTTGTAGAACCTCTAAGCACCACTAGCTAATAAGATAGAATATACATGGCTTTGCTCTCCTTAGATCCTCTAGCAAAAAGTTCATACGCAATGATTTTCGTAAAACCCTTGACGACCACTAAGATTTGATGATAGAATGGAATAAATAAACTTTATACACAAAGATCCATTGACCATAAAGGAAACCCACCAAACCAGAGTATAGATCCAAGATATGCGGTGGGTGAGAGTTCTTAATTTCTTCGTTTTGGTGGGTTGGTGGAACGTAAACGTACCACTCTTCTACACCAATCCCATATACCATTTGGTAATTTCTGGCATGGTGTTTCTGACTTGAAGCGTCAAATGTTCTAATAATTTTTTTGTCTATATATTGATTGATATGACACAAGAGAACAGAGCAGACATAGCAGAGAGAGAGGGAGGGAGAGAGATAACGAAATAAAAAAGAGGAAAGAACCGTGTGGTTAGTTGTCAGCGACCCAGGTCCTCCGGTCCCGTATAAAAAAACGCAGCCCCAAAAGCCCAATCCACAGCCTCCCCCACCTCATGTGGGCAATTGGGTCCCACATTCCGATTAGAGACGAAGATCCACACATTCAAACGTCGAACTGGCAACCCTACGTTTCATTCTCACATCCCCCTAAGGCCTTAGCCTCCTCCTCCTCCTCTCTTTATAGCTCACTTCGTTAACTGAATAGTTTGATCATCTGGGTACCTCGGGATTATTGGTTTTGCGAGGATCCTATCGTTTGGTCATCTGGGTAGCTTTGGTTTTTAGTTTTCTTATTGATTCATTACTGGTTTTGGGGAAAGATTTGATTTTTATTTCCTGTGACCCACCTTTCTTCTGTTTAAGTGGGCACCTTTGATTTTGATTGATTTCGTGATTTGAATTGTCGTGTCTTTGGGTGTTTGAAATCTGTAACTTGATTTGCGATCTGGGTCGGTGCTGGTTTTTGTGGTCTGTCAATGGGCGCTTTGGATGAGGGGCATTTCTGCTCGGAACTTGAGAATGGAGTGAAATTGGGTTGCATCGACCTGAGTTTTGAGGAAGAACCTGAAACCATAGCTATTGAAGATGCTGTGAAAGTTCTCATGCAGGGTCTGGGAGAGGATGTTAACAGAGAAGGTTTGAAGAAGACGCCTCTTCGCGTTGCCAAGGCCCTTCGGGAAGGAACAAGGGGTAACTATTTTCTCAGCCTTGTTCAGTTATAGTTTGTTTACCATTTGAAATTTGGGAAGCTTGCTACTTTAGTTCCTAGAGTCTGTTTTCTTTCCTGTTGTGTTAATAACATGGTGGGGGCATGGTTCTAAATCATTCTTTCATTGTATATTGATTTGGACAGCCTTTTCATTCGTTATTCTAATGGCTACCAATTATTGAGGTTTGAGTAGTTCGTTAGCTGTTAGGATTTGATTCAAGTTTGTCAGCACTTTAATACACTTTGTTTAATATTATAAAATTCTATTTGCGTGTGCGGATGAAAAAATGTTTGTTGTCTTAGATGGTGACAGTAGTGTATACTTAATTTGCTTGGCAAGTCTACAGGATCCTGGTACGAAAATGTTTGTTTTGCAATCCTCGTGGGCATATATTGGTAAAAATTCCTTTCATGTTCTCTCTTTCAAGCTGCTGACATTGCACCCATGGATGAAGTTGGACATTTTTAGCAAGGATACAAAATACCTTCCTCTCACCAACCTGCCTCCTTATTGTCCTCAAAGACTCTGACCTTTCAGATGTACATGATTCATTTTCTTTTTGTAATTTCTTTTATCTTTGTTTTCCTTCCCAAACTAACGGGTCAGAACCATCTCATAGAGAGCAAAGCATGGAGCGTGTTTATGTTGGTGGTGCTGATTTATTTATGCAGCATAGATCATGTTTCCTGATTCAATCAAGTATTTTTATGTGGGTGGTGCTGATTCCTCTTAAAGTATTCTCCTGAAAACAAAGATATGCATACTGATTTTAAACCCTCAATTCTTTTCCAGGTTACAGACAAAAGGCTAAGGACATTGTGCAAGGTGCTTTATTTCCTGAATCTGGTCTCGACAATACAGTTGGTCATGCTGGAGGGGCTGGTGGACTCGTGGTTGTTCGAGATCTTGACCTCTTCTCGTATTGTGAATCTTGTATGCTACCATTCCAGGTTAAATGTCATGTAGGTTATGTCCCTTCTGGTCAACGGGTTGTAGGCTTAAGCAAGCTCTCTCGAGTAGCTGATGTGTTTGCAAAACGCCTCCAAGAGCCTCAGCACCTAGCAGACGAAGTGTGTTCAGCTTTGCAGCATGGCATCAAGCCAGCAGGTGTTGCAGTTGTACTCCAATGTTTACACATCCATTTCCCAAATCTAGAATCAGCTTTTCTTGACTCGAACCACCAAGGATGGGTAGAGTTACTGGTTAGTTCAGGTTCAGGAGTTTTTGAGAATGAAAATGCCAATCTTTGGGCAGATTTTTTGAATCTTCTGAGATTCAGAGGTATAAATGTCGAGAAAAATCGCATGAGAGACTCAAGCGATCAACACTGGTGTCCATCTCGATCCCCCTCAGGTGCTATTGCTGCCTCCAAGATTGAATCAGTTAATCAGGGTATGGTCACTGCAGTAGCTTCAATTCTTAGGTCGTTAGGTGAAGACCCATTAAGGAAGGAGCTTGTAGGAACACCTGCTCGTTTTGTGAAGTGGTTGATGAACTTCCAAACTAGTAATTTAGATATGAAGCTGAATGGCTTTGTTTCTGACAGGGTGGATCCTCAAAAGCTCAATGGAGATGGCTGCAAGGAAAAGAAAATCCGCTCTGAGCTGAACTTGTCATTCTGGTCGCAGTGTGAGCATCATCTACTTCCCTTCTATGGTGTTGTGCATATAGGATATTTGTGCACTGAAGGATTCAATCCCATTGCGAAATCTCTTTTACAATCGATTGTATGTTTCTACGGTTTCAAGCTCCAAGTACAAGAAAGACTCACCCGACAGATAGCAGAGACTGTATCATCACTGTTAGGCGGAGATGTGATTGTGGTTGTGGAGGCTAATCACACCTGTATGATCTCGAGAGGCATCGAGAAGTTTGGAAGTAGTACAGCGACAATTGCTGTACTGGGTCGATTTTCGACTGACCCTGCTGCAAGGGCTAAGTTTTTGCAGAGCATTCCAAACACTGCCGTTTCAGGACGATGATCCGAGTTCATCCATCTATTAAATGTCTATTTCTTTCAAAGTCATTTCTTTGCATTGGATTTGCTGTTAGCCATGGTGCCAGCATGACAGCGATAAGTCGAAGATCAAAGATCAAAGATCAAAGATCATCCTTTGGCCAATCTGGGTCTTGCCCATTTTTGTGATGGTGCTGTTGAAGTTTCAGTTGAAGGTCCAGACTGTCTGGTAACACAGGATTCTAAAGTTTTGTATTTTTATCATCCATTGTCTGTAGCATAAGCCCTTGCAAGATTCCAAGGCGCGTCTTTGTTTTAAAGATTATATATTTTCTCATGTATTTTTTTTTTCCTATTTTTTTGGAATACGAAGGATATTCAATACGAATAATACGCTTGATAGTTTATTACATTGATTCTGTTTGCTTATCAATTTCTTTTACACTGATTTGTTTTACTTACAGGCTGTGGGATTAATTGTGACCAGGGCAGGGAAGGCTCCGTCTGGCTTTTATTCACTAAGATTAGGTTAAAGGGCGTTTTGTGGAAGTTGAGGGCATGCAAGTATCGGATAACATGGAAAAAAAATGTACTTCCAAGGTAAAAAGGTTTTCTGTACAGAATCCAAAATCAGTAAAATAGAAGAAAAAAAAGAAAGGAGAGATTGCTTGAGGTGAAAGAGATTCACATACACTTTACCCCTTACGGGCCGACCCGGTGTGAGTGGGGATTAGTCTGGGTTGTGGTTAAGGCTTAAAGGTGCTACCCATAGTTGGGGTCCATCCAGGATCACCTCATGGTTCAGACCAAAAAAAAAAAAAAAGATTCACATGCATATACAAAACAATATAAACATCAGCATTTAGCGACATATATGCATTCCAACCGGTAACCACGTGAGTTTATACTCTACAAGAGTGTGAATCATAAGAGATGAAAACAAACCAACTTAGTCGCCTAACCACAAGTGTCGGATTTTACTCCAATCTATCCAAACATCATGGTCTAACCACAAGTGTCGGATTTCTCTCCAATCTATCCAAACATCAGGTTCTGTCCTATGTTCCTGAAGTTCTGCTTGGGGCGTAGGGCCATGGCCAGGTTTTTCCCTGCTTTTCTGAGCTTTTGTCCTAATGTTGTGAAGTTCTGCTTTGGGCAAGGGGCCATGGTATAAATGCTCTTCGGACAAAGTGTCATGCTGAATATGCGCTAGAGGCGGAGGACCATGCTGAATATGTGCTTGGGGGGAAGGGGGCGGAGGGCCATGCTGAATATGTACTTCAGGCGAAGGGCCATGCTGAACATGCGCTTGGGGAGAAGAACCATGGCCCTGCTGAAGATTCATTTGAGGCGAAGGGCAATGCCGAATGTCCACTTGGGATGAAGGGAAAGGGCCATGCTGAATACACGCTTGATAATTCATACACCATATATTGATGGCAATTCCAAGGATTACTAACAGGAGCAAACCTGGTAACAGTGACATAGTAGGAACCTGCATGTAATTGATAAAAATCAGCAAACCTACAAAGCCATTTAAAGTACTTGGACAATAGCATAGCAAACAGACTGGCCAATTCCGCTGAACAGTTCTTTTCTGGTAGGGGGTTGAACAAATTTATTATTGAGCGATGCATGAATTTGAAGGATCATTTAGAGCCATGCTGAGATACGAGATTTGGTGGGTGTGCATATTAGAAAATATTTAGGCTCCAAAAGCTGACTGTTGTGTTAATCAGGAAGTTCTAGCACTGATTCTGATTTGTATTTTCAGGCTCCAAAAGCTGACTGTTGCATGTTAATCAGGAAGTTCTAGCACTGATTCTGATTTGTAAATAAAAAATGAAATTTCAAAGTGGTACATAGTTGAAGTTATCACATTCAGGCCACTCATTATATGTCATCCTTTAGCACAAAAAGTTTTTAAGGAAAAAGAAAAAGAAAGCAAAATAATATATATCACTGCTTGTAAAAAAAATACCTTTCTTTTATGGGGAAGATTTTTCTCAGCACGCTCAAGCGAATAGCGTAACATGTCAACTATTGCCAACTCAGTTACTGGATCACTGCTTTCTGCTAGCACAAAGAGTTAAATTTAGTTTTGTATAATTAATTAGTATGAAGACCATACCGGAGAGGGTGATAACTTTAAGGGTTACCTGGGATGTCAAAAACTTGAGTTGCAGGAGGAATACCCAGTAGTTCTCCCAAATGGACACGAACATGAGCACGTTGAACAGGTGAAAGTAGATCACCATGCGTGACAACAACTAGGGGTTTATCATCTGGAAACAAAATGGAGATGCAGAGACTAAAAACCTTAAAACTTCAAGTTTCCACCACTTCCCTTCCCTCTTACCCTATAAAATCGAATCAATGAAATATTAAAGAAAAGATTGAGTCATTAAAATTCGATACCTTTAAATGCCAGGTATGGGCAGTTGAAAGCTGAAGCAATCATTTGGGTGTATCGTGTCTCTGCATCTTCATCACTTTCTATTGATTTCAGAACTGAAAGGCCATTAACAACAAATATGACAAAATTAACCTTCCTGATCTCACTGGACAGATAACCATCATCACGAGCTTTGCACATCATCATGGTCCTCAAACTTTGGCTGTCTGAATCCCTGAGAGTCCATTGAGATAAATTGACGTGAATGAAAGTGGACAAATTCCTAAACCCAAAATGAGAGGGATGTGATGAATTAGAAATTCAGACCTTATAACAAGCTCCCCATGACGAACACCATTTTTCATCCAATGCTGCAGTAGTTTTATGTTTTCATGTGAATCATCAGACAAACTACGGGTATCATAGAGGCAGAAAGAAGTGGAACATCTCGGTATCATATATTCCTGGAGGAAAAAGGTTCCATCTCCAACAGATGAATTATCTGGCACAAGATAACAACACATGTGAAGCTGTAGAACACAAATAACTTATGTTCATCCCATAATACAGCAAATTAGCATATTTTATTATTCACAAGTCACAACTGCAGCCATACATGATACTTGGGCTCTTTCTGATGCAAACTTGTCATCTTCAAACACCTTTGATATTCTATTTACAAGACTACTCTTTCCAGATCCTTTTGGACCAACCAATAAAACAGTTGTCGTCTTTGGCACATCATAGTCCCTCAATTTCACAGCACCTACACTTTCAATCCATGCACCAGGAGTGTAGCTGTAAAATTCAAGAGGACACATCACTTCAAGCAACCATACTACCATTCTAGCCATCACATAAATATTAACTTGAATTAATACCTCAATACTTTAATCTTGGCTTCTTCCAAACCTTTGATCCGAATCCGCAGTCCATCATTACTCAGCAAAATTTCTCTATAAACACTTTCACTCCTCTTTTGTTTGACTTCAAAATCCAAAGAAGCCGAAGAAAATCGAGAATCCACACTGTCAAGTTCTCCAAGCACCGATCCATTTAGTGTACCCACTGCAGCATCCTTGACATTCATGCTCAAATCATTTCTGCTCCATTGAAAACCAGAACCACTTTAAAGTTTCAAACTTTCTCAAACAGCATAAAATTTTCAACAAACAAAACTTGCGTTTTTGTGATTGAATGCTACAAATAAGAAATTGAAACATGGGTTCTAGCAATATCGGCACAAGGCACATAATCCAGAACCAAATTTGATCATAAACTGAATGGAATTTATGAGAATTCATGAGCTACCTGAGAAGTGGAGATGAGAGCTGAGAAGAATCTTGCTCCAGCGAAAAGTCTTCCCCTGTATCTGCATATTGAACCCAATGTAGCTCATGAATTGGGTGATCAGAGAGTTAAGAGAAAAATGGGTGATCAGAGAGTTTACCACTGCCAGGAGGAGTTGTTATATCGCCACCCATGTCAGCTCGCTTTGCTCTTGCAGCCTTCACACAGTGAGAGAGAGAGAGAGAGAGAGAGAGAGAGAGAGCAAGAATTAGATTAATGTTTTTTCTTTCTTTTTTTGGTCGAAAAATAGAATAACACTTAGGAAGGATTGATAGTTAAGAAACCAGGTTGACGGAGACGGCGTGCAAGCCACGCGAAAAGATCATACGCAAGCTGCTGCCATATGTCATGGTATTTGGATGCCGATTGGGTACAAGCTAAATATAATAATATTCTCAATTTCTTTTCTTTCAGAATTAATATTTGTCAAGGAAATTATTATTATTAATTTTGAAAAACTAAGGGGAATTACAAAGAAAATCCTCCAATATCGTATCAAGAAAACATATTGCTGCTTCTTTGGTTAAAATATTCTGGGGAAGTGAGGAATGGGAAATAACCCATCTCTTGAGTTGGGCATGTTTTTGTTTTTATTTATTTATTTTTGCATAACACCAGAAGGAAATATGAAGAAATATTCAAATACAATTATTTTAAAAATTAAAAAAAAGTCAATGACCATTTAAGCAAAAAATTTACAGATTTGAAGTAGTTTTTTTTTTTGTTTTTTTTTCAAATTTTCAATGGTTAAAATCTCCGTTTAAGCATATATTCCAACAGATAAATTTATGCTAGGGGCATTCTTTTCCTTGTTGGTGATCAGTTCCACGGTCAACAGTAAACTAAGGATAAAATTAAAACATCTTTATTTTTGTGTGTGTATATTTATAAATAACCAAATGCCACCAAGAAGTTCGAAGGAGACAAATGATAAGCAAACTAATATAAAAAAAATTATGTGGATTGTCCCCAATTTTCATTATGTCTCAGTAAAATGTAAGAAAAAATTTGGTACCACAAGGGCCACAATGGCTATGTGGTTCTCCTTTTGGTGGTATATGTTTCAAACCTAAGTTTCTAACCTAACAAAAAATCTATACCTATTAATCTCAGAACATTCAACTAAACTTATCCCTCCCTCTTCACCAGCCATGGGAAATGTATCTGCTGATGAGGCACAAAAAACCCTGCTTGCATAACAAAGCCCTGAAAAAGATGCACCACAAAGCAGTTAGTGTACATAATGATCTGATCCTATGTAAATCAGATGCAAGACAAGAAAGTTAGAACAATCATACCTGAACAAATCTAAGGCAGATATCAGAAAAAGATGCAGTAGCAGACTAGGCCTCAAAACCCAGAGGATGGTTTCTTCTCATTAATGCTACTTTGGTTTCGCAGATGCAGACACTTAGGGGATCATAAAAGGAAGTCAAACCTACTCAATATCAGTATGGGATGACATATGGCAGAGCATAAACATCCAGAGACTCTATTTGCATAGCTTCTGCCCACACTTGGGGAGTCCTTTCAATCTCAGGGGATCCCACTTTGGGTTTCTTTGACCCTGAACCATTGCAGCTGAGCAGCCATTCCTGATCGTCAAGATTGGACTCATCCGCCATCTTGGGAATGGAAAGTATCTCATTCAGATACTTGGAATCAGGATGTGGTGGTTTTGCAGATGCTCCACCATTCTCATTAACTTTAACACGAGAAGATGATGGCTTTGTTGAGAATGCATTGAGTTGTTCAGGCCCTCTCAAACCATTAATTCTGTGTTCCTTGATATCCGCTTTACAATTGCTGGCTGCCCCCTGTCCCTCTGATAAAAACTGGAGAACAGTTTGGCTTGGTTCTGATTTCCTCCCATTTTCTACTACTGGGTGAGAAGAAACAGATCTTGGCAACTTATGAGGCAGAAATCCATTTTCTGGAATAAAGTTTAAAGAATAAGGTACAGATAAGATTGTATCCCTCAATCTCAACTAAAACAGATGCATATAAATTTCTTTTCTCGGTAAGTATGTCTATAAAAATTATAATAGCAAGAAAACTGTTATTCAATCAGTAGCTCAAGGTTTTGGCAGAAAAAGTATTTGGAGATTAAAAAAACATGCAGGCTAGGTAACAATGAGGGTTTAGGAGCTGGAACATCTATAAGTAACATATGCCTCTATTACCATCCGGAAAGACACATCTATATGTGTTTCCACTCACTGAATGGAAACTAGAATCCCTCAGTGTCATTGTTTTTGCAAAATAGGAAACGACTCACCGTGTAAATATCCATTCATCTCAAGTTCCTTGCGTTTGCCAAGAATTCCCCCAGCAGCAGAGTTCTTGCTATTCATCTGTAAAAGGTTTAATGCTTTATTACTGAAAGCATCTAGGGATTCCTTGCCATTTCCTTCTAGTTTAGGCTGTTCATCGGATGGTTTGCTTATCTCCTTCACCTTCTCCTTCTTCTCTTTCTTCTTATCCCTGTCCTTATCCTTCGATTTAACTTTCTTCTCTTTATCTCTCTCCTTGGGTTTATGACCTTTACTGTCATTATCTGTGTTTTTCTTGCGATCTCTTCCCTCCATCTGCTTCTCAACATCCTTCTCAAGTGGCTTAGCAATGCCTTCAAGTCTTCTTTGCTCAATGCTAGGGAAGTTTTCAAAAAATGCCTCCGCTGAACATTTTCCCTCGACATGGTTTCTTTGTGCATTGGCAGTCCTATCATCTTCTTTCTTATCCTTAAGTCTCTCTTTTTCTCTGGACTGAGTTGGCAACAAAGGTTTTTGATCAGAAACCATAATCTTCTGAACAACCGGACTTCCTGTTGCTCTTTCACCATTCCTATAGACTTCCAGTTGCTTCTCAATTGGCTTAGTAATGCCTTCAAGTCTTCTTTGGTCAATGCTCGGGACATTTTGAACAGTTTTTCCCTCGACATGGTTTCTTTGTGCATTGACAGTCCTATCAACTTCTTTCTTATCCTTAATTCTCTCTTTTTCTCTAGACTGATTTGACAACAAAGATCTTTGATCAGCAACCAAAATCTTCTGAACCACCTGACTCCCAGTTGCTCTGTCATCATTCCTATATCTCCGATCCAATTCCTGCACATATTTATAATCCTTGATGTCAACATTATGGAATCCGTTGGGAACATGATTCTGTCCATTATAAGACTCTGGCTGCCCTTCAATTCTCTTCTCTTCTGATGCCCAAGTAATCCCATTATCCCCACCCCTTTCCTTCTTGTCTTTGTGCTTTTCTTTTCTGTCTTTCCTTTCACCATGTTTTTCTTTACTTCTGTCTTTGTCCTTTTTCTCTTTACCGTCTCTTTTCTCTTTGTCCTTCTTATCCTTCTTATCCTTTTTATGCTTTTTCTCCTTGTGCTTCTCCTAAAAATAATAACCCCACGAGGGGCAGTGTATTTAGTAAAAATGCGAAATAATTCATAGAAACTTAAAAGAAAACAATAAAAACAAGCACATGTTAGTACAAAATCCTCCTGAAAACAAAGAGTGAGAGACACAAGATGCAAAACACTACTAAGGGTGGTGTGCTGGTCAGAGTACTTGTCCCTCAAGCTCAATGCTTAGGGTCAAGTTGCTACACCCTCACACAATGCTATGAGATCTTGCCTAGTTCCTTTTTTGAAGAGCTATTCAGAACAACAGTCCCTGTTTAGCCCTTCACAAGTTTTTAAAATCACAAAAGAGTACAGCAGTTGTGAAACAGTATCCCCTTTTTTTTCCTTTATGTTTTTTAGTTCCTCTTCTTTTGCTTTGATAGACATAAATATAATAATGTTAACACAAAAAAAATAGCTGAGAAAACATTTTAAACAAATTAAGAGACACCTTTACTTTCTATTTTTCTCAGTTCCTATTATTTTGCTTCATGTATAATGAACACTACACAAATGATGATGACGATGAAGTGTGAATACAAAATTTAAAATAAAAAAAAATGAGACAGCAGACACGATATGCCAATTTGTAATATCAAAATAATGATATTATCACATTCAGAGAATTTGACACTTCTTGAACACTGTTACAGAACTTTAACAAAACAAAGATGAGACACAGTTTACCAAACAAGAATTCAATGTCCTTCCAGGGTGCACTCCACCCATCACACTATACAGGTGTTAAAAATTCTTTAAAGGAACCTAGGGTCTAAGCTAATATGACATGTTCAACCAAGGCAATAAGAATCGTTTTTATGCGAGAGCAGATTAAGAAAGTATCCCATCAAAGTTATTATGAAGCAACCCCTCCCATTTTATCATACATGCCAGATGGGTGCTTGTGTATGCAAAATGTTCCAGACACTAATCCCATACCTAAAACGTTTCATGCTAAACAAAAGAAATTTACACATTATATAGGACCAAGAAAAGAGGATAGACGTTTTACTAACAAAAAAATGGTTACTCATGCACTGGGAGGGAAATTCAATAGAGTTGGGCCACCTTACGTGAGAGGTGCATGTAACAAAACTAATCCCACACAATGATAATCACTTGAGTTAAAAGTCAGATAGCAACCAATTGCTCTCACCTTTTTCACATATGTCATGAAACCTATATATGCCTATTATGGCATGAATCTTGGTATCCAAGGACTTTCTCATGGAAAAATCATATTTTTTCTGCTAGGTTGCATTAACCTACATAGGATGTGTATCATAAGACTTTTAACGTTCTAGGGTAGATTGAATATATTTCATGATGCGGTCAAAACTAGTCTCTCCGACAATCTTGTCATTCAAGACAGTTGCAAATTTAATGTGCCCGCCCCTCATAATCTTCCTCCTAAGAGTACCCCATGACTTCATCAGTTAAAACCTACATAGATATAAGTTTCATGGCCCCGTAGCACAGCCTCCAAAAGTTAAAATGACAAGGAAGCAACTGATGAAAATCCAACACATGCATATAAAAATGCAGGGATTAACACACAAGAACTCATGAGAAACGAATGTAAATCAATTCTGCAATGATAAAAAGGAAAATATGTAGACCTTTGCAAGTAAGTCTATATCACTGATTCCAACTTTCTTTTCATATCCTGGAGGAGGAAATGGAAAGCAGCGAGACATTGCACGCAGTCCTTGAAATGGAAAAGTGGGATCCGTCCACCAGCAGAAATGCTTCTCCTAGTTTCCAGTACTGTTGTTCCAACACAGGAACAGAGCAGAAACAATGCTCCTGTCCATGCACCATGACCCCAAACTCATTTCCAGCTTAAAAATCACTCCATGATCTACTAAAATCAACCCAAAGCCAAAACTGATGATAACCAATATGCAAGATCTCTTCTTATCACAGTGTTACTTCTAGGATTGCACAATTTATGAAAATCTGACACAAAAACTAAAAAGTATCCAAAGGCTCACATGAACTACTCCACTATACCAAACTCTGTATTAGTTCATCTCTATATATCCAGATAAGATAGCATTCAATCACGCTTATGACCAAGCAACCGATTTGTCAACAAATTTAGAAGTTCTGCAGCAATCTGATCCTCTGTCTTTCTTACTAGGCCAATAGAGAATGATCACCTGCTCATCAGCAAAAACCAACATCAGGAGCATGTCCTGACTATAAGGCCAAAAATTCATACAACAAATGCAACACAGACCACAACCTTGAAAACGAAAGAATCCGTGAAATTTTAAATGGAACACAGATAATCCTCAACGCGAATGGCAGATTTTAAATGGAAGCCGGGTGATTCCAAGCTTCGCTTTCTATTTACAACAGTGAATCTTCTTACAATGACCCCCAATACTATAAAAATCACAATTCGGGTTTCTTCCAGTGACGATTTTGCCAAACCCTAGAAAAATCACCAGAAGAATATGTCAGACACAAAACCCAGTTGCAAATAAAGGCTAATTCCAAAAATTTCAATCCCAAAATACATGAAAACCCATAAAATTAAACTAAACCATTAGAATCCCACGAAAACAAATTAAGTTGCATACTTGGGATTGAGGGTTTTGATTTTGATGGTTCCAGAGAGAAAAAAGAAGAAAAATTTCACGGGAGGGAAGATATAACAAAGAGAAGAACTTTTGGTTTTTGCAAAGTAGACATTGTACATGAAGAAGAATATGAAGATCTCATTCCAAAAAGAGAGAGAGAAAAGAAAAGAGGGATATATCAAACTCTCTCTTTTTCTCTCTCTCTTTCTCTGTCCAATCTAGCTATGTGTATGTAAATATGCATGTGTGTCTACCTCTCTATCTTTGTATGAGTGTGTATTTGTAAATGGGTTTTGTGTATGTAAGCAATTTCAGATCTTCAAATTGTTTGATGCGGGGTTATTCTGAGGGAAGAGGGTTTTCTCTCTCTCTTTCTCCGAATGTTCTCAGTCCTCTCAAATCCCCTTAAAAGGGAAGAGAAAATAGAGGGAAGGGCCATAGGGGCAATGGGGTATTTATAAAAGAGGAATGGATATACGTGTCAAATAAAAAGAAGAATCCAGACGCCAGACATATCACAATGAACATGAGAGATAAATGGTAAAATATGGTTTGGTAAAATTAACTTACCCTTTTTCTACTATATGTTTGAGTTTAAAAAAGAAAACCTTTTTATATATATATATATA
>NW_018921697.1:217335-230246 GCF_002207925.1 Prunus avium | reverse complement strand
CGAAACTATCAGATTGCATCCTTAAAGTTTTTTTGTATCACTCATGGTCCCTAACGTTAATATAGGTGCTCTTAAATAGTCCCCCTGTCAAAAAAACTGTTAAATCTAGGGATATAATCGTCAAATCAATCCAAAATTATAAATATATATATATATATGTATATATTTGTTTTTCCTTCCATTTTCTCTTTCATTTTTCTTCTTCTTTCTCTCCGCCAGATTCCTTATCTCTTCTCTCTCTATTTCTCTTTTTTTCCCCTATCCTCTATCACTCTCTCCTTTTTCTTCTTTCCTAGCAGCGGTCAACTATTACAAAATGCTATCTAAGAAAATCAATGGTTGCTTCAATGATGCATTCAGAATATCAAAACACAAATGCAGTACTTATTCCACCCAGACCAAGAAATATTTTATACAGATTTTCAAAACCCATCAATCATTTAAATCGGGGTTAACAACCCATTATATTTTAACATTGAAACGCAAAAAAATTCAACAAATGCATGAAAAAGGTGTTCACAATATGAATCCTTTCGACTTGTGTGAATATTTTCAGCAAGCTCTCCTCCTCTTTCTCGGATACTTTGCAAAGAAAATTGCAGAAACTCAGCACCCTCTCTTGCACTGAGTGGAGCTCCGAGAAGGCAGACCAAAGAGCGAATGAGAGAGACAGGTTTTCAAAACCTTTGTGATGGCCTGAGAAGACAAAGTTTGAGAGACAAGAAATGAGAGGAAGAGAGGGGCTGCACTGTAGAAGACAGAGTGCTTGCGAGTCAGAGGAAAAAGGGGCAGTTTTGGAAGAAATGGTTAAACCCCATTTATGCAGAATGGGCTTGCACTGGGGATTTTTTGAGAAAAAGGAGATGGATGCATTCATTATTCATGCCAAAAAGCGGGAGAGAGAGAGAGAAGAGTGAACTCTGGGAGAGAGAAGAAAGAAGAAGAATAGATATCTGGCGGAGAGAAAGAAGAAGAAGAAAGAAAGAGAGAGGAAGGAAATAAAATATATATTTTTTATAATTTTTGATTGATTTGACGATTATATCCTTGGATTTAATTGTTTTTTTGACAGAGGGACTATTTAAGAGCACTCATATTAACGTTAGGGACCATGAGTGATACAAAAAAACTTTAAGGATGCAATCTGATAGTTTCGTAAACGTCAAGGACGTTTTGTGATAAAAAGCCTTTATAAAAAGACTTAATTTTCTTTTTAAATTTTTTATATGGATTTTAAGTTTTAAAATATTTTAAATATATTTTATATTTTATTTTCTATACCATTGGATGTGTGGGCTCCGCATATATGCCACATCATCAATTTAACAGAAAATTTGACGGAAGTTAACTACAAGGACCATTTTGATGTGTGGAGGGTAACGTTAAGGACTATTAGTGTCACAAAAAAACCTTAGGGACGAAAGGTGATAATTTCACAAACCTGAAGGACCATTTGTGATAAAAAACCTTGAAAATATTATATTCTAGATTCTTTTGGGATAATGTTGAACAAATTGAAAGTCTATCTCCATGTTCACATTAATAAAAACATTACAATCAGGAAATTTGCAATTTCCATAATCATGAGGACAGAGCTAATATGAAAAACTAAAGGGTGTTGATAATTTACAAAATTTGACTTCATGAAGTCCACTCTTACAATGGTTAGAGATTTTACAAAGTTAGTACTGAATTTCTCTCTCTTTAATGATAAAAGAAAGATATCTCAAATTCCTAATCCCTAGTTTAACCAAAATAAAATGGAGTGTAAGTAGATAAAATTGGAGTGGGGAAATCACCACTCAAAAAAATATATTTTAATCCATAGCTGATGGGGATCGGCACCATTGTAGAGAACAACTGAAGCACTACCATATCTGAAAATGACCCAGGCTGCTAGATAATAGGCCTCTCTCTGCAACCCATTTGCTCAATCAATTTGATAATGTCAAGGCAATGCTCAGGTTCCTCTTTCTTTACTAGGATCTCCAGATATGGTAAAACTGCAGCCTTTTCCTTGATGTCATTGTGTCTTAATAGGTCAGAGAACAGTTCTTCACCTTGTTCAGCCCTGCCTTCACTATAAAGACCCTGAATCACTGAACAGTATGATGAAACAGATGGAACAAAACCATGGTTCAGAATTGTTTTCATGAAGTCCAGACAGTGATCATATTGGCGTTCCTTGCAGTAGCGGTTGATGAGAGCACTAACAGCTTTCTCAGGAAGCAGACCGCGTTTTAGTAAATCTTTGGTAATCTGATCTGCTTCAGCAACTCTTGCCTCCCGGCATAAACCCATAACAACAAAGTTGTACAAATCTGTTGCCGACCCACCACATCTTTTGATCTTTTCTTCAAGACTGAAAGCATGTTCGATCTCCATATTTCTAAAAACATGTCTGGAAATGCAATCATCATTAGTGTCCCTTGAAGGTAATGTTCCAGCATCTACAAAGTTGGAAGAACTAACTGATCTTGCTTCTTCCTTAGCCTCGCTTGACAAAACAGAACCTACAAGGAGCGCTGAATAGATTCGAGTGCTTGGTTGATAACCTTTTTGAACCATAACACGCAGAATCTCATAGGCATGATCCAACCTACCAGCATTAACAAGAGCTTTAATTAATACAGTATATGTAATGTGGTTTGGAGGTATCCCGAAATCAGACATACTAAAGAGAAGGATTTCAGCTTCCTCCACTCTTCCATTTTGGCAGAGGCCATTGATCACAACGGTATAGGTGTAGACATTTGGAGGGCAGCTAGTCTGCCTCATCAAATCCAACATTTTCAGTGCACAGGTAATCTCACCAGTTTGGCAAAGCGCATTGACTAATATTGTATAAGTCACTACAGACGGAACTGATCCATACTTTACCATCTTCCCCAACATTGCCTGCGTTGCATGCACCTTATCATCTTTGCTGAGAACATCAAGAAAACAATTGAATGTGTGTGCTGTTGTCAAGGTCCTCTTCTCTACCATCTTCCCAAAAAGCATTGATGCATTTCCAATTTCACCAATCTTGCAATACCCATCAATAAGAGCTGTCATAGTAACTTCATCAGGGGAAATACCCTTCTTTACCATTGAACCTAAAATGCTGATTGCATGCCCTGGTCTCCCTTGTTTACAGATCCCATCAATTAAGGCAGTGAAAGAAAAACAATCTGGTTCAAGACCAAATGAGCTCATTGACTTAAATGTTTCAAAAGCCAATCCAAGTTGGCCTTCTCGGCAAAAGCCATCAATTAAAATATTGTAAGTTACTCTGTTAGGCAACAAACCATTATCAACTACTCTTTTCAAAAGAAACATGGCTTTGTAAGTTTTATAAACTTTGCATAGCCCTTCCATGAGCTCATTGTAGGTACGAATGTTAGGCTTACATTGTCTTTTCTCCATCACACCAAGTAGCTCAAAAGCAGAAATCACGCGCCCTTCTTTGCAGTATCCATTTATCAGTGCATTGTAAGTTACTGTGCCAGGAAAAAGCCCATCTTTAAGCATCTTTCTAAACATTGCATTGGCCTCCTCAGTCTTTCCTTCTCTGCATAATCTATCAATCAATATGGTATAAGTATGAACATTAGGTTTACAACCCTTTGAAACCATCTCATCAAGCAAACCTAGAGCCTTATCAGTTGACCCAATGTCACACAAAGCCTTGATGAGTACAGTATAAGTCCGAGTAGTCGGCTGGCAGCCCTTCTCACTCATCTCTTTTTTCAAATGAAAAGCTTCATCAAGTTTACCAATCTGACAATAACCATGAATCAATATAGAGTACGTCACGGAATTAGGTCCACAGCCACCCCCTTTAGACATTATATCAAACACCCGGGAGGCCTCCCGGAGATTACATTCTCTACAATTACCCAACACCAAAGAAGTACAGATATGAGTGTCCAACTGAAACCCAAGTTTTAAAACCATGCACAAGAACATTTCAGCAGATTGCACAAACCCATTCTTGCATAAAGCATTAATTATAGTCCTGTAGTCAATAACACCAAGAAGAAACCCATTGTCTACCATTCTTTTATACACCAAGAATGACAAAAACCCCAAATCCAAACTAGCTAAAGACATCAAAAGACTACTATAACAAGGATAACTCAACCAAAATCCGATCTTTCGCATATTATCAAATGCCTCCATCAGCTTTAGAATCTCAGGCTCACTATTACTGAACTCCTTGATTAACAAAATGATGGCTTTTTGTGCAATCACATACAAATCAGAAGAAGACACCATCAAATTCAACAGAAGAATTCTATTATCAAAATCATAACAATAAGTAGAATGCTTGCAAACCCACTTGAAAAACCGTACCCCAAGTTCAATGTCGTTGCCGTGAAGCTGTAAAACCTTGGTAGCTGCATATGGGGCCATGTGAGAGACCAGTGACTTAAGAAGATTGCTCCTTTCCCAATTGGGTTGCTTAAGAAAAGCTGATACTCGAGAGGTTGTGTCATCTAAGCTTTCTGGGATTGCTTGGCTGCGTGAAGATTGATATGAGACAGAGGAAAGCGAGGGAGGAAGTTCAAACAAGTAAGGAGCTCTCGAGAGGACGTTTAGGATCTTATTTGTGCGAACGAACATGCAGAGACTGAGGAGTGAGATGAAGATAAACTATTTTTCATTTTGCAAACTGAAAATAAGGGCTGTTTTGGAGGGGCGTCTTCGAGTATTTCAAAAAATATATATACTTTTTTCTTTTTTATTTCTGTGAGCCTCCACCTAGAAACCCTTTAGCTTGGAGAAGAAGAACATCTTCAGTACAATTTTCTGGCTAATGGGCTTGTCAAATTTGGGTCATAAATTGAACTCGGGCTTTACTCAATAGAACAATAGCCCTCCTCAACTTGGGTCGTGGTCGCTTTGTGATGTGCCCCGTAGTTTAGGTTAAATTAAAATAAAATATGTTTTTATATATACAGTTATTCTCTTATCTGGATGTCCGCACGTTATTATCGTGCGGATTCTATTGTAAACAGGCAGGAAAACAAAGAGGGGTAGGAGAGATTTCTGTTTATATATATATATATATATATATATATATATATATATAAAAGTTTCCCATGTCGCTCTATTTTTAGTGTCAAAGTTTGTAAATTACTCTTAAATATATTGTCATGTGTTTTTTAAACAAGCGATAGTCTAAACTATAAGGGGATGTGTTTTCTCAAAAACACTATCAAGGTGTCATGGGGCATCGAACTTGAGACCATTAGTCTGCAAGTCAATGTCTTTTTTCATTGGTTAGACCCTGTTGGCATATTGCGATGTTTTAGTACTTTCTCTTTTAAGCAAAAGCTCTCCAATCTTGTTGACCACAATGCAAAGTGAACGGGGAACTCAAAGCATCATCATTTACAGCAATATGGTAGCACGAAATTATAACCGCGCATCACTGGATGCATTAATACACAACCTTCTCATTTAGCTACATAAATTTGGGCAGTTCTAAGCAAAGTATCAACCTAAGGCTCCACAATTATCTTTCCAGTAGCATGCCCATCAATGCTCTTAGCCCAAGCGTCCTCTGCCTTGGTCAGGGGATACTTTGAATCTATTATTGTCTTGAGCTTCCCTTCTCTTACCAACTTAAGAAGATAATCCAGGTTCTGAGCCTTGGGAGATAAGAGCAGTGGCACCAGTTGCTTCTTGGAAAAGGTAAGTTTTCCCAAAGCAAAGTTCGCTACGGCACTGAGGCCGGGAGTGATATCTATTACCTTACCATTTGCACTCAAATTAGGCTCAAAAGTTGACCAAGGAATGCCAGTTGCACAATGGATCACAGCATCATATTTTCGACCGGATGGACTCTTCAGAGTTGCTCCTTCTGGGGTCTTGTAGTCAATAACCTCATCAGCACCTAGGCTCTTGACCAATTCAAGGTTACGAGCTCCACAAGTGGCTGTCACATGAGTGTTTCCGAGCTTTGCTAGTTGAACTGCATAGAGACCTACACCACCCGAAGCAGCTGTGATCAGAATGTTTGCTTGCTCACCACTTCCATCAAGCTTGATTCCAGCAGATTGGATAAGGGCCTGGTGAGCAGTGAGACCAGCAACAGGTAATCCTACGGCAGAGGCTGCTGAAACTTCAGGTGGCCTTGCAGCGGTCAAGCTTTCCTTAGTCACGGCAAGCTCAGCTAGTCCACCTCCATTCTAAAATTCAATATCCATGAACAGACGAAACAGACAATCCGGCTTAGCATGTATCAATTAAATGATGCATGACATATTATAAGTGAGACATTGTACCACCTGGATTTCAAATTCAGCGCATTAGGAATGGTTTCTACATGCAAAAGTTCAGTTTCATGCCAACTGTAATGACACTAGGGAAAGAGGCACAAAATACCGACAAGGGGTTACTCGGGGTTTACAGACACAAGGATTCTGGTGGATCAATGGATACTACTTTACAAATAGGTAGAAAATTATTCATAGATGTTTTATGGAAAGAATAGCTATATTATGTTCTGAAGTATATACATGTTCACGTGAAATGGGGAACATTTTCATGTCAAGTGAACCAAAACATATGGAAACTTACAAGAGGGTTAACCATAGCTACAACTTTGTCACCAGCTTTGAATTTTTTCACTCCTGGTCCTACCTGTACAACCTCTCCTGCCACATCAGTACCTGTTCCAAATTTCAACAAGGAATATCTTCAGTCAACAGAACAATACTCAGAAAAAGATGGTCCAGTGAAAGTTCAATACATTTGGTTTTAAATCTCATCAAAGAAAATGCATACTCCTTCCCTCCCAAAAACACACAAAGGCCACCCCAGAAGCTATTTGGACCAAATGAATAAGAAAACAGAACATTCAAATGCAAATTATTAGCATGTTAAGGGTATACAGAACACTCATCCTACGTTTTCAAGACGAAGCTCAATATAATATTTGGAAAGAAGCATAATTAAAGAGGTGTAAACATGAAAAGCATCCCCTAGACAGCATAATGTCTCAAGAAGATAGCAAAACCAAATTACCAGGTATGTGTGGAAATCTGCGAGGCAACAATGGCCACAGCATGCCTTTCTGAACTTTCCAATCAAATGGGTTTAGACTAGCTGCCTCCAATTTCAGCAACACCTCATCTTTGATTGGATTGGGAATTGAAATTTCAACATGCTGCAATTAGCACCAAAATTGAGTGAGGGCCAACGACTTAACAATAATATGTTCTTCAATGCATAAACAAATTGAATGTTTCCCAAGTACAAAAGCTAGTCTGGGTTATTCTCAACCACAACCTCAACCCCTGGCCCCTCCTCCCCGCTCCCCCAACAGAAAAAACATGGAAAGGAGAAAACTCAGAAAAGCCTCTCCCTTTATATTTTCCTTCTTAACATTTCAAATATTCAATTACTCTAACAATAACGAGTACTTGAAAAAGGACCCATTATGTCACCTGCCCATTTCATTACAAGGTTTGGACACCATGTGAAAATGAGTTTCAATTAATTTTCTTATAGTGGAAAAGGGTTTTTCTTCAAGGACAATCAGAGAGTATAATTCAAGAGAAACAAAATGAGTAACCTTTAAGCCAGAAGGTCCTCCACCGTAGCCATCATACTGAACCGCATGCATAACATTTTTCGCCATGGCCTCAGTTTTGTTCAGAAGAGTCGACAGAACTTGAAGCTGCTCTCAGATTTTAAGAAGTAAGCTTGGGTGCACCGTACACCACCTGTGAGACATGTGAATTGACTAAATAGCCCCCGTCTATCGTGGAACAAACTCGTACACATGTATGTCACCCGCAACAGGGAAAATGTGTCATCTATAAACACATTCACTTCTCTTGACCATCAGAGTAACAGGAAGACTTTGAGTTATCTTGTTGATGAGGTTGTGCGACAGGAAGGTGAGGAGGAAGAAATAGAGTGGTTAGCGGCGGGATGGTATCATAAGATAAATACACATTGACCACAATGGCGTCGTTCCGTGCCTCACCGACTTCAATCTGGCTCGTCGTACTCCAACTTTCCAGATTCGGATCGTTGTGTGGGCTTCACACAGCTGGTATCATTGCTGCAACATTCGGCATGGCCAACCTAGTGGCTCGTCCCTTCGGAGGGTTTGCTTCTGATCGAGCAGCAGCCAGGTACTTTGGCATGAGAGGAAGGCTGTGGAGATGATTGCCAAAAGTCCCACATCGACAAAATAAGTGATCAAAGGAAGGTTTATAAGGACTAACATGACACTTTACATTGCCGAGTCTAGTAGCGTGGACTTATAACTAAGCAGGGCATTAACGTGATTGGTTGTTTGATTGAAACCCTCTTGAGTGAGGTATGGTGGTCTTGCGCTGTTCATCTATACCTCGATCTTTGATCTTGGTGGTGAAGTCGTACAAAGCACAACCCCAACCCTCCGGGGCTAGTAGGGTCCCCCAACCTCCAAGGTTGGGTAGCAAACATCAAAATGAGAATTTGACTGGGGGTTAGTTTGACCCCACAGACCGAGATCCCGTCGATCTTTGATCTTGGTGGTGAAGTCGTACAAAGCACAACCCCAACCCTCCGGGGCTAGTAGGGTCCCCCAACCTTGGGTAGCAAACATCAAAATGAGAATTTGACTGGGGGTTAGTTTGACCCCACAGACCGAGATCCCGCCATGCCTCAGTGTGCAGCCTGAGATGGGAACTCATCACACAATCACTTTTTCTCTCTAGCTCCTCCCATTTTAAACCTCTTATTATTATACAAGTGCTTGTTTTTCTTCCTTCTTTTGTGTTGGGAGTTATCTACAACAACCATCGTTCTTGAGATCCATTCAAATATGCCTAATCAAGTGTTTGTCCCACATCCACTTCAAATATATTTCATTTATTTTTATTTTTTGCTAGGAACAGAGTAGATTTGTTTCATGATTCATAACGCTTCTGCTTTCTATTTTCTTATTTATATTTCATTTTTGCTAGAGTCTCTAAACCCATATTACTTGTTTGGTAACTGATCTTTTTTGAGAGAACCAAATGAATTACTGTGAAATATAATCAACATGAAAATGAACAATAAATCCAAACCTCATTAGGAACAACATTGATTCATTTGGTTCAAGTATTTAAGAGTATTTAACCCTACATTTGAGGTCCTAAGTTTGATTTCCCCTCCCCAATATTGCTTGTATTAAAAAAAATAAACAAACCCCATAATATTATATGGGTTAATTACAATTTTGGTTACTGGAGTTTGGCTCAAAATCAATTTTAGTCACCATGATTTTAATTTTCCCGATTTCGTTACTATACTTGCAGTCATTAACAAATCAATTCCAAGCCTTCAATTCTGTCACTTTGGTAGGGGCTTTATTGTCCTAAAATTTAAATAAAATTTTAAAATCAAATATATAAAATTAAAAAAGAAAAAGACAACCACCCCATCCTAGCCTCTCTATCATATCCATCAAATCCCAACGACCAAAATTGTAATTACCCCATTAATTGCACATAACCATCTGTATCAAACGACTTCCATTATTTCGACCAAAAAACAAACGACTCCCATTAAAGACATGAAGTTTATATCCCACTACAGTTTTCTACTTAAGGCTCCACAATTATCTTCCCAGTTGCATGTCCATCAATACTCTTAGCCCAAGCATCTTCAGCCTTGCTTAGAGGGTGCTTAGAGTCGATCACTGTCTTGAGCTTTCCTTCCTTCACTAACTTGATAAGATAATCAAGGTTCTCACTCTTAGCACTCATGAGCAGTGGCACCAGCTGCTTCTTGGAGAAGGTGAGTTTGTTCTGAGCAATAGTAGCCCAGGTACTTGGACCAGGAGTAATGTTTATAACCTTCCCGTTGGCGCTCAAATTAGGTTTGAAAGTTGACCAGGGAATGCCCGTTATTGCACAATGGAAAACGATGTCATATTTCCTACCAGATGGGCTATTCAGAGCTGCTCCTTCTGGGGTCTTGTAGTCAAGAACCTCATCTGCCCCCAAGCTCTTGATAAATTCGATGTTACGAGCACCGCATGTGGCTGTAACATGAGTGTTTCCGAGCTTTGCTAGTTGGACTGCATAATGGCCCACACCACCAGAGGCAGCAGTAATCAAGACGTTCTTTTTCTGGCCACTTCCGTCGAGATTAAGCCCTGCAGCTTGGGTGAGAGCCAGAGCTGTGAGACCAGCAATAGGTAAGCCTGCACCTTGAGCTGCTGAAACTTCAGGTGGCCTGGCAACTGTCAAGCTCTCACTAGCTGTGACAAACTCAGCCATTCCACCTCCATTCTAACAAACAAATGAAATTTATAAGTGAAACTTGTTGCCAAGTGCAATAAATTCTTCAAGTAAGGGAGAGATTAACCAAAGGAATACAATGAAGGCTTACAGCGAGGGTGAGATATGCCACAACTTTGTCGCCCGGTTTGAACTTTTGGACCCCTTTTCCAACTTCTACAACCTCTCCAGCAACATCAGTAGCTGTTCCCAATATTTTCATTAGCCAATCAATGTTAACAAACCAACCTACCAGCCTAAGACTCACAAAAACTGCTTGTATAAATCACAAAACTCTTCTCGTAACATAGGAATGATGTTCACCCATTTTAAAAATCGAAGCACAAATTTGTTTCAGAATCCAACTAATTTATCTACTTCAACTCTCACAATACTACCACAAATGAATAAAAGTCTCAATGAGAGATTTTATTGAGAGTCGAGACGCATTAATCTGTAACCATTATGATCACTTCTTCAAAGAGGGCAATCTCTTTGGGACACGAGGGTATGCTTTATGTTCCAATGATGTAGTAATTAATAAAAATCAGGCAGTTTATTGATCAGTATGTTGCAGCTTATATGCTACCAAATGAATGATATGAATATAAGAAGGGGTTTAGGGGAACACCAGGCAAAACAGAACTTACCAGGTATATGAGGGAATTTGGGTGGAAAAAAAGGCCGCAACTTGCCTTTCTGAATTCTCCAATCAACCGGGTTTATAGTAGCTGCTTCCAATTTCAGCAAGATATCACCTTTCTTTGGAGTGGGCACTGGAACCTCTACATGCTGCACCAAACATAAAATATATTTAAAACAATTTATTAAGGTCTTTTTACACTTGCATGATTTCGTCCATGGATTTATTGCTTTCGAAAAGCAAAGAGGCACAAACAAGTAAACATTCAACACAACCCTGAAGCATTTTCTCACTGGTTGTTCAGTTTCTCTTTTTTCCCTTTGGGATTTCAAGGCCAAACATATTTTTGATGCACTCAGTTTTAAGCCTGAACTCTCCCACCACACTAAAAGTTGATACTTTTTTTTTTTCTATTTTTACACACCAGAGAATATTAAGCGGTTAACAAAATGTCAGAAGCAAAAATCACAGCCGGGAATGAAATATAAGAGAATTCTACGAAATAACATTGCTAGAAGAAACAAGTACATAAAGAAGGAACCTTTAAACCAGAAGCTCCTCCACCATAGCTGTTGTACTGAACCGCACGCATAAGCTTTGACACCATGGCTGCCAATGTCATACCCTGAGTTAGCAGAGACAGACGAGAGAGAGAGAGAGAGAGAGGGGACGTGTTAATAGATTCTTGTGGAATGGTTTTGACGTATATATAGGCTGTGCTTTCTTTGAAAAGTGCTATAGGTTGTGCTTTCTTTGAAAAAGTTTTGATTTTTACAATGTGTTGGCCGAAAATTGAATCAATTTTTTTTTTTGAAAAATTCTGATTGCCGTTTTGAACCAAACTTTTACAATTCAATTTTTAGAGGCAAGTTCTACTCATGAACTCGCATTAGTATCACAGCAGCATCATAGCAAGTGGCACTCAAATTAGGCTGAAAAGTTGACCAAGGAATGCCTAATGGATCACATCACAGCATCATATTTTGGACCAAATGGAGATGGACTCTTCTCTTGTAGAGCCGCTTGCTCCTTCAGTCTTGACCAAGTCAAGGCTGCGAGCTCCACAAAAGTGCGAGTGGCTGTCACATGACGTACGTGTGAAAATTGGCGAGGCAACAAAGTCCACAGCATACCTTTGTCAAACTTTCCATTCCAATCTAATGGGGTTGACTTTAGACTAGCTGCCTCCAATTTCAGCAACACCTCTCCCTTGATCTTTGTTTGGATTTGAAATTTCAACATGCTGCAATTAGCACCAAAATTGATTAAGGGCCAATGACTTAACAATAATATGTTCTTCAATGCATAACAAAGTATATGTTTCCTTTCCAAGTACAAAAGCTAGTCTTGGTCATTCTCAACCACAACCTCCACCAAACCCCTACGAGAAGAAAGAAGAACTTGCATGTCATGGGGATAGCACTGTTTTGACATCCCCAATCAATTACGTTATGCCACGCATGATATGTGCTATCCATGTGACATGCAAGTTTTTCTCCACCCGTACCCCTTCCCCCAACAGAAGAACATTAGCAAAATGAAAGGAGAAAACTCAGAAAAGACTCTCCCTCTATCTTTTCCTTCATAACATTTCAAATTTTGATTTTGTAATACCCTCAAAAATAATATTTGGTTTTATTATTTTTGTGGAAAATATTATTAAGTCGTGTCACTATTTTGGATGTTGTATGATTTTGGTTTGGTGTGGAAATATTGGAATTAAGTGACTTAATCTCAATTTGGGACAAAATACCTTTATGATTAAGTTTATGATTTTACAAAGGAAGTACAAGAAATTGAAGCGAGAAAATTATGATTTTTGATTTGGAAAATCGAGATTGATCTCACGAACGCGTAGGCGCAAACGGTTCGTGAATCCGAGTTGAAACGAAGAAGTTATGCTCGTTTGAAGTTTCAGGGACTAAATTGCAAACAGAGACTTTGCCTATAAATTTAATATGGACACTGTTTGGATTCATAATTTGCAATTGAATCCGGAAGTTTGAGAGCTC
>NW_018921697.1:190428-205602 GCF_002207925.1 Prunus avium | reverse complement strand
GATACCTTATGGATACATTGCGACCGGTCGCGGATACCTTGCGACCGGTCGCTTCCTGCGATTTCTCCAGTCTTCGAATCTGTGTAAAAACGACCGGTCGCCCAAACCTTGCGACCGGTCGCTCACTCCTTCACTTGCATACTAAATGTGAGCAATTTTTCCAACAAGACCAGCAACAGGCAAGCCTGCACCTTCAGCTGCTGAAACTTCAGGTGGCCTAGAAACTATACTGATTTCTCTTTAGCTGCAGCAAACTCAGCCAGCCCACCTCCATTCTATGACAAGAGACAAAAAAATGAGGCCTAAAATTAAGAAGCAGATAAATTTTATCTGTAAAACTTTTAACCATACACAAGTATATCTTCAAGCAAAGGTGAGTGGTGCTTACACTGTAAGTAAGTAAGGCCACACTTTGTCACCAACTTTGAACTTTTGAACTCCTTGTCCAACCTCTACACTACAATCTCTCCAGCCACATCAGTAACTGTTTTCCATAATGCCATCATCAGCCAGAGATAACAAATCAAAAGCCTCCCAGCCTAAAACTTGAACACATATTGAATGCAGAAATCACAAAACAGGTCATCATTTTTCAGCTTAGGAACAATATTTGTTTCAGAATCCAACTAATCCATCTGCCTCAAAACTCTCTCCCAACCAAGACTTCCACATATGAATCAAATGTAAATGAGACATACATGAAACACAATATGAACTGTTATCCTAATTTCTTACAAATGTCACATAGGCTTATATCTGACATGTATGCCAGAAAAAAAAAAATTGTGAAGTACAGATCACCGGCAAAGGAGAATTACCAGGCGTGTGAGGCAATTTGCGTGGGAGAAAAGGCCGTGCCATGCCTTTCTGAATTTTAAAATCACCTGGATTTAGACTAGCTGCTTCCACTTTCAGCAAAACCTCGTCTTTCTTCGGAGTGGGGATTGGAATCTCAACATGCTGCAACAAAACATAACAAAAGTATAACAGTTGATTAAGGTATAACTCTAGACATAGACAAGGAACACAAAAGGCCTAAAAGAAGCAAGCTGCAAAACAGCAAGAAACAAGTAGTACAATGTCTTAAACCCATTTCTCTTTAAAGCAAGCAGCACAAGCAACTCTCTTCACCAGTTCAGCTCAACATTTTTCACTGGTTGTAAATTCTCTCCCTTTTCCCTTTAGGATCTCAATTTCGAACATGTTTTGATGCACTCAATTTGAAATTGAGACAAATAGAATAGAAAATGTCAGAAGCAAAAAGAAATAATAATTCAAAGACTTCTACAAGAACATTGGCAGAACACATGAAGGAAAAGGAGCAGATAAACTAAGAACCTTTAAACCAGAAGGTCCATAGCTTTTGTACTGGACCGCATGCATAAGCTTTGCCGCCATGGCTTCCAAACTCGGAGACAGAGAGTGCTAGAATTGTGAGAGACAAGTTTTTGCTGTGACAATGCACCATCAGGCTAACCCCATATATTTATAACAATGAAAACATCATGTGAACTGCCATATATTATACTGTAACGTGTAGAGTTTATAAACTATTATGCTCCTCAAAAGTCAACCTATGAGGAATAATATTGGAGCATTTTGTTTGATTAATGATTGTCTCATAGTTTACAAATTTGAACTTGATTTAATAATTTAATAATTCTATGAAAATTTTATTCCAATCACGTATAAAATAAGAACACAAGAGAATAAAGCAATTGTATTCTGAATTTGTTGTTCTATTTAGCATATTTATCCACAACAGCTTGGCTTGTTCGCCAAGCAAAATCTAACTCAGAATTAATAAACATTAGTTCTTGATCTTATTCTTAATTTGTAAAGGACTTTTGGTACATTAATATTTTATGATGCAAACATCTTTTACAACCAATTAAGGAGGTATTTAAACATAATCAGAGCATTCTCATATCCTAAAGCATCCTTGTAAATGTTCCACAAATCAGTCACCATGGTAGAAATTATCTCAGAGAAACCATCAAAAACCTCTGGGAAATCTGTCAGTAACCCATCAAGCCAAGACCTTGTTTTCTCCTTGAAATTTTCTTTGCTTTCTTTTACAAAATCATAGGAAATAGAGATTAGAAATATACAATCCCAAAATAAGTACATGAAGTTTACAATCCAAAGATACTTTATCTACTTAAGGCTCCACAATGATCTTCCCAATAGCATGCCCATCCATACTTTTATTAGGGAATCTCCTATATCAAAGGAGATCAGTTCATCAACAACTCAATCTGCTCCATCAACAACACAATCGGCTCCTCCGTATGAAAGTCAAATGTGATATATATGCTAAGCTGTCTTTCCTATTCTATTTGATTAGGATTGATTCAGTCACTCAAGTCTGATTGTATTTACCTTATTAGGATTGTATTCAAACTGTATATAATCATAGACCTGTACCTGTAAACATCATTATTGAAATATACCAATTGATCTCAGCACTTATATGGTATCAGAGCCCAAAAACTCCAACGAGCAAATTTTTTTTTTTCCTGATTCCTCTCTTCTCTGTCTTCATCCATGGCCACTGACGCCTCTGCAACCATCCCTGTACCAGAGATCAACTCCTCCACTCCCACCTTGATCACAATCAACGCTACAGCCCAACTACCCGTAAAACTCACACCCACCAATTACCCATCATGGCGTGCTCAATTCAACGCCCTCCTTTACGGCTACGACCTCATGGGTTATGTGGACGGTTCTAGTCTCTGCCCATCAACCACTCAAACCGTGCTTCGCACCTTTTGGATTCGGCAAGATCAACTCCTCCTCCATGCGATTCTTGCTTCCGTCTCACCACAGGTCATCTCCCTTATCGCCTCTGCCAAGACATCCAAGGAGGCTTGGGACAAGCTTCTCCATCTCTTTGCTAGCAAAGCTCGTGCCCGCGTTCTTGGTCTCAAAGAACGCCTCACTCTCCTGCGCCGTGAGAACAAGCCTGTCTCTGAGTATCTGCAAGAAGTCCGTGTTATTGCAGATGAGCTCGCCATCATTGATGTTCCCCTCTCCGATGACGATCTCCTCCTCTACATTCTTAATGGTGTTGGATCTGACTTCAAGGAAATTGCTGCGGTGGTTCGTTCCCGCGACACCTCAATTTCTTTTGAAAACCTCCATGACAAGCTGGTTGAACATGAAGCCGCTCTCAAGCGTGATGATACCGCTGTTGCTGCCCCAGTGATCACTGCCAATGTCACTCAGACATCTCGCTCCCACACCTCAAACCGTGGCTATCGCTCTAACAACTCCAACTCCAACCGTGGGTCCTTTGCCTCTCGCAATCCTTCTCGTGGTTCCTATGGGCCCACCCAACCAGCTTTCACTGACAATAGTCGTCGCCCTACCCACATGAACAGCACAGGTTATCGTGGTTTCTGTCAATGGTGTGGCACTCAAGGTCATAGTGCCAAACGCTGCCCCCAACTCCAATCTGGCCCTCACAGTCAGCCAGTGGCCAATCCTACCACCCATGGTAGGCCCACCTCTTCTCCAACATGGTTGCTTGATTCTGGTGCCTCTCACCATGTTACCTCCAACGTCAACACTCTCTCTGGTGCCTCTACATATGATGGTCCTGATGAAATAATTATTGGTAATGGTTCAGGTTTGGGTATCACTCATGTCGGTTCAACCACTTTACCCTCCTCATCCTCTCAATCTTTCACCTTATCCAATGTTCTCTGTGTTCCTTCTATGCAAAAAGACATTATTTCTATTTCTAAATTTAATAAACAAAATAATACATCTATTGAACTTTTTCCTGATTTCTTTCATGTCAAGGATCTGAGCACGGGGGCGGTTCTTCTTCGAGGCCCGAATAAGGATGATGTGTACGAGTGGTCTCCCAAATCCTTTTGTCAACCGCAAGCTCTAGTGGGTGTGGTGGTCTCTCCCAACCTCTGGCATCGTCGTCTTGGTCACCCCAGTCACAAAACTCTCCAACAAGTCCTTCGTTTATCTTCCATTAATGTGTCTTCCAAATTGTCCGAGTCTGTTTGTCATTCGTGTCTATGTAATAAAAGCCATCGGCTCCCGTTTGGTACTTCGTCTCTCACTAGTCATGGTCCATTAGACCTCCTTTACAGTGATGTTTGGGGCCCTGCTCCATACTCTTCTATTGATGGTTTTTCCTACTATGTTATATTTGTTGACCATTTCACAAAATACATATGGCTCTACCCTCTCAAAAAGAAATCTGATGTGTTTTCCACTTTTGTCACCTTCAAAGCACTTGTCGAAAATTACTTCAAAAGAAAAATCACTAGATTATACACTGATGGTGGGGGAGAATTCATCAAACTCCAACATTTTCTCTCATCCAATGGCATCACCCATCTTCTTACACCACCTCACACTCCGCAACACAATGGGGTCGCCGAACGGCGACACCGTCATATTGTTGAAACCGGTCTCACCCTTCTTCATCAAGCTTCTTTACCTCTCACCTATTGGTCTTATGCCTTTAAAACAGCTGCCTATCTTATCAACCGCATGCCCACTCCGCTTCTCCACAATCTCTCCCCATTCACTCAACTATTTGATGAACAGCCCAATTACTCCCGTCTTCGTACCTTTGGGTGCTTGTGTTTTCCTTGGTTACGTCCTTACAATTCAAATAAATTACTTCCTCGTTCCCGCCCATGTCTCTTCCTTGGTTACTCACCTAATCAAAGTGCCTTTCAGTGTCTTGATCTTTCCTCCAACAAAATTTTTATCTCTCGGCATGTTCAATTTGATGAGTCCACTTTTCCTCTTGCCAACCTCCCTTCCTCCATTCCCCATGTCACTGTTGATAACTCTCACACTTGGGTCTCCTCTCTTCCTCCAGTTACTTATGTTCCTATACACTCACCCACCATGCCTGTTGCACCGGTTGTTTCTTCTTCGATGCCACCACATGTCACATCAGCCTCATCATCAGCATCTGCCCCCGTCTCGGAGCCGTCACCATCAGTATCCCTGGCCCCCATTGCTGCTGCTGCTGCTCCTCTCTTACCATCCCCCAACCCCCAAGCCTCAGCCCCTACCTCACATTCTCCAGCCCAAATTGACCCAGCCCAGCCACCTCCCCACCTCAGCCCAATTCGTACATACACTAGAAACCCTCATAGGACTGTTGTCACCTTTCCATCCTCTGACCCGCACCCTTCCAACCCCCCCGTACCCCCTGTGCTCCCCGATCATTCCATGGTCACCCGTGCCAAAGCAGGTATCCACAAACCTAATCCCCGATATGCTATGACTGCTACTAAACACCCCATTCTCTCCTCCATTGAACCGACATGTGTTTCCCAGGCCGTTAAGGATCCCCTTTGGCGACAAGCAATGTCCAATGAGTTTAATGCGTTAATTCGCAATGGTACATGGGAGCTCATTCCTTCACTCCCCTCTCAAAATCTTATTGGTTGTAAGTGGGTGTTTCGTATCAAACGGCATCCTGATGGCACTATTGACAGGTACAAGGCACGCTTAGTTGCCAAGGGTTTTCACCAACGTCCTGGTGTTGATTTTTCAGACACTTTCAGTCCGGTGGTCAAACCTACTACCATACGAATTGTTTTGCATCTTGCCGTGACTCATGGTTGGCCAATACGTCAGTTGGACGTTAACAATGCTTTTCTTCATGGCACAATCCGTGAAAATGTCTATATGGTCCAACCGCCTGGTTTTGTTGACGCTAATAATCCATCTCATGTGTGTAAATTGAGGAAAGCCCTCTATGGCCTCAAACAGGCTCCACGGGCGTGGTACAAGGAATTACACTCATTTTTGCTCTCCCATGGCTTTGTCAATGCCATCTCTGATGCCTCGCTCTTTCTCTTCAAAAATGGGACTACTGTAATTTATTTTTTGGTTTATGTTGATGATCTTCTTATTACAGGTAATAATTCCTCACTTGTGGCGAAGTTCATTCAACTCTTAGCCACTCGGTTCTCTGTCAAGGACTTGGGCTCATTACATTACTTTCTTGGTGTTGAGGTTCTTCCCACAGCCACTGGTTTATTCCTCTCTCAGCAAAAGTACATTCATGATCTTCTTGTCAATGCCAAGATGGATGGTGCAAAGGCTGTCAGTACGCCCCTCTCCACAACTGACTCACTTATGCTCCATGATGGCTCCCCCCCAACGGATGCAACTCCCTACCGTCGTCTTGTTGGTGGTCTTCAATACCTAAGCCTTACACGCCCTGACATCTCCTTCGCAGTCAATAAGCTCTCCCAATTCATGCATTCTCCTTCCGAGACTCACTGGCAGGCACTCAAGCGTCTTCTTCGCTACTTGAAGGGTACCATCTCCTTTGGCCTTCATCTTTGTCGCCGCCCCTCTCATCGTCTCTATGCCTTTTCCGATGCTGACTGGGCTGGTGATCATGATGATCGCAAGTCTACGACTGGCTATGTTGTCTACCTCGGTGGAAATCTGATCTCTTGGAGCTCCCGCAAACAGCGGTCTGTCTCTCGCTCCTCCACCGAAGCCGAATACCGCGCCATTGCTGCCACCACTTCTGAACTCACATGGATTCAGTCCTTATTGCTTGAACTTGGCATTCCTCTCCCCACAACACCAGTTGTCTCCTGTGATAACATTGGAGCCATGTTCTATTGCGCTAATCCTGTCCTACATTCCCGTATGAAACATATCGAAATTGATTTTCAGTTTGTACGGGATCGTGTCACTCGTGGTCTTCTTCAAGTGTCTCATGTATCTACTACTGATCAGCTTGCTGACGCTCTCACCAAACCCTTGCCGCGTCCCCGTTTCCATCTCCTTCGCTCCAAGATCGGTGTCTCCGATGGTGCCACCGTCTTGCGGGGGCGTATTAGGGAATCTCCTATATCAAAGGAGATCAGTTCATCAACAACTCAATCTGCTCCATCAACAACACAATCGGCTCCTCCGTATGAAAGTCAAATGTGATATATATGCTAAGCTGTCTTTCCTATTCTATTTGATTAGGATTGATTCAGTCACTCAAGTCTGATTGTATTTACCTTATTAGGATTGTATTCAAACTGTATATAATCATAGACCTGTACCTGTAAACATCATTATTGAAATATACCAATTGATCTCAGCACTTATAACTTTTACCCCAAGCATCTTCAACCTCAGCTAGAGCATGCTTTGAGTCAATCACTGTCTTGAGCTTTCCTTCTTTCACCAGCTTAACAAGATACTCCAGGTTCTCAGCCTTGGGATTCATGAGCAGCGGCACCAGCTGCTTCTTGGAGAAGGTGAGTGTGTTTAGTACCAAACTAAGCAAAGCGCTTGGACCAATAGTAATGTCTACAACCTTCCCTTCTGCACTTAAATTAGGCTCAAAAGTTGACCAAGGAGTGCCGGTTGCACAGTGTATCACAGCATCATATTTTCGACCAGATGGACTCTTAAGAGCTGCTCCTTCTGGGGTCTTGTAGTCAAGAACCTCATCTGCCCCTAAGCTCTTCACCAAATCAATGTTCTGAGCTCCGCAAGTGGCTGTGACATGATTGTTTCCAAGCTTTGCTAGTTGGACTGCATAGTGACCTACACCACCAGAGGCAGCAGTAACAAGTATGTTCTTGAGCTCACCAGTTCCATCAAGCTTGATATTTGCAGCTTGAGTGAGAGCCTGGAGAGCTGTGAGACCGGCAATAGGTAATCCTGCGCCTTGGGCTGCTGAAACTTCAGGGGGCCTAGAAACTGTCAATCTCTCACTAGCCACAGCATACTCAGCCAATCCACCTCCATTCTTTCAAAATATATAATATGACAACAGAGATAAAGCAAGGCAGAGATTATATCAGAAACAAACACATGAGTTTTGTATGTGAAACTTCTAACCGGAAGGAACAAATTGAGCACTTACAAAATAGTTTAGCAATGCCACAACTTTGTCACCTTCTTTGAACTTTTTGACTCCTTGTCCTGCCTCTATAACCTCTCCGGCAACATCATTAACTATATTCGACAATGTCATCAGTCAAACTTAACAAACCAGCCTACCAGCCTATGACTCAAAGACATCTTATGCACATAAATTACAGAACAAATCATATTTACAAACCATAGGCAAAACAGAATTACCAGGTATGTGAGGGAGTTTGCCTGGGAAAACAGGCCACAATATCCCTTTCTGAATTTTCCAATCAGATGGATTTAGACTAGCTGCTTCCAATTTCAGAACAACCTCATCTTTTTTTGGAGTGGGAAATGGAACTTCTACATGCTGCAACAAACGTAAAAATCTTTAGGCATCCTTGGGCATCTTTAAATTGTCATCCACAAGAGGGTTTTCTGATACTTATTCCTAACCCAGAGACCTTCATCCATCTGACAAATTCTCCAACCAATTTTAGCCAACATTGCTTAATTTTACGAATAAGGGCATATTAGCACAGACAAACAAGTACATATTCCCATGGCTTTATTGCATTTTAAAGCAAGCAGCAACTCAAACAAGTACATATTCCCAGCACTAAGAAATCTTTTCAAAACTTCAATTCAACTATGAAACATTTCCTTGCTGGTTGTTCATTATTTCTCTCAAAATAACAGTGATAACAAAACTGAACAAAAAGAGCAGATATATAAAGAACCTTTAAACCAGAAGCTCCTCCACCATAACAGTTGTACTGAACTGCATGCATAAGTTTGGGCACCACGGCTGCCATACTCAGAGACAGAGAGAATGAAATTTTTGCATCACCGTCAATTGTTATATTGTGAAAAGCTGAATTTATCAATTGTTAGACAATTTTTGTTCTCTTGAGAATTCAACGATTAAGAGTGATTTTATGGTATAAAATTGATACAGTACAATAATGCTATAAAAATTATATTCCAAATCATACATATAAAACAAGAACACAGAGAGATTAATTAAAGAAAGCAATTGAATATCCTAAGTCTAGTTTTGTCTCATATATGAGGCAGTTTCACATTGTACTGAACAAATCCTCACAAATATAAGCAGTGCAATAAAATATACTATGGTCAATCGCGTGTTACTAATTTCAAGCTGTTAATGCATCTTGGCCTTATTGTGGATCCACACGCATCTATGACCAAAGTGCGTGAGTGACTGACTGTAGCACTCCTCCGAGGCAACATGGGAGACCCTCACACATAGCATGAAATACAACAAATTACCCACAAAAATGGTTCTTAATTATTTATTAGTAATTCCTATACCTTTTCAAGTAATCCAAGACAGATTATTAGTTGGCATGATGCTTTTCGAAATCTCAAAATTGATACACATTTGTTCATGTACTTTATGAGCCACACATCTTTTACAATAAATTGAAGAGGTATTTCCAAATAATTAAGCATTCTCTGCAACATATCCAAAAGCATCCTTGCAGTTGTTCCACAAATCAGCCACCATGGTAAAAATCATCTCAGACAACCCTTCAGAAACCTCTGGAACATCTGTGAGCAACCCATCAAGTGAAGTCTTTGTTTTCTCCATGAGATCTCCAATCGCAGAAGTTGTAACTCCAGCAGACCCAGTGACAATTTCTTTTAGATAATCAAAGATAGTAGAAATTAGAGCACTTATTGCTTCCATTACAAGGCCCACAAAGTACTCAGAACATGACTTAATGACCTCTGTGACTTGTTGTAATGTGCCATGGATGGCTTGGCCTGGTCCTCTGAATCCATGGATCAATAGCACCAGAATATGGGCAGTACCAGAGAAGATCAACCACGAAACAAAGTTCGATATGAAGCTCAATGCAAAGAAGATGAGTTTGAGAAGGAACACAACCATCTAAGAAAGCTCCAATGTTATTTCTTAATGACATTGAAATTTCCCAGAAGATGGTGATACAACAACTGCTCCTTATAAAAACTAGAACAAACAAATTAAACTAATGGGTTTCCCATTTCATTAGTAAACGTGTGACCTCAACTCTGTACACACACACACATATATATATATATATATATATATATATATATATGTGTGTGTGTGTGTACAGAGTTGAGGTCACACGTTTACTAATGAAATGGGAAACCCATTAGTTTAATTTGTTTGTTCTAGTTTTTATAAGGAGCAGTTGTTGTATCACCATCTTCTGGGAAATTTCAATGTCATTAAGAAATAACATTGGAGCTTTCTTAGAGACTGATTCTAACTAAAGATAATAGTAATTAATTAAGTAAAAAATGGTCTTCAAAGTTATGTTTCTGGAATTTCCACGTCTGTAGATAGTTATCTTATATCTGCTTATAAATTAATCCACTCCCTTGACTTTGAGAGTCAAATGAGAGAGAGTCTTACCCCAAACATAATTCAATCAAGTGGGTGTTTGCAACTAAGTAAATATGAGTTGTCTCACACATAATGTAAGCCCTGGAGCAACAGAAACATCTGAAATACTGTCAAATACTTCTAACAGTTGAAAATGAACATTTAGTCCCAAACCTTCTCATTTACAATATCCAATGATGCATAAAACCAAAAAGAAAAAGAAAAATCCACACACTATCAAATACCTTATTCTTTTGTACATGAAGTTTACTACAATTGCAAAAAGTTTCATGAAGTTCACAATCCTAGTAAATTTTGTCTACTCAAGGCTCCACAATGATCTTCCCGGTGCATTGGGTATTGATTCTTTTAGCCCAAGCATCTTCAGCCTTGCTCAGAGGGTAGTTTGAGTCAATTACTGTCTTGAGTTTTCCTTCCTTGGCCAACTTAACAAGACAATCCAGGTTCTCAGCCTTGGCACTTATAGCCAGTAGCACCAGCTTCTTCTTGGAGAAAGTGATTTTCTTCAGAACAAAAGTAAACAGATTACTTGCACCAATAGTCAGGTCTGTTACCTTCCCTCTTGCACTCAAATTTGCCTCGAAAACTGACCAAGGAATGGCTGATGATGCACTGTGGATCACAACATCATATTTTCGACCTGACGGGCTCTTCAGGGATGCCCCTTCAGGTGTTTTGTAGTCAAGAACCTCATCTGCCCCTAAGCTCTTCACCAATTCAATGTTCCGAGCTCCACAGGTGGCGGTAACATGAGTGTTTCCAAGCTTTGCTAGTTGGACTGCATAGAGACCAACACCACCGGCGGCACCAGTAATCAGTATGTTCTTCAGCTGGCCAGTTTCATCAAGCTTGATCCTTGCATCCTTGGTGACAGCCTGGTGAGCTGTGAGACCGGCCATAGGTAAGCCTGCACCTTCAGCTGCTGAAACTTCAGGAGGCCTAGCAACTACTAGTTTCTCTTTAGCTACAGCAAACTCAGCCAGTCCACCTGCATTCTATCAACATGTAACAGTTCATATGATCAGTAACAAAAACAGAAGTTTAATATCTTCAACCAAGGCATCATGATTGGAATAAAATGAGCACTTACACCAAAGCTCAGTAATGCCACAACTTTGTCTCCCACTTTGAACTTCTTGACTCCTTGTCCAACCTCTACTATCTCTCCAGCTACATCAGTAACTGTTCCCCATAATGTCATCAGCCAAAGTTAACGTTAACAAATCAAACGACTGGCCTAAGATTCGAAGACACTGAATGCATACACAAAACTGATCTCATCTTTGTAGTTGCTCATATGGGCAACCAAAAAGCATTTAAACTTGTTTATTTTTGTAGTTACCACTGATTGGGGCAGCGTAAGCAGACGATGGTTTGCTAACATGTTCGTGGACTGAAAAGTTATTCACTCAGTAACTCTCAATTACAAGCCAGTATGTGCTGTTGTGTCCTAATTTCTGTTTACAAATGTTGAATAGGCATAGATCTGACATGCTAACAAGGCATTGTCTAGCAAAGAAAAGATTGTTAAGTGCAGACCACTGGAAAAAGAGAGTTACCAGGTGTGTAAGGCAATTTGCGTGGGACAAAAGGGCGCACCAGGCCTTTCTGAATTTTAAAATCACTTGGATTCAGACTAGCTGCTTCTATTTTCAGCAAAACTTCATCTTTCTTCAGAGTGGGGATTGGAATCTCAACATGCTGCAACAAACACAACACATATAACAGTTTACTAAGGCAGCTCCAAAACAGCAAGAAACCAACACAAGGAAGGACAAAGGAAACCAGAAAAACCAAGCAAGGCTAACAATATATAACAAAGTCTCAAAGAAACAAGTAGTTCAATGTCTCAAAGTCTTAAAAGCCCTGTCCCATGGCTGTATTGCTCTTTAAGCAAGCAGCACAAACAAGTAAATATTCACAGCACCAAAAAGTCTTTTCACAAGTTCAGATCAACCATGATACATTTTTCATTGGTTGTCCATTCTCTCCCTTTTCTCTTTAGCATATTAGTATCAGTCAATTTCTAAACTCTTAAAATAACTAAATGTAAAACTGAGACGAAATAGAATATGAATATGTCAGAAGCAAAAATCAAAAAACAAAAAACAAAAAACAAATATCCAGGAATTCTACAAAAGCATTGGTTAAAAAAATATAAAGAAAAGGAGCAGATTCACAAGGAACCTTTAAACCAGAAGGTCCTCCACCATAGCTTTTGTACTGAACTGCATGCATAAGCTTTGCCGCCATGGCTGCCAAACTCCGAGGCTGAGAGGGTGAGAATTGTGAGGGAGAAATGTTTGAAATGCACCATTAAGTGAATCCTATCTATATACCAATGCCCCCCATCATGTGAACTGCATATATTATTCTGCAATTTGCTCAGTTTATAAATTGTTGGAAAACTTTGTGCCACATAAGAAGTCAACCTTTAAAATTGTTGTATTGCAGCCTTTGTTTGATTGATGATTATTGTGGAAGCAAAATATCTCACCCTGGTCAAATAATTAGGTCAATCGATTTGGGAATTATTTGACCTAATTAGGAGTTACCTAACCTAATTGGGAGTTACCTAAGTTAATTGGGAGGTTATTTGATTTAGGAGGGTGTATTCAATTGAGATTTTAAACGACTATTTATGGATAAATAAGTCCAGTGGATTTTAAAAGACTATTTAGGAACATAATGACTTGGAAGGACTTTTTTAAAGATTTTTTATATTCAGGATTTTTTATGTTTGGATTTTAAAGATTTATATCATAAGAATTTATAAGATTGGGAAGGATCACATGGATTTTTTATTTGTATGATGCTAACTAATGAGATTGGATTTTCTGCTCATCCTTACATAAAAAGATGAAATTTATTGCATGTCGTTTTCTTCATGACTTTTAAGAAACAGAGTAGTCTTGGCTTGCAAGTTGCAAAGATGAAATTTATTACATGTCGTTTTCTTCAAAACAGAGTAGTCTTGCCTTGCAAGTTGCAAAGATAGAATTTATTGCATGTCGTTTTCTTGCAAGTTGCAAAGATGGAATTTATTGTATGTCGTTTTCTTCATGAAGGGCCATAGACACAGATCATATACAAACATGGCATATAACAAATATATAGACAATAAACGCAAGAAGACATAGCACGAGAAGGAGGCAATACCTTGTTGAAGAGATGTTTATCTTCACGAAGAGATGTTCGTCTTCTCTAGCAGAAAAAAAAATCTCATGTGAAAAGTCTGATGGGTTAGGGTGGGATTTTTTTATAGGGTTTGGTAGTTATACCTCCCACTAAAAAGTCACACCAATTCCCTATTTAAAAAAAAAAATCCTTCGAAATTAGTAAGTTTTTGAATACCAAAAGACTTTTTGTTACTTGTTTAAAGTCTTGATTGAATACCACTAGATTTGGACACCCTCTTTAAAAAATCCTAATAGTCCTGATTGAATACCACAAGACTTGTTTAGATTATTTAAAAAGACTTGTTAAGACTTTTTGTTACTTGTTTAAAGTCTTGATTGAATACCACTAGATTTGGACACCCTCTTTAAAAAATCCTAATAGTCCTGATTGAATACCACAAGACTTGTTTAGATTATTTAAAAGTCTTAATTGAATACCACAAGACTTATTTATCCCAAAATAGTCTTTTAAAATCCTAATTGAATACACCCCCCTTAAATGGGATGTATCTTATTCTTAACTTAATTAGGGATTTGATTATCAAATCCCTAATTACACCAACCTCACCAAATCAGGGAATAATTCCTTTCCATCTGTGGAATTATTCGTCTAAAACCCTAGCATCCGAGGATCCTGTAAATACTTGGCTACGCACAAGGGTTGAGGTACGTCTAAATTCCTACTGAAACTCTGCAGAAATTATCCCTCACTAACCCTAGCCGCCATACTCTTTCTCTCTCACACACAAAGCTCCGGCCACCACACACGGCTCCGGCCACTTAGTTTTCCTTCAAACACCCAACCTAACTTAGGCATCGGAGGGCCTTTGGCCAACACCCCTCGGATGTGGTCTTTTTACTCCGGTTTGTTTTGTAGGGAGAAAGAGAAGCGAAGAAGACAAAGGAATCTTAGATGAATATTTTTGTGGAACAAAAATCGCTCTCACAATTATCTCATTTACAAAATTGAACTTTTTTATTTGTCAGTACAGTAATCTATGAAAATAGTAGTTCAATCACATATAAAATAATAACAGATTTAGAATAAAGCCATCGTTTTCAGAACTTGTTGTTCTATATATATCTATAGGGCTTGACTTGGTCATTAAAGCAAAATCTAACCCAGCCGCAGACTATATTCCAGAAGCTCCTCCACCATAACTTTGGTTTACTTAATAAGTCAACGTTGAGGTTTGAGCAATTTGTTTGATTAAAGGGTTATTTCATAGTATAAAATTGAAATCTCCACAGTACAATAATGCTAGCTAGGAAAATTATATTCCAAATCATACATATAAAACAAGAACACAGTGAGAACAAAGTTAACAATTGAATATCCTATGTTTGTAATTTTGTCTCATATTTGAGACATCTTCACATTGCACTGACAAATCCTCATACATATAAGCAATCAAGTACAACCGCGAATCGAGTGCTACTAATTTCTAGATGTTGATGTATGTAGACCCTATTGTAGAATCCACAAGCATCTATGGTTAGAAATCACTTAAGCGGGTGAATGACTGACTGTAGCACTCCTCCAATGTAACATGGGGGTTGTGGGAGCAAATTTCCTCCCACGGGAATATTCGCCTAAAGATTCCTTTGTCTTCTTCGCACCTCTCTCTCCCTGCAAAATAGATCGGAGTAAAAGGACCACACCCGGGGGGTGTTGGCCAAAGGCCCTCCGATGCCTAAGTTAGG
>NW_018921697.1:112391-178969 GCF_002207925.1 Prunus avium | reverse complement strand
ATGGAAAGGAATTATTCCTCCCCGATTAGGCGAGATTTGATTAATTAGGGATTTGATTTATTTGATTTAAATCAAATCCCTAATTGGGGTAGGAATCAAATCAATCCCCATTTTAATTAGGTAATTGCCAATTTAATTGGGTAACTCCCAATTAAATTGAGTAACTCCCAATTAGGGCAAATAATCACCAAATGGAAGGAATTATTTGACCTAGGGTGATTTAATTCGGTTCCCACAGGGGTTCAAGTGAGCCCCCACTCATAGCATAAAATACGACGAATTACCTGCAAAGTTGGTTCTTCCTATACCTTTTCTAGTCATCTAAGACAGAGTATTAGTTGGTATGATGATCTCAAAAGTTATACACATTTGTTCTTATACCATATGATGTACACATTTTTACAACCAATTGAAGAGGTATGTACAAAAATAATCAAGCATTCTCCGCAACATATCCAAAAGCATCCCTGCAATTGTTCCACAAATCAGCCACCAAGGTAAAAATCATATCAGAAACCTCCGGGAAATCAGTGAGCAACCTGTCAAGCAATTCAAGCGAAGTCTTTGTCTTCTCCATGAGATCTCCAATTGCAGAAGTGGTAACTCCAGCAGACCCTGTGACACTTTGTTTTAGATAATCAAAGAAAGCTGAGACTAGAGCACTTATTGCTTCCAATACAAGGCCCACAAAGTACTCAGAACATGACCTGATGAGCTCTGTGACTTGTTGTAATGTGCCATGGATGGCTAGGCCTGGTGCTCTGAATCCATGGATCAATAACACTAGAACACGGGCAGTAGCAGAGAAGATCAAGCCCGTAACCAAGCTTGATACGAAGCTCAATGCAAAGAAGATGAGTTTGAGAAGGAACACAACCATTTTTGCTGATTGGTTTGAGTCTTTTTGCAGGCAGCAGAGATTATATATATATGTATGTGTTTGATTGAACCTTGAACAGAGTTGACGTCACAAAGGTTAGCTTATACGCCATGTTAATTGTTTACCGGTGAAATGGGAAAACCCATTAGTTTAATTTGTTTGCGTGTAGTTTTTATAAGGAGCACTTGTTGTATCATCAGCCTCTGGGAAATTTCGAACTCATTAAGAAATAAGAATCTCAATGACTGATTCTGACTAAAGCTAAAGAAAATAGTAATTAATTGAATCAATTAAATTCAAATTCATATATAGCTTACCCAAAACACAATTAAATAAGTATTATTCTGCGGTTTTGGATCCAAGATTAAATCAAACTTTATTTGTTACCTTATAATGTAAGCAATGGAGAAACAGAAACATGTCTGAATTACTGTTACATGTAATTAAAGTGTTCCATGATTGCTCAACACTTGAGCATCTCTTCTTTGCCTTCATTTCGGGTGAACATGTTGAAAAAGATTTTTGTACAGAATTCAACTGATTTTCACAAGAAAATCCCAAAATCCAAAATAACAATTAACCTAGAAGAGATTTCAAGAAATGGCGTCAGCCCCCATACATGGTCTTACGACTATGGTTAAATTTTTAATGGGTAAATTGGGTCATGTTGTGTTATTCGTTATTTATTCGAGTTGTGCTTAACAGGCAAATTCAGATTGAGCTAATTTTCACTCGACACGAACATGCCATACCATAGGCCTGCAAAACCTGTTTGGCAGGTGATTAGAATGTGTCAAAGTTTTTTGGCAAAAATGTAGCAATGGTCCCTCAAGTAAGACCCGACTTTACTTTTAGTCCCTCATCTCCGAAAATTGTTATGATGGTGCTTCAACTATGCCTCGACTTTTAGAACTTCTCCTTTCCGTCAGCCCCGTCAACTTTTCCATGAAAAATAGGGCTACATTTGTCTTTTCATGTGCCGGGTTCTTAATAAGCACAGCCCATCCCCAACAACCACCTCTCTCTCCCTCTCTCTCCTCCAGCCACCCTTCACAGACCTAACCCCACAAATTTGCCGCCGACCCACCCCCACAGACCCACTCCAACCTCAACCCACTCTCTCCTTCTCTCATTTTCTTCCTCACTCTGTTTGTCAACCCCCTCCTCCTCCCAACCTCTTTCATCGATTGGTTTGAACAACTAAACAAAACCCAAAAGGATCATTGGAGAGAGAGATTGAGAGTAGTAGTTGGGTTTGGGTAGAATGAGGTGGTGACTAGGTAAAAGTCTTATTTGCCCTTAAAATTTGATGTGAATTTCCCAATTTGCCCTTAATTTTGACAGAAAATTTAACGGAATTGACAGAAAAACGAGTGGTGCAACGCGATATCTAAATGAAGGATGACCATAACAATTTTTTAGGTTGAGGGATGAAAAGTAAAGTAGGGTCTTATTTGAGGGACCATTGCTACAATTTTGCCAAGTTTTTTTCTTTTTGGGTCTGACAATTTGTCAAAGTTGACTGGTAATTGCAAATTGGTGCATTATTCATATAATAATACTAAAGCATATAATAGATTCGAAAAGACAGATGTTTACAAAATAATTGTAATTAACAGCATAATTGTAAGGATAATTGCAATAGAACCCAAATTTAATATTACGTTAAAAATGCATATGACACTTTAATAAAATCATTTGAACTGGGAGTTTTTAAACTTACAAGATGCTTTTGGAGAAAGCAATACTGACCTATTTGCAAGTTACTTGCAGAGTCAAGATTTCATCAAATATTATTGCACTGCATGCTGTAACTTGTAAGCATCAATTCCACAAGTTCAAATTGTGCACTCAAGATAAGAGTTGCCTCACACATCTGATTTACTGTCAAAATATAACCACACATTGCTAATACAGTATTCTTCTATTGCACATGAAGTTTATAAAATCCCAATATATATTTTGTCCAATATCCATTCCTAGCCCAAGCATCTTCAGCCTTGCTCAGATGATGCTTTGAGTCAACCACAGTCTTGAGCTTTCCTTCCTTCATCAACTTAACAAGGTAGTCCAGATTCTCACCTTTGGGATTTATGATCAATCGCACCAGCTCTTTCCTGGAGAAGCTGAGTCTCTGCAGAACACAAGTGATCAAGGTACTTGGGCCGGAAGTAAGGTCTATAACCTTCCCATTTGCACTCAAATTTGGCTAGCTTCAGCTTTCTTAGGACTTAGGCCATTTTGATCATTTCTTTGTAGGGCCGTAGTTGGCCTTGAGATCTTTAGTTTCAGGGCATCATGAGGTAAGGCACATTCTTTTGTATTTTGTCTTGAGCTCCATTGGAGTCTCTGTTGGATTTCAGGGGACCCTCTGAACTGAATTGCAAGTTTACTGCAGCAATACTCGGTATGTTTTCCTTGTGCAGTCGATTGTTTTAATGATAGATAGAGATGGCTTCTATTAGATCTCTCATTGCAGTTAGTGAGGTTCTAAACAGACCTCAGAAAAATGCAAATTGTTGTTGTCATCCTTAAAGATTTTCCTGGGTTAATAAGGGAGCTGCTGATTAGAAAGAGCAAAATGAGCCTGGATTCGTAGAAATAACTGAAGTTTATAAAATCCCAATATTTTTACTCTAACTCTAAGTCTCCACAATGATCTTCCCAATAGCATAGCCATCAGTTTTCCTAGCCCAAGCATCTTCAGCCTTGCTCAGATGGTGCTTTGAGTCAACCAAAGTCTTGAGCTTTCCTTCCTTCATCAACTCAACAAGATAGTCCAGATTCTCACCTTTGGGATTTATGATCAATGGCACCAGCTGTTTCCTGGAGAAGCTGAGTCTCTGTAGAACAATAGTGATCCAGGTACTTGGCCTGGGAGTAAGGTCTATAACCTTCCCATTTGCAGTCAAATTCGGCTCGAAAGTCGACCAAGGAATGCCTGCTGATGCACAGTGGATCACAACATCATATTTTCGACCAGATGGGCTCTTGAGAGCAGCCCCATCAGGGGTGTTGTAGTCAAGAAACTCATCTGCCCCTAGGCTCTTGATAATGTCAACATTACGAGCACCGCAAGTGGCGGTAACATGAGTGTTTCCAAGCTTGGCTAGCTGGACTACATAGTGCCCGACGCCACCAGAGGCGCCGGTGATCAGTATGTTCTTGAGCTGGCCAGTTCCATCAAGCTTGATCCCTGCAGCTTTGGTGAGAGCCTGGTGAGCTGTGAGGCCGGAACTAGGCAAGCCTGCACCTTCAGCTGCTGAAACTTCTGGGGGCCTAGCAGATGTTATAAATGTCTCACTAGCTATAGCAAACTCAGCCAATCCACCTCCATTCTGTCAATATGTGTAAAATCACATCAAACACAAACTGAGGCTTTATTGATAGTATATATATCAGTAAAAAAACATATGAATTTATAGATTTGAAACTTACTATAAAGTTGAGCATTGCCACAACTTTGTCACCGTCTTTAAAATTTTCAACTCCTTGTCCAACCTCTACAACCTCTCCAGCCACATCAACAGCTGTTCCGGATAATATCAGCCAAAGTTAACAATCCAAATGAATGCATAAATCAGAAAACAACTAATTCTCCAGATAATCCATCTACCCAACAACACTCCTCATTTTTATATTTACGAATCGATGAATCAATGAACTGTATTAGACAGATAAATTAGCCCAATCGACTATTGTTTGGGATAGAAGCAGAGGTTTGTTTGCTACCATGATGCATGTTTTTGGACTGACTTTTTGTTCACTCATCTATTGGTTTTTGCTTCACAAGCAGAGATCACTGAGGAATGTTATATACGAAAATACAGACCAAAGGCAAAACAGAATTACCAGGTATGAAAGGGAATTTCCGTGGCAAAAGAGGCCGAAACACGCCTTTCTGAATTTTCCAGTCAGATGCATTCAGGCTAGCCGCTTCCAGTTTCAGCAAAACCTCATCTTTTTTAAGACTGGGGATTGGAACCTTAACATGCTGCAACAAACATAAATATTTACCAAGATAGCTCCAGAATATGAGAGAATTCTACCCAAAAACACTGATAAAGAAAGCTGAAACAAACAGGAGTTAGCAGACAGACAAAGAACCTTTAAACCATCAGGCCCTCCACCATAGTTTTCATACACAACCGCATCCATAAGCCTTGCAGCCATGGATGCCGTAGCCAGAGTACCTTTAGAACTTGTCATCTTTTCACACAATAAATCGTTGAATTTAATTTATTTTTCGCCAGAGAATGATGTTTACATGGTACACTTAATTATAATAAATATGAATTGAGTGTCAAAACTGACAACTGACAAGTTTTAATATTACATTAGATTACGAGAAGTCAAGTCATTATACAAGGTTTGATCTGTCGACGCATGGGAAAAATATCCGACGTGTCATTGTGCCAGAGATAGTTGTGTCATTGTGTCATTGGTCGGGATAGTAAAAAGTGTTATTGCCATTGCATGAGAGTTTCACTCCTATAAAAGACATTGCTTGGAAACTTGTACTAAACCAGAGATTAGACTAGTCAATTTAATTCAATTAAGAAACCAAAGAAGAGGAGGCCGATGACCAAATAGCCTCAAAACATTACATTCATTTCAACTCAGAGGTACTAAATTCAACGTTTCATAGGTGGAAATGCAAGGAATCGGGAATGATTTCTACCATTTGATAAAAAGAACAGAACAAGAATCATTGAATATTGGCTAGGAATCAAAACTATATTTTATTTATAATCATGATGTACACTATACAACGGAAAATTACTGGGGGCTTGCATGGCTGGCGGAGCCAAAAACGCAGAGTACGATCCTTGCTATTTACAAAGAAAATTTCACCCAAACCATATTGGGCAAAAGAAACTGTCATACCCACTAGTTAGTTCTCCTTAAGCTTATACACTGTCTCGATGCATTCTTCTGTGTCCCAAAGGAAAGAACCAAACGCAACAGCCTCCAAAACTAGCCTCTTCACACTTGAATATGAAGTTGAGATAACTTCATCGGTCTCGGGTGAACTCATGGTCCCATCATCCCCAAAAAGAGCACAACAGTGATTTTTAACTAAATTCACAGCCACCTCAGATCTCAGTTTTGCGCATCTCTGAAGTGTGTCAGGATCAAACCCCATCACATAACAACTCAACTTTCCTTGTGTCTTTTCCAACCTACTTGACCCTTTATACTTCGCTTGAATGTTGCCTATGCGACCAAAGAGGAGATTTTTCATTCCATTAGGACACATCTCCTGATAGTGAAGGGAGGTTCTATGACTCAGATGAAGGTCTTGGCTTTCCAGAGCTAATATCCGATCCAGACGATGTCTCAATGAGGCAGATTTCAAAAAGTATCCATATAAGATGGAGGCCACGTATACTCGACCAAGCATTTGACGTGTGATCTTTGTCATTGCCCAATTGTCCGTGACACTAGAATTTACTCTCAAGCCAATGACTGTACTGACATGTTCCCTTATCATCTCCAAAATCTCGAAGCTGTAAAGGGACTCTAGCTCCCAGTCCTTTGAAGGCCATATCTCCAGTCTCCCATTGTAGATGCATCTAGAGAGCCTAGGAACCAAATGAACTTTGATCTCAGAAAACTTGTAAAAGATTAACAGGTACATTACATCTTCAACAACAATCTGGCACTCCTGCTCCTTCAGTTGCGCAATCCTCCTGACATTCAAGAATACCTTAAGTCAAAGAAATAGATGTGATTCTAAAGAAAATCTAATTGGAAAATCCAAATACGAAAGCTTCAACCCACCAAGAATTCCACGGAGTAGTTCACCAATTTACTTACTCTAATAAGGTAGTAAAAGGGTCGCTAGGCAAGAACACCCAGCAACATTACTGCAGTCACCGCCTACGTGCACAGGTACAAAGTGCATGTTAGGCATAGCAAGTGCATTCAAGAATGCCCTACTCAAAGATCATCATGGTGCTTCCTACACCGGCAAATTTAAAAGGTAACAACATAGCACATAAGCAACAATTTCATTATTAATGAACTGAAACCTCAATGAGATTTCACATATCATTATATATCACACAAACTTCTGCTAATATTTTCTCTCGGGACAGGCAAAAATCTTAAGTGATGCCCAGTTCAGGGCAATCTAGCCATCCTTACAAACCTAAAGACTTCCTAACTAAGAAACAACAAGGGAACCTCTCCATCCTCCAACACAGTCAATCATAGAGTCTATGAGTCAATCATTGAAGAAGTTCATCGTCCACACACAAGTTTTGTAAACAGAGCAAAAAAGAAAAGGCTTTGTAGAAAAACTCATATCACACAGCATTCTACAGAGAATCACTCATCACACAGAAAACTACAGAGAAGCACTTGATTCTCTTGATGGAGCGCCAAATTACTATATACTGAAAACCCATTATGTTGATAACAATTGCTTATGAAATACTGAAGAAACAAAAAAAAGTACGGAAAATTTGAACTTACTGTTTTATACTCATTTGACCAAAAAAACTATTTTGTACTCATGAAGAGATGAACACTCAGAGGGATTGGATTAAAGTTCTTGTTTAACAGTTAAATTGCTTAAACCTAACATAAATTTTGAATTTTGTATGAGAAGAAATAGAAATGAACACAAAGAATTAAGACTTGAAAGCAGGAAAAATAAAAATAAAAAATTTAAAGTGATGAGGTTCAGGAAAAAACCTATGAAGGCAGGCCTCGTGAGAGGCAGCGCTCAGAGACATACGAGAGAGGGCGAGTTCTCGATCATCAGCCAACTTCTTGAGCTCCTGAGCCACCGTAAGGTGAAACAGCTGGGGGTGATTCTGCAGAACGGTGCTGAGGTCCTTGCCGGGTCGGGTCCTCGGGTCGAGTGGAGAGTTGAGGCTGCTGAACTCGCAGTGACTCGCCCCGGCTCCGACGACGACGGTCAACGGCCTGAACCGCCTGGTCACCGACTGGAGGGCGGGCCAGGGAGCAAAACGGGGCGTTATGCGGGGCTTTAGGGTTGAGAGCGGGGAGATACAATGGTCCATCAACAATGTCTGGTGCTGAAATTGGGTTGAGAGACTGAGACTCAGAAAATTGAGAGGTTTTTGAAGAAGACGAAGAATATATGGAAGTTTTTTGGATAGGGGTTCAGTGGTCGAGTCAGAGACGGAGAGGGATTGGATAGCGTGCGGGGTCGGCAGTATGACTTTTGTTGGACCACGTGGCGTGATCTGGTCCGTTGGGGTTTAAAGGATAAGCGGATCCGTTGATGTATGGCCCACAAGCAAATTGGTTCGGGCTTGTCTGTGGTTCCCACGTTGACCACTCACTTAACCAGAATGATTAGTTATTTGATAAGGATTAGGATAAGTTAAGCAGTGCGATAAGCAGTAGGACAAGGCTTTTTTTATTTTATTCTTATATTTTAATAGCTTATTGATTTGAAACCTAACCTAATGATGCCCTTCTTTTTTACCAACCTATCACGGACAATCGGAGGATGAAACAAATATGGATCGACTAATGAATTTCACTCATCTTTTTTTTTCTTTTAAGAATTTGAAAATTTTACTTCATATGTTAGAGTTTGGAAATATATTCAATCTTCTTGAGGAATTCTGTCATGACTGGAGTTCTTTTTTCCGGTTGGTAACGGCTTTTTAAGTATTTTTTGTCTAAGTAGATCTTTTCTAGCAACATTTCCTTTTTGAGAAAGAAAAAAAAAAGGTAGTATTTTATTGATAAGAGGAGTAGAAACAAGTACAAAAAATCGGCCATGTCCTGAAGGTTTAGGCGAGCCTCTCTTCATGTAAGGGTTCAGTCATCGTTAACTAAGGTCATCTCCAAGTGAGGGCCAATTCCTAAATTATAGCCTTAAATCCCCAAAAACCACCTCCAAGTGAGGGCTACACAAAAGGTTACAAAAAAGAAAAGAAAGGGCTACACAAAAGGCCAATCTTTGGCCACTCCGGGCTAAATATTTGGATGGGGCCCAGTTGGCATCACCAAGCTATTAGATGACGTTAGCCACCTTTTATTTTTATTTTTTATACCTACCTCATTCTTACATAATTTCTCACAACATCTTCATAATTTTACATATTATCCTTCCTCAATTTCATCATTTTACATAATTTCTCACAATCTATTCATTCTTTTACAAACTATCCTCCGTCTTTTTCTATTTACATTAATTTTTAAGTTGTTTTTAAAATAAGACAAAGACTTGAACATAACAAGGTATTGTCAATTATTATTAGTTACAAACACCAAAATATTTAATTAGGAGTGCGACGTGGAGAAAAATCTAATCAGAAATCTATAGGTCTAATCACGTGCCGACACGTGGATGTCAAAAATCCCACTCCAAAATATTTTTATCTTCTAAAATGTATTTTAAATAAATAGTCTACCCTCTTAACATCAAGTGGAAGAAAAAATTTGCCTTTGATAGAGCGCCCCGCGTCCCCCTAAAGTCATATCTTATGTTAATCTAGCATATGTTATTCTAAGCATGCTTTCCAGCTAAGATTCTTATTTAGAAATTCATTATATCATTCTCAGCAAAGTGGAGAGTGGGCCCTTTTTGTTTCTGTGTCAGTTGCAATTTCTTTAAAAATAATCACAGATATGTATTTGATACTTAAGCAATAATTCAAACCAATTATAACCAATTAATTATGATTAGATGACTAAATATTTGTTTAATTTGATATGTTTCTTTAAAGGGATGATGTTTGGAAAAATGATCATGATTCGAATTATGAGTTATATTGTGGAAGGGACCCAAACATGCTATTAACATCGTATTAATTTACAAACCGATTAAGGCTTAATCACTCATGTAGAATAGAATAGAATTGAAAAAAAAACTATTTCAATCTTCTTGGAAATGATTCTTGGTTCTTGCTTTGGAAGGACAAAGGTGGTTTATTAGAGCGAGCATCTGCCCTTGTCAAATTCTCAGTCGTTTCCAAATTAGCGACCGAGTTTCCTTATAGGGTTAGAGGTATTAATTACTAGATTGAGATTTTATAGAAAGATAGAATTTTCAAGCCATCTTTCTCCACCATGAAGTTTCATGCCATTGATCTCCCTAATGAAAAATACAAACTCAACAACATCCACAAAATCGTTTTCTGCTAGCCCTTACCTCAGTTTTGCTCACTACAATCCCTGTCGGTCAACATCTCAAATTCCCCATTGCCATCTCCTAAGAGCAATGCCGGTGGTTCCAAAAGCCTCGAAAAAGAAGATCAATGCCAGATATTTAGTGGGAATGAAACTTGCAAATTGATCATTGAACAGCAAAACTGCATGAAGTTTGGGAGACCTGATACGGAGTTCATGAAATGGAGGTGGAAGCCTGATGCTTGTTGTGAGTTGCCCTTGTTTGATGCAACTCAGTTCTTGGAGCTTGTTAGAGGCAAGTCATTGGCTTTCCTTGGTGACTCTGTGGGAAAAAATCAAATGCAGTCATTGCTTTGCCTCTTAGCCAGTGTAAGCATTCAAATTAGCCTACCAACATTTTAAACATTTCAAGACATAGTTTGTTCTTACAAGATTGTGTGTTTTTTGTTTTTCTTCCAGGTGACTTATACTGAGGACATTTCTCACAAATATTCCTCAAACGCAGATTACTTCAAGCGCTATGTCTACCATGATTACAATTTCACCATAGCAACTCTCTGGTCCCCCTACTTTGGTTAAATCCAGAGACGCAGACCCCAGTGGACATGACATCAACAGCCTCATGAGCCTCTACTTAGATGAGCTGGACGAGGCATGGCTAACTGGGGTCGTACAATTCGATTATGTGATCGTCTCAGCAGGACAATGGTTCTTCCGGACACTGACATACCACGAACAAGATAACATGACATTGTTTGTCACCTCCTAAGGATACAAAAAGGCCTTCCGAACAGTGTTTAGAACCCTTGGATGTTGAAACTAGTAAATTAATATCTATAAATAGTATAGCTGCGCGCCTAAACTGGGTTTTAATAATATTTTTTTCAAAAAATAGTACCGCCGTGCAGCTATACTCGATTTTTTCCTAATTTTTAAAAAAATTAGTATAGCCGCTTGGCTTTACTTTTTTGACACGTGTCGCCTAGGCACTGGCCGGGTCCTTTATATATATATATATATATACCCCGTTTTTAAAATTTATTTTTTTTAAATAGTATAGCCGGGAGGCAAATCTTATTTTGACACGCGGGCACCTAATAGCTGGGCGGGTCCCTTTTTTTAAATTAAAAAAAATAGTCCAATCGCACGGCTTTACCGTTTAACACATGGCGCCTAGGCATTGGGCTGTTCCCCTTTTATATATATATATATAAATAGTAAAGCCGGGAGGCTTTACTTGTTTGACACGTGGCGCCTAGGCATTGGGCGGGCCCTTTTATATATATATATATATTAAAATTAGTATAGCCGGCCTGCTATATCCGGTTTTAAAATTTTTTAAAAAATAGAATGATTATACTCAGCTAATTCGGCAAATTTCACCGGCATAGATCTATGCCGACGAACTTTCGTCGGGAGAGGTGTTTTTGTTTTTTTGCCAACTTCTTTAATTTAATATATGTAATTAAGTAATATCTTAGTCTTTTTGAATTACTTTAATTAGTAATTATGTTTTAATTATTATTTCTTTAGTGAATATTTAAATATGTTACTGATTTCACAAATGACTTAATAAATAATAAGTACTTGAAGTTCAATGGACGAGAGGTGGTAGTATTCTTCATGTAAAGTGTTGTTTGAAAAGTGAAGCAATTATCAAGAACAATCCAACTCAGCATGCAATTCTCTACGACAAATAATGTGTGCAGTAACAAAATTTAGTATTACTCGAGAGAATGAGGTTGATCAAAGGCAAACATTCCCACCAAAAAAAAAATTGAACCCTCTAATTGATTTACTTTGAAATTTCTCTCTTTGATATCTGCTTTAGATTTTGTAACTAGCAAGTTAATATCTATAAATAGTGTAGCCATGCCCCTAAACTCAGTTTTAATTAAATATTTTTTTTTGAATAAATAGTACAGCCGTCCGGCTATACTCGGATTTTTAAATTTTTTCCTAAAAATAGTATGGCCACCCGGCTATACTCGGTTTTTAACTAATTTTTAAAAAAAATAGTATAGCCGCTGGCTTTACATTTTGACACGTGGCGCCTAAGCGCTGGCCGGTTTCTATTTTATATATAGTATAGCCGCGCGGCTATACTAATTTTGACACGTGCGCCCTAACGACTAGGCGGGTCCTCTTACGTCTTTTTCTTCCAAAAATAGTATAGCCGCCCGGTGAAACTCGTTTTTCCTAATTTTTTTTAAAATAGTATAGCCGCACAGCCGTACATGTTTTACACCTGGCGCTTGGGTACTGGGAGGGTTCTTTTTTTATAAATACTAGTCTCTCCGCACGCGCTTCGGCGCCTGCGAGAGGCTTTATTAAAAAAAAATTAAATTTATTTTAGAATTAAAAAAGATAATGGATAGTTGTGTTCCATAAATATAGGATCTATTATCTGATTTTTCTTTTAATTTTAATTTTTTAAAATATGAAAAAATGTGAATTTACTATATTATCCTCATTTAATTAATAATTTCAATTCTTAATGTTTGCATTAACCAAGGGCATTTTCTGGTATTTTGAATGTTTCACCATTCTCTGCCTTTTGCTTTATATATATAGATATATAAATGGTACAGCCAAACTTAAAAAATAGTATAGCCGCACGGTTATACTATTTTTTAATAATAAAAAACCTTCTAAAGTACACCGCCTGTTCTGACGGCTAAACAAAGGAACAATAACAGCAAACAACTTTGCCCGGTATTTTCTCGACAACCAAACACAACGCAAAAGTCTGAAATCTTTGGTACCTTGGACGAAGGAATCGGCCTCTCTGTATAAAGAAATGAGGAAGACGAAGAAAAATTCTCTCCTTCAATAATGAGGAATATACAAAGATCTATAACACTAGGAAACAAATCCATAGTTACAATAGGACTAACCAAAAAAAAAAAAAGGAAAGTAAAATTACAACCGAGAAATTTATCAATTTCCTAAAGGAAATAGAAACAAAAAACACCTTGCACAATTAGGAACATCTTGAAAAAACCTATAAATATGAGGCCAATTTTAGAGAGACTTCACCATCACAACAAGGCGCAATGGCAAACAACCTCACTTCGGCTTTCACTTTTGCTCTCATCCTCTGTGTTTCAGCTCTTTCACTAATTCCACACACCACCTCACTATCAACCTCATTCCAATTCCCTCCAACCCAATCCACAATCCTCCCTGACCCTTCAAGCTTCTTCTCTGCAAACCTCCTCTCCACCCCTCTTCCCACCAATTCTTTTTTTCAGAACTTTGCTCTCAACAATGGTGACAAACCTGAGTACTTCCACCCCTACAGCATCAACTCATCCTCCTCCTCTCTATCTATCTCCTACCCATCTCTCTCCTCCACCTCTGCTTTCATCTCCCAAACCTTTGTCCCTGACCTCACCATCTTCGCCTCCCAAACCAGCGCCAACTTAGCTACAGCAAATAACAGCGGCCGTGTAATCTCTGCCTTCACTGATCTCAGTGTCACCTTGGACTTTCCCTCCTCCAACCTTCGTTTCTTCCTCGCTCGAGGAAGCCCCTATGTCACATGCAATGTGTCTAGCCCCACTGCGGTTTCTATCTCAACCATTCACACAATCCTCGAATCCTATTCAAGCAACTCAAAGACCAAGTTCACCGTCCATCTTGACAACAATCAAACATGGGTTATGTACACCTCCTCCCCAGCTAATTTGACTAGAAGCAGCCCATCAACATTAACTTTTTATGGCTATTCTGGGAATATTCGGATTGCATTGGTGCCGGGTTCTGATCCAAAATACGTGGCAATCCTTGACCAGTTTAGTTCTGCATACCCCATTTCTGGTGAAGCTGTGTTCACAAAGCCATTCACTCTGGAATATAAATGGGAAAAGTATGGACGGGGAGATTTGCTTATGCTAGCTCATCCTCTCCATCTTCAGCTTTTGTCTAATGCTACTGTTTTGGAGGATTTCAAGTACAAGAGCATTGATGGCGATCTGGTTGGCATCGTTGGTGATTTGTGGGAGTTGAAATCTCATAATATATCAGTCACTTGGCATTCAATCGGAGGTGTCAAACAAGCCTCATACCCTGAAATTGTTTCTGCGCTTCGTCGTGATGTTAAGGCTCTTAGTTCGACACCAATAACAACTGAATCGTCATACTTTTATGGGAAATTGGTTGCCAGAGCAGCAAGGTTGGCTTTGATTGCTGAGGAGGTGGATTGTCTTGATGTGGTTCCAGCAATTAGGAAATACTTAGCGGACGCCATTGAGCCATGGTTGGATGGTACTTTAAGTGGGAATGGTTTCTTGTATGATCCTAAATGGGGTGGACTTGTCACCCAACAAGGATCAACAGATCGCGGTGCAGATTTTGGGTTTGGAGTTTATAATGATCACCATTATCATCTTGGATATTTTGTTTATGGTATTTCAGTTCTTGCAAAGATTGATCGTGCATGGGGGAGCAAGTACAAGCCTCAAGCTTACTCTCTTGCAGCAGATTTCATCAACATGGGCAACCAATCGAATTCAAACTATCCGCGGTTGAGATGCTTTGATCTGTACAAACTACACTCATGGGCTGGAGGACTAGCTGAATTTGGAGATGGAAGGGACCAAGAGAGCACAAGTGAGTCAGTGAATGCTTACTACTCAGCTGCATTGATGGGCTTAGCCTATGGAGACACCAATCTTTTCAATAGTGGATCAATGCTTACATCTCTGGAAATTCAAGCAGCTCAAATGTGGTGGCATGTAAGAGAAGGAGATACACTTTATGAGGAAAAGTTCACAAAGGAAAATAGGATTGTGGGAATTTTATGGGCAAACAAGAGAGACAGTGGACTTTGGTTTGCTCCTCCAGAGGCAAAAGAAATGAGGCTTGGAATTCAGTTGCTGCCCATATCCCCAATCACTGAGATCTTGTTCTCTGATGATGGCTTTGCTAAGGAAATTGTGGAATGGGCATTGCCAGCCCTGAGTAGAGAAGGAGTTGAGGAAGGATGGGAGGGCTTTGTCTATGCCTTGCAAGGGATTTATGATAAGGATGGTGCTTCGGAGAAGATTAAGAGCTTGAAGGGTTTTGATGATGGAAACTCTCTCACTAATCTCCTATGGTGGATTCATAGTAGGAACTTAGGTTCACAGTAGGATCTTTGAGTTCATTTTTGTTGATTAGTTTTTAGGTTGTGTTTTTTCATTATTATTATTTTTTTAGGTTCACTGTCATGCATATTTGACAAATTCTTATGTATGTAACTTAACAAATCAATTAGAAGTTCAATTTATAGCAATGGTTATGAACTATACATCCACCTCCTCCTCTCTGTCTCTCTCTTACCCTTCTCGCTTTTCCAACTCTGCTTTCATATACCAAACTGTCAAAGCTAACTTCACTATCTGTGCAACACGCAAGACCAAGCCAAAACATTAACATCTGTATAGCTTTTCAATTCCTTTCATGCCAAGAAAGATATGCGTTCCAAATAACAAGCTACAATGTTTTGCTTAATCTGATGTTCACACAGGAGAGACGTGCTCACAAAGGAAGCGTTATCTTTAAGTAAAAAAAACCCACAAGTGTGTTTTCACAGCATATACCAAGAACTGAACGAAAATGCCATTGTAAAGAAAGAGGCTCTCTATTTTGATAATCTCATGTGCAAAAAGTTCTTTATCTTTAAGTTCCAGACAAGCAATTTTTTCAAGTCCATGATTTTTATATTAAATACGAATCTCTCCTGTAAACAATATTGTCGAGTGTAATTGATCAATACTCGCTAACTCTTCTTGAAAAACTCTCACACTTAATTATGGGTGGGCGTAGTCCAACTTTGTTTGAATTAAAATCATGGGAGAAATCAAACTAAACTAAACCAGACCACTATTGAGTGGTTTGGTTCAGGTGGTTTGGCTATTTAGATTTGAGACAAATATTTTTTTTTTACTTTTTTGTCTTGGTGATTAAATATAATTTCAATTTCATACAGAAGGGAAGCCTATCATTTTTTTGCGTTATGTAATCCATTGATCTCTTAAGAAAACTGTAAGTGGTGATACTTGTAAATACACATCTATAAGGAGAGATTCTAGGCCTTCTAGAGACTTTTTAACCCTCGAATATAGAGATAAGTGCTTTAACATTAAAGTTAGAAAATACAATCGCCTCTTACTTTCAACTATCTCCACACATATGATGGCTGGCGTTTAAATAGTCTATGTTGTAAATGCTAAATACCCTCAAACTTTAGAAACAAAAAATAGGATGAACAGCGAACAAAACTGCAGAAAAAAAACTGAATGGCAACCAAAACTCATATAAATTGAGTGCCTCTTAAGCCAATATTGAATACAATACCACAATTGGAGCCAAATTAAGTAAGATCATGGGCATTTCAAGCATGAAGACATTCATCCTCTGTTTGCTCATTGTGGGCATGGTGGCGCTGAACGGAGTTGAAGCTAAGAGGACCAGCATTAACCCTGGAGTTCTTGACCCATGCCTAAAACCAGGAGGGCCACATCCTGGTTGTAGTGGTCCTAGGGGCAGCAACGGTGAACGTAAACCCGCTCACCCCTACAACCGTGGTTGCTTTGAAAATTAATCGGTGTCGTGGTTAGAAAGGTTAATTATGTTCTAATTACGGCTAGCTAAGCCAGTAAAGAAAAAATTGATTATGTTAATATATATGATGTACGTGGTTTATGTTCAAGGAAGAACAAGGGCCTTTCATGGTGAAAAGTCTTAAGGGGTTTTATTTGTGTTGAATAAGTAAGGTTATAGAAAGAAGTGTTTTGCTTTTCAAATACGGTAATGCATGTGTGTTCTTTACTCTTGCCCCTTCAAAAAGAAACATAACTTTTCATATGCTTTACCTTTTAAATATTTAAAGGTGAATACTAACTAATATATTAAGACATGTGGCAATCATAATGTTATATATGTCATCTCCAATTTGATAACATTCAAAGTCATATCTAGATAACATAATGAAGTCAACCAAATGTCATTCTTTATTTGGTGACTCAATCTTAATTAGAGGAATTGAGTTCAACCCAGTTCTTATGAGTCTCATTTATAGATATAATTTATAAAACATGCCAAATGACGGTGAACATATTAATTCAATTTTATTGGAATAGTGCAATCTGATCTACCAAACAAGGCCAAAGTAACGTTAGACTGAAGAAATGACAAATAGCATAATGAAGTCACAAAACACTTTCGGTGGGCATTCATGGTGTATTTGGAAATGGGAAGAATTATGGGGCATGTTTGTTACACCGTGTAGGCATGTACTGGCTTGGCTAAGATTTTATCCCACATTTGTTTCACCGGTTCTAATTTTAAGTGGAATTAACTAATATGGGCCCACCAAAAACACCTCCGGGGGTTCTTAGTGAAACCCATCTGCAGAAAATGACTAATAGTCCCGACCCAAGTGACGAGCAACCAACCCCACCCAAGCTCCCCACAACCACCAACCCCCCAAGCGGCAGCCACAACCACCATGCCACGACCACTATCCACAACCACCCATGAAGGAGAAGACAAAATAGAAGAGGAAGAGAAGAGAGAAGAGAGAAGAGAGAAGAGAGAAGAGAAAATTTTCAAAAACAAAAAAGAGGAGAAGGAGAAGATATAGAATATAAGAGAAAGAAGAGAAAATTTTCAGAAAAAAAAATTGAAAGGAGGAGAAGACATAATAGAAGAGGAATAAGAGAGAATGAGAAGATAAAATTTTTGGGAAAAAAATAAAGAGGAAAGTAGACAGAAGAGGAGGAGAGACGATGGAGAAGAAGAAGATGAAAGAAGAAAGAGAAGTAGAGAGAAAGACCAGGAAGAAGAGGAAGAAGAGGAAAGAGAGAGAGAGAAGAAAAGTGAAAATACCTATAGGATGACTAAAAATGCCTAAAGGGGGGTGAATAGGCCAATTCAAGATTATAATCAAGTAAACAAAAATAAACTTTGGTAGCAGGATTGATATGGCTTATCAATCCTGAAACATGCTGGGAATAAAATAAAAGAACACAGAGATAATTATTTTACGTGGTAAAACCCCATCTCTGAGGAAAATCCACAGGACTCCTCAGTCCAAAACAAATCCACTATAAAACGATGATTACAAGAAGTACTCACACACTTATCCTAGACACATTCTAGATAATGTTTACCGACTTCTTCGTAACTCAACTTCTGTCACGAGATGATCTTCGACACTCCTTATGTTGAACGCAATACTGGTCACGATTGCTTCAAGCTCGCCGGAGGAAAACCGCCACCACGGTCTTGGTGCCCTCAACCTTATGAGTCACCGACATGCATATGAATGTAATATGAATGATGAAAGGATTTGATAAATCACCAAGTAAACAAGGAACACTTGATGATTTATCTGGAAAAATATGCACAACAACTTTCAACAGGAAAAATTCAATATGCTCAAAGATCAAAACAATTCGTTGAAAGCCTTGGGTTTTGAAAAGAAAAGGCCACGTTTTTCTCAAGGCAGGTTTTTCTCTTCAAAGAGAAAAACCCCACAGACTATTCATTCTCCTCAACTATGACTCTAACAAACTAATCCAATATAATCACTTAGTCAGCACGTCAAAGCAGGACCTCATATCTTATTCAATTATGACCAAGAGTTTTGAATCAAAATGGAATTATAGTAAAGCTGACAACCAACTCATCTTTAATAGAAAACCAATATCTATTAAAACAAGCAATTAGACCAATCAAGTAGGAAATGATTTCAACGTGCAAGTCATAATAGGAAAGGATAATATTTTAACTTAAATCAAAATAGAGTCCAACTAGGAAAATAATCTCAAGAGATAAAATCTAATCCTATTAAAAATAGGACTACATAAAAGTGTTTGAGTGAAAATAACTCAAACTAGGAATCCTATAATGAATGCATGATTATGTCATGATTTACCTGAAATCAAGTTCCTCATATCGGTCACGTCACACTTCGGAAATTCGGGATTGAACGTGTTGCGCCAAAGCTTCTAGTAAACGATATTTACACACTGACTCCCAACCTATACTAGAGTCTAGGAAATGACAATACAATTTTCATACTAACAAAAAGTCAAAATATTTTTAAAAAATTTAGTCTTAGTCCAATCAAACATACACTAAACACAGTACAAGTGTTATCCAACTTATGACAGGCCAAGCCATTCTAAGACACTCTCAGTATTTAGTCCAGTCCATTACAGTCCGCCGTACCAAACAAACCCATGAAGTGTTTGCTTTCTTTGCTAAGAAACAGTAAAAGAAGCTATCTACAATGCATAATTGGTCATCGAAAACTTGGAAAATTTTAACCCCATTGATCATTGAAAAGTTTATAACTTTTATCTTTAAATTTAATTTAGGGTTTTCTGCGGTTTTGCCCCTTGAACTATTTGCATATAGTCAATTAACCCCTTAACAATTTTTCGGCAAATTAAGAACTCCAATTGTTTAAAAATCGCCAATTGAGGGCCTACTTTCCATTCTTTTAAATTCTATCCAAATATCCCATAATGTATTTGTCACTTGACATTCAATCGGAGGTGTCAAACAAGCCTCATACCCTGAAATTGTTTATGCGCTTCGTCGCGATGTTAAGGCTCTTAGTTCAACGCCAATAATATCTGCATCGTCTTACTTTTATGGGAAGTTGGTTGCGAGATCAGAAAGGTTGGCTTTGATTGCTGAGGAGGTGGATTGTCTTGATGTGGTTCCAGCAAAAAGGAAATACTTGGGCGGACGCCATTGAGCCATGTTTGGATGGTACTTTTAGTGGGAATGGTTTTTTGTATGATCCTAAATGGGGTGGACTTGTCACCAAACAAGGATCAACCAATCACGGTGCAGATTTTGGGTTTGGAGTTTATAATGATCACCATTGTCATCTTGGATATTTTGTTTATGGTATTTCAGTGCTTGCAAAGATTGATCGTGCATCGGGGAGCAAGTACAAGCCTCAAGCTCACTCTCTTGCAGCAGATTTCATCAACCTGGGCAACCAATCGAATTCAAACTATACGCGGTTGAGATGTTTGATCTCTACAAACTGCACTCATGGGCTGGAGGACTAGTTGAATTTGGAGATGGAAGAGACCAAGCGAGAACAAGTGAGGCAGTGAATGCTTACTACTCAGCTGCAATGATGGGCTTAGCCTATGAGAACTTTTGGTTTTTCTAGAAACTGCAGTGCATTTTTCGATCTTCTTCTTGTATTGCAGTATTCATGTTTTGATGTGAAGCTCAGTTTTTCAGTGTGTTTTCAAGCATGAAAAAAAAATTGAACGAAAATGCCATTGTAAAGAAAAAAGCTCTCTACTTTGATAATCTCATGTACAAAAAGTTACTTATCTTTAAGTTTCACACACTTTCATAAGCTGTTTTTTCAAGTCCATGATTTTTATATTAAATACGAATCTCTCCTAACAACCGTACAAAATGAGAAAATTTGAACTAAACAAAATTAATATTACACTTTTTAGTGTAAAAATCGAACCCATTAATTCTTAGTAAGTTCTATTAAAAATAATCCTTTTAACTTACGAGTTCTTTGGGCTCTCTTTACTTAAAAGGTAAAGATGAAAGCCGGAGTCTTTAAACTCTTTTATCTACTCATCGGCCCAGCAAGACAAGAAAAAAACATATGTGGTATCTTATTTTGTCTTGGTGATTAAATATAATTTCAATTTCATACAGAAGGGAAGCCTATCATTTTTATGCAATATGTAATCCATTGATCTCTTAAGAAAACGGTAAGTGGTGATACTTGTAAATACACATCTATAAGGAGAGATTCTAGGCATTCTAGAAAAATTTTAAACCCGCAAATATAGAGATAAGTGCTTTATCATTGAAGTTAGAAAATACAAGCGCCTCCTACTTTCAACTATCTCCACATATGATTGCTAACGTTTGAACAATCTACGTTGTAAATGCTAAACTTTAGAAACAAAAAATAGGATGAACAGCAAACAAAACCGTAGAAAAAAACTGGATGGCAACCAAAACTCATATAAATTGAATGTCTCTTAAGCCAATATTGAATACAATACAACTATTGGAGCCAAATTAAGTAAGATCATGGGGGTTTCAAGCATGAAGACATTCATCCTCTGTTTGCTCATTGTTGGCATGGTGGCGCTGAACGAAGGAGTGGAAGCTGGGAGGACCAGCATTAACCCTGGAGTTCTTGACCCATGCCTAAAACCAGGAGGGCCACATCCTGGTTGTAGTGGTCCTAGGGGCAGCAACGGTGAACGTAAAACCGCTAACCCCTACGATCGTGGTTGCTCGAAAATTAATCAGTGTCGTGGTTAGAAAGGTTACTTAAGTTCTAATTATGGCTAGCTAAGCCAGGAAAGAAAAAGAACTTCTAATATATATGATGTACGTGGTTTATGTTCTAGGGAGAACAAGGGCCTTTCATGGTGAAAGTCTCAAGGGGTTTTATTTGTATTGGATAAGTAACGTTGTTGAAAGAAGTGTTTTGCTTTCCTAATATAGTAATGCATATGTGCTTTTTATTCTTGCCCCTTCAAACAGAAACAGAACTTTTCATATGCTTTACCTTTTAATTATTTAAAGGTGAATACTAACTAATATATTAAGAGATGGTGATCATGTGGCAATCATAATGTTATGTCATCTTCAATTTGATAACATTCAGAGTCACATCTAGATAACATAATGAAGTCCTCCAAATGTCATTCCTTATTTGGTGACCCGATCTAAATTAGAGGAATTGAATTCAAGTCAATTCTTATGAGTCCCATTTAAAAATATAATTTATATAACACGCCAAATGACGGTGAAGATATTAATTCAATTTAATTGGAATAGTCCAATCTGATCTACCAAACAAGGCCAAAGTAACATTATATTGAAGAAATGACAAATAGCATAATGAAGTCACAAAACACTTTCGGTGGACATTCATGATGTATTTGGGAATGGGAAGAATTATGAAGTGTTTGCTTTCTCTGCTGAGAGACAGTAAAAGAAGCTATCTACAATGCATAATTGGTCATCGAAAACTTGGAAAATTTTAACCCAATTGATCAGCTCGAAAAGTTTATAACTTTGATCTTTAAATTTAATTTAGGGTTTTGCGCAGTTTTTGCCCCCTTAACTATTTCCGTATTGTCAATTTAGCCCCTTAATAATTTTTTCGGTAAATTAACAATTCCAATTATTTAAAAATTGCCAATTAAGGACCCACCGTCAATTTTTTAAAATTCTATCCAAATATTCCCACAATGTATCCATCACTTAGCATTCAATCAGAGGTGTCAAACAAGCCTCATACCCTGAAATTCTTTCTGCGCTTCGTCGCAATCAAGGCTCTTATTTCAACGCCAATAACAATTGCGTCGTCTTACTTTTATGGGAAGTTGGTTGCGAGATCAGCAACGTTGGCATTGATTTGCTGAGGAGGTGGATTGTCTTGATGTGGTTCCAGCAATAAGGAAATACTTGGCGGACGCCATTATTGAGCCATGGTTGGATGTTACTTTTAGTGGGAATGGTTTTTTGTATATAGCTTACCCTTCTCTCTCTCTCTTACTCTCTCTCTTACCCTTCTCGCTTTCCAACTATGCTTTCATATACCAAATTTTCAAAGTTAACTTCACTAGTATCTATATAGCTTTTCAATTCCTTTTCATGCCAAGAAAGATAAGCGTTCCAAATAACAAGCTAAAATGTTTTGCTTAATCTGTTGTTCACACAAGGAAGCATTATCTTTTAAGTAAACACAACCACTAGTGTGTTTTCAAAGCATGAAAAAATAACTGAACGAAAATGCCATTGTAAAGAAAAAAGCTCTCTACTTTTATAATCTCATGTGCAAAAAGTTCTTTAAGTTCCAGACATCTTCATAAGCAGTTTTTTCAACTCCATAATTTTATTAAATACGAATCTCTCCTGTAAACAGTATTGTCGAGTGTAATTGATCAATACTTGTTAAGTCTTCTTGAAAGTCTCTCACACTTAATTATGGGTGGGTGCGGTCCAAGTTTGTTTGAATTGAAATCACGAGAGAAATCAAACTAAACTAAACCAGACCACTATTGAGTGGTTTGATTCAGGCGGTTTGGCTATTTAGATTTGAGTCAAATACTTTTTTTAGTTTTTTTTCTCTTAGTGATTTAGCCTAACAACCGTACAAAATGAGAACATTTGAACTAAACAAAATTAATATTACACTTTTTAGTGTAAAAATGAAACCCATTAATTCTTAATAAGTTCTATTGATAATAATCCTTTTAACTTATGAGTTCTTTGGGCTCTCCTTTATCTACTTATCGGCCCAGCAAGACCAAAAAAAAAATATGAGGTATCCTATTTTGTCTTGGTGATTAAATATAACTTCAATTTCATACAGAAGGGAAGACTATCATTTTTATGCAATATGTAATCCATTGATCTCTTGAGAAAACTGTAAGTGGTGATACTTGTAAATACACATCTATAAGGAGAGATTCTAGGCCTTCTAGAAACTTTTTAACCGCGAATATAGAGATAAGTGCTTTATCATTGAAGTTAGAAAATACAAGCGCCTCTTACTTTCAACTATCTCCACTTATGATTGCTGGCGTTTAAACAGTCTATGTTGTAAATGCTAAATACCCTCAAACTTTAGAAACAAAAAATAGGATGAACAGCGAACAAAACCGCAGAAAAAAAAAACTAAATGGCAACCAAAACTCATATAAATTGAGTGCCTCTTAAGCCAATATTGAATACAATACAACTATTGGAGCCAAATTAAGTAAAGATCATGGGCATTTCAAGCATGAAGACATTCATCCTCTGTTTGCTCATTGTGGGCATGTTGGCGCTGAACGAGGAAGTTGAAGCTAAGAGGACCAGCATTAACCCTGGAGTTCTTGACCCATGCCTAAAACCAGGAGGGCCACATCCTGGTTGTAGTGGTCCTAGGGACAGCAACGGTGAACGTAAACCCGCTAATCCCTACAACCGTGGTTGCTCGAAAATTAATCGGTGTCGTGGTTAGAAGTCTAGGGACAGCAACGGTGAACGTAAACCCGCTAATCCCTACAACCGTGGTTGCTCGAAAATTAATCGGTGTCGTGGTTAGAAAGGTTAATTATGTTCTAATTACGGCAAGCTAAGCCAGGAAAGAAAAAATTGATTATGTTAATATATATGATGTACGTGGTTTATGTTCAAGGAAGAACAAGGGCCTTTCATGTTGAAAAGTCTTAAGGGGTTTTATTTGTGTTGAATAAGTAAGGTTATAAAAAGAAGTGTTTTGCTTTTCTAATACAGTAATGCATGTGTGTTGTTTACTCTTGACCCCTTCAAAAAGAAACAGAACTTTTCATATGCTTTACCTTTTAATTATATAAAGGAGAATGCTAACCAATATAGTAAGAGATGATGATCATGTAGCAATCATAATGTTATGTCATCTCCAATTTGATAACATTCAGAGTCACATCTAGATAACATAATGAAGTAAATGTCATTCCTTATTTGAGTTCAAGTCAGTTCTTACGAGTCTCATTTAAAGATATAATTTGTATAATTTGTAAAATACGCCAAATGACGGTGAAGATATTAATTCAATTTTATTGGAATAGTGCAATTTGATCTGATCTACCAAACAAGGCCGAAGTAACATTAGATTGAAGAAATGACAAATAGCGTAATGAAGTCCGAAAACACTTTCGGTGGGCATTCATGATGTAATTGGGAATGGGAAGAATTATGAAGTGTTTGCTTTCTCTGCTGAGAAACAGTAAAAAGAAGCTATCTGCATAATTGGTCCTCGAAAACTTGGAAAGAAAATTTAACCCAATTGATCTCCACGAAAGAATCCGGACACTTACAATGGCGTCTGGTGTCTCCTGTCTCAAGAGTCACTTTCAGAAAGATAATGGACCATAGATCAGCATGACAAGAGCTGACTCAAAAGAGCACTACCAAAAAGTGTCAAAATCATAAAGTGGCAAACATCTATGCTTCCTCTTCAATTTCATGACCACATATATAGAGCCGTTGGCACTTGGCATTGCCATAAAAAATTGCAATATATTAGGAACAAGAAAAAGAGGTACAGCGAGCAGGGTAGGAAGAAAGCAAGAAAATAGCCGTTGGAAGAATGCAGAAACTACAAGCAGTTGTGACAAAAACAACTTGACTTCCGCCCCAAAAAAAAAAAAAAAAACTTGACTAGCTGAAGCCTAAAAGCTACCACCCTCTATAAATCATCCCTAAATCATAAATAGATTAAATATCATGAATAAATTTTCCAAGAAGAAAATAGCAGCTTATTTCACCCTCTTACATGCGCTCATAGTTTTGCACCTGGGAACTTGCAGGATCCATAACCTGAAACACAGACAGATAACCCATAATAAGGACAAGCAGACTGTAATTGTACCTCAAAAGAAATTATAATCTGAATACTTTTCATTCTCAGGCTAATTCTTTTTTCTTTAGGTGAATATTACTTACTTGGGTCCTTGATGGTTTGAGTGGCAAGCCCTCCAAAGTAACAGCTGCCACCGACCTTCCTAAACTGAGCCCAATAGGCGCTGAACGCATAGCTAGCGTGCCAAACCAACGAGTCGGGTTTAAAACACTTCCCTCTGGGTTGAATCGGGTCGCAAGTTTTATTCCCCTGCGAGCAGGCGTACGATAACGCCGACGCAACCGCGCTCCTGTTGGCTCCCTTCGCCACCATGCACCATATCGGCCCTTTGTACGGCGCATTGTTCGTCGCCGCCGGCAACGGCCCGTACTCTGACTCGGGCGTCTTCCCGCTCAAATCAATCGGGTACACATTTGACCCGTTCGGGTACAACAACCCGAAATTCCGCTCCGTGCTTGGACCCGGTTTTGTGTTCTCGTTGTAGAGAGCGAAAAGGAAACTCGGCAGCACTGAACCGGGTCGGGCCGGCGTTCCGACCGGCGGTTTGGCGTTGAACTTTTTGACGACATTTCGGTTGTAAGTGGCGGCGTTGCGGATGTTAGCGCCAATCTGGTCGTAGTCGCCGCCGCTGGGCCAACCCGTTTCGGCGATCCAAATCCGGATATCCGGGTAGCCGAGTCGCTTCATCGCGAAAATCAAAGCGTCCACCATTTGGTCGAATAGGTTGTGGTAGGTTAGGCCCGAAACCGGGTCTTTGACTGTAATGTTCTTGGATTCGAACAGAGCGTAGTCTAAATTGATGTTGGTGGGATCGGAAGACCAAGGGAAGTACGTGTAGACATCGACGAAGAAGAAAGACTTGGTCTTGTTCACGAACTGCAACAGGGGTTTGATGACGGAAGCCGAAATATCGGACCGAAACGTACCGTTTGATGGTGGGAACGATGATTCGAGGACGTCCATGGCCAATGGGGTCCCGACTTTGACCTTTGTGATGCTATGGGTTTTGAGAGCAGCTTTGATTTTGCGCATTGCCGGGACGAGATTGATCCAGATTGTTTTATCGGGTTGGCTGAGAATTTCGTTTCCGACGAGGAGGTACCGGATCAGAGTCTCGGGGTAAAAGGGCACCACATTGGCATGGACCCATTGGTCTGCGAGTGTTTGATTTGAGGAGATGTTGTTGATGAGCTCGTTGGGCACCATCATTGAGACTTGGAGGTCTGTGTTTCTGAGAGCTTTGAGGATTTTAGGGTTGGCATCATAGATTTTGACTCGCTTGGCTTTGAGGGATTGGATGAGCTTCACCGACTCTGATGGAGATGGTAGGTTGTTGCCCAGCTGGCCATAGTTCACGCCCACCTTGGCTGCGAGCTCTGCACCTGCAAAATACAGAAGGGTTTAGAGCAAAACCCAAAATGAACAAAACCCATGTCACATATTTTGAGATTCGTAGAGGAAACTTACTGGAAATGGAGACTAAGAAGCAGAGGATGAGCAGGGGAACAAAACCCAGCTCCATTTTTATTCTGCTTGATCTCAGTGTAAATTTCAAGCCTGCCAGAATAAAAAGATGATCTTTTTAATAAAATGTATAAGTTCGAAGCAGAAACAGATGATATGGAGCTCAAAGATTGGATCTTTGGAAGGAGGTGGGTTTAGGTGATACGTTGGAGTTGAGGTGTTTTAAGGACTGAGAGAGAGGATTGGGAATATAACTTTTTTGAAAAGATAAAGAAAAGAAGGAAAGGGTAGAGAGATAGAGTGATGCTAACTGCTTAGAGAGAATCTGATCAGATGGCTGAAGTTACATACTGGGCAAGAAAAGATCAAAGATCAAGGATTTATTTAGAGCAGAGAGAGCGAGGGGGAGAGAGAGAGAGAGAGAGAGAGAGAGAGAGAGAGAGAGAGAGGGGCAGTGGGGCCTGTTTAGGGTGTTTTATTAGTAACTTATTGAACAAATCCCTTTTGCTCGGTTTCCATGAAGGAGAGGAAAGGTGGAAAATGGCGAAAAGTCTATTAGATACCGACGAATGGTACAATTAGCCGTTTGAGTGTTGTTGGCAGCCTAATAAATTTGCAGCTCAGCAAGAGGAAGAGAGGAGAGAGCTTCTCATATACACTTGTTGTGTAGCAGATAGCGATGTAGCTTGCGAGACACAGGGGACATCAAAACCTGTTTTTGAGGGACAAAAATGGCTAAAGCTGGTAAAACCACAGCACCATTTATTCTTGGTGGGTGAGGTTGAAATTGAAATAACTTTCAAAGTGTAAAAGACAACTGCTGCTAAACTTACACTGTCAGCAGCATCATTCAATTTTGCATGGTTCCATTTTAAATACTCTTTCTTCTTGTACCATTTTCTAATCTTTCTATTTGTCCTTTCCCTATTACCCAAAAAATAAGAAGGCCACTGGTCCACGTTTAGGCCACCAATGTCCTCAATACATTAAACTACTGATTTTGAGGGGTTCCTCCAGGTCAAGATATAATTAATCAAAGAGATTATTTTAGAAGAAACCAAGCAACAAAATAGAGGACTTTCGTGAGGAGGAAAGTGGGACGCAACAATTGTCTGCAAAACATGTTACCGGTACAGTCATGCCAATGTCTTTTAGTATAAGATAATAAAAAAATTGCGCATTACAAATGTAGCACTCTAGAAGTCAAGAACTAACTCCATGTTAGGGGTGACCATTTTTAGGGCATAGACCAGATTGTTGTCCGATCCAATCTATCTGGTAGGAGTTGACTCGGTTTTTATCTTTTATTTTGAGCATCATGGCACTTTGGTACTTATATTAAAAATAAAATAAAAAGTTTCACTGTGATTTTTTTACAAAAAACAATCGATATATTAAATTACTCTAACTTAATCTAATTCACGAGAAGATAGACTCAAAATTGGGTGTAAAGAGACCTACTCACTGTCATAGCCAACTGGACTTTATAAAAGCAAAATACGACTCTATCTATGAGCTAAAACATTTTCCGGGTACAACCGGTAACCCGCTCCAACCTAGAGGGCCAAATCTTCTCGGATCCAGGGTTATAAACCGGTTCTACCCCGAGTGATAACTTGGGCCATATTTTTGTTGGGTTCAAAATGCATCTAAACCTCCAATCCAATTTGACTCAACATAACCCAAATATTATTCCTCCAATGACTTGGGGCACAGCCCTATTGTACCACACCAAGGCCCAGCCCAATACCATTCTTAGTCTAACCCAAACCCAATAGCTCCTCCCACCTCACCAAACGCATCCCGCCATTACCAGACACTCTCCCTCGCTCTGCAATAATGCCGGTGACCATACGTCGCCTTCTCACCGCCACTCTCAGAACCCCGAATATTCTCTCTCATCCACGCCCAGCTCTCTCCTCTCGCCAAGTAATCCCCCAATGCTCATTTCCGCTCACCCACCCGTCACTCTACCACCGCCTCCTGTCCTCCTCATCCACCGAAAACCCTAACCCTCCAAACCCGCTCAGAACCCGAACCCCACTAGAAAAGCAATTCGAGACATGGGTCCATAAGCTCAAACCCGGGTTCGGGCCACTCGAAGTCAAGGAGGCCCTGCAAGCCCAATCGGACCCGGATCTCGCCCTCGACATTTTCCGGTGGACTGCCCAGCAGCGCAACTACAAGCACAACCAGGCCACCTACCTCACCATGGTCAAAATCCTAATCAACGGCAAGAGATTCCGGCAGGCCGAAACCCTAGTGGAAGAGGTAATCGCCGGAGCTTGTGAAATTAGCGTGCCTCTTTATAATTCCATGATTCGATTTTGCTGCGGAAGAAAGATGCTTTTCAATCGTGCGTTTGATATTTATAAGAAAATGTTGAACTCTGAGGATTGTAAACCCAATCTTGAAACTTATGCTCTGCTATTGAACTCATTGCTTAGGAGGTTTAATAATATGCATGTGTGCTTTGTGTACCTGCGTGCCGTGCGGTCTTTATCGAAGCAAATGAAGGCATGTGGAGTGATTCCTGATACTTTTGTGTTGAATATGATCATAAAGGCTTATTCAAAGTGTTTGGAAGTTGAAGATGCAATGCAGGTTTTTCGCGAAATGGGATTGTATGGATGTGAGCCGAATGCGTATACTTATGGTTACATTGCTAAAGGGTTGTGTGAGAAGGGGAGGGTAGGTCAGGGTTTAGGGTTTTATAAGGAGATGAGAGGAAAAGGGTTGGTGCCTACCAGTAGTACATATATGATTGTGATTTGCAGTCTTGCTATGGAACGGAGATATGATGATGCGAGTCAGGTTGTGCTTGATATGTTGAGTAATTCCATGTCTCCTGATTTGTTAACTTATAAAACGTTATTGGAAGGATTGTGCCGGGATGGGAAGGGTTCCGAGGCGTTTGATCTACTAGAGGAGTTCAGGAAAGGGGATAGTAAGATGGGTGAAAAAACTTACAAGACTTTGTTAAATGCATTGCATTTTGTAAATGGGGAATAATTCAATACTGGTCCTTTGAGTTCAGTTCAAATCGTATATACCCTATCCTTGGTTGGATTCATATATGAGATTTGAAATCTTCAAATATCATATGAGATGCCCAGTTTTGATGATATGGGCGATGCACATTGGATGTAATAATGTGACTTTGGCTGAAGATGTATTAGCATTTATGTTCTGCTATGCGTTTTGGCGGCTCTCTTGAATCAATATTCAAGGATGAGTTGGGATTGCTCAGAATGTTATGGAGGTTAGTTTCTGCATTTCCAGGATACATTAGAATCGAGGAGAGTAGAGTTTCCTTCTTTTGATTGCAGTGTAAGGTAAACAATTCAAAATTTCAAGGAGACTTGCTTTGTTTATAATGTTGTTGGATGGAGTTGGAACTAAAGTGAAACTCTTTTTGAGATGAAGTGATCTTACAGTCATCCATTGTTTTGCCTATCTTGCCTGTCTTCAGATTGATACTTGGAAATCAAACCCAGAGGATGGCATTTATTCAGGTAGACACTATACTTGTCTATCTAATATGGTCATGCTACTGAGATTTGGGATGTTATAAGAAGTTGGTTGTAGAACCTTGCATGGCTTGAAGTTTTGTTGATCAGTTTTTTATTCCCTGAAGAGGATGTTTGTAAGTTTTTTTATTTTGTTTGACTGAGTTAACAAAAGAGTGTGTAATCAGCCACAGATCTTGCCCTTTTATGAAAGTCCTCATTTTTAGGTCCTTAGGTGAGCGGGATTGTATATTTCTAACTGAAGTTTACATCTTTGTTAAGACTTGTCCTTGGCTAAGAGATGCCCTTACTTCCGAATATTCAATAGCACAGTTTAATTGAAATGAAAACACATGATTGATTTAAAGACAAGTGCAAAATATAGGCGAGGAGAAGAAATGGTTGGTGGTTGTGCTAAATATCAAGGAAAATGAAGCATCATTGGCTTTATAGACTACGCCGATCTCCTATTAAAATTGGAGATTCCAAAGAGTTTTTGTTCCTTCGTTATAGCTAAACGGCATTACAAAGACAGAGGAGGGGAGGGGAGGGGAGGGGGGGGGTGTGTTTTGTTGTGAAATTTACCTAAAAGGAGAGGATTTGTCCAACTATCTAACTTTAATTGGCTTAATAATCTTGAAGAAGGATGGGAGGCAACTGAAATATTCATATAGCATCCTGAGAGAGAGACAGAGAGAGAGAGAGAGAGAGAGAGAGCGCATTTGTTATATCAAACAGCGCATTTGTTATATCAAACATCAACAAATTAGGAAATCCAAATATGTGAAGTCCCCAATGATAAATGGATGTGTATATTCATTTAATTTTTTTTAACATAGTCACGACTCACGCTTGATAGTTCTAAGTGCCATGAACTAATGTAATTAAATTGAACAAATGTTATGACTGTTGTTTATTAAATGTATAAATATTTGAACAAATGTTATGACCGTTCTATAAATAACATTGTAGGCCCAAAAAATTCAGGGTTTGGCCCAAATAAATTCTCGGCCCAGTGTGACACCATATTAAGAAAAGATCCGGTTCGGAGCACACGAAATTCGTCATGCACGCTTGCACGAGCCACAACCACGTGCCATGTCAAATAAATATGCAATCTGCCACGCTATAGCCTATAAAATGCATTGGCTCTACGAGCCCAAGCTAATTATCCAATCAAGCATCATATCCCTTTGCAAAGACGACAAAATTCAAGCACGCCAAGCGACATGCAATGTCGAGCGAAAATCATTATTATTACACCTAGCCACGCTACAAGCTTAAGTGGGCCCAAGCCACTCAAATGCCCGGGGCTTGCTTGAGTGGGTTGTGGCATGGATGGTAATAAATTGTCATGGGGCCCATTGATAGGCCAAGAAATGAGGATCCCGGGTTGCTTGGGAGCCTCGGGACTCAAGCCCATTTCTTAGGCCCAAATATGTGGGTAAGTGCAAAAGAGAAAATAGCCCATTACCTTAGTAAAAATAACCCATTACCTTAGATAGCCCACGAAGCCCAAATATTTGGTGAACTTAGCCCACTTATTGGATAACTTGACTTTCTATATTAAAAGGCCCATACAATTTGAATAAAGGGGATCCAAGGCCCTCAGCACTTGGCTGAAGAGGAGAGCCACGAAGAAGCCAGGGGATCCACACATGAAGGGCTGCTGGGAGGCTCCAGCACATGGAAGGAGCAAGTTCCAAGCAAAAACATTCAAGGGACCAAGGGATATTGGCACGCAGGGAACGATGCCATCCTTTGAACCAGCATACATGCCCATTTCTTTCTCCCCATCAGATCTAGCCAGGGAAAAAGGGAGAAAATAAGGAAGAAAGATAGCTGAAAATGGGAGTCCTCCATTGAGGCGGCTGCGGGAAGAGCATTAAGCTCCCCAAAATCCCAAATTTTGTGAGATTGGGCAGAGGGGTTTTACCAAGATAAGATAAGTCAAAGGAAGGAGGGAGAAAGGAAGGGAAAAGCTTGGGCAAATTGGATAGAAACCATTAGGGTTTCTTGGAAAAAGATGGCTTCCAGCGGCTATAAAAGGAGCCATCTTCTACTCATCAAAACCAATCCACATCTAGAGAGCAAGCTTCCTCTCTCACCTGCAAAGCCCAGCAAATTCGTGCTCTATTCACCATTCTCCCTTATTTCCCCTCTTCTGGCAAATTACTATAGCATTGACAGAGTCTCTGTCAAGCTGCCGGAAATTACTAAAGCCACCCATCATTCTTCCCCATCCTTCTCCTTCTTCATCAAACCTCTTAGAATCCTCTCCTCTTTCCCTTAGAACCCATGCCTCTCATAGGAACTCACAGCTCTCTCTCTCTTTAAGTGCTAAACTCATGTTCTGGCAAATTACTATAGCATTGACAGAGTCTCTGTCAAGCTGCCGGAAATTACTAAAGCCACCCATCATTCTTCCCCATCTTTCTCCTTCTTCATCAAACCTTCTTAGAATCCTCTCCTCTTTCCCTTAGAACCCATGCCTCTCATAGGAACTCACAGCTCTCTCTCTCTCTTTAAGTGCTAAACTCATGACAATTTTGCTCTCATGCCACAAGCCTCTCATGCCAAGCTAGAAAATTTATACGTAAGTTGTTGTTATTTTCATTGGTGAAGGAAACCAAGGAGTTTCCTAAGGCTTCACTACCCTTTCGAGACATTCTTGGGGCTTGATCTTCGAACTCAGACATAGGGGGATAATTTCATCAGTTTGCTCCTTAGGCGGCCCAGCCCATTTGTAGCTGCCAGAAAAAAAAGACCCCATAAATACAATTCAACATAAAACTGGATCCTAATAATGTGTGATCTCGTTAAAATTTTGCCATAAAAATATTCGGACAAAATTTATTAAATTACACAAAGAGGTTCTATATGTAATTGGATGTAATTGGAGAAGGAAAAAAAATTACAACATTTGCTCAATGGATTCAAAGGTGCAATGTTGTAGACCAAAAATGGATGTGCATTTCGTTGACTGCCACGTAAGGCAAGAGAATTACATCGACGTGTTCATGACCAATAGGAGCAGGATTTGAGAGCCCATAAAATCGACACCCACCAAAAACACTCGAGACACTGAGACGGAGAGATCGCAAATATGGGTTCCGTTGTTGCAATGAAGGCCGTCGCCGTTCTCTTCTTCTTGTCTCTCTCCGGCTTTGGTAGGTCTCGTCATCATTCACGGAAACATCGTTAATTCCTGATTGTATTCATAATATTTCAATTTCATTGCTGACTTCTTGTTCTTTTTTCTTTTTCAAAATCCAGTTTTGGCCTACAAGGTGAAGGAAGTCAAAGAGTTGCAGATTGGTGTTAAGGTGAATTACGCTTTTCATTTTGTTCATCTATCTCTTTACTAGTCGAAGTTGCGATCCAAAACGCTGTTTTGATTGTGAAATTGTGAACAAATTTATAAATATGTTAAAAGGTAGCTGCTGGAGTTGGTTGATTTGTAGTTATATATGTGTGTGGATCAGCTGCTTGGTCGAGTTGTAAGTTTCTTACTTAATGGGTCATTGCAATTTATTATCTTTTTGGATATTATAATTGTTTAGGACTTTTGGGTATTTATCACTTCAGTTATTTTCATTGATTGGCTTAGTTTGGGTAGTTTTAGAAGGCTTGGGGTGTCCTGTGATACTGCTTGTCTTTTTGGTTTTAATTTGGCTGACTCCTTGGCATCTGTTGACATTGTTGTTGTTTCTTGTGTATGGATCGTTTAAACAAAGAGGGGTTTGATAGAGTTATATGGAACTATCCTCAATTCCTCTTTATTGATAATTTACCTTTATGTTGCAGTATAAGCCAGAAGCTTGTGAACTTCAAGCTCGCAAAGGTGATAAAGTCAGGGTACACTATCGGGTGAGCAGAATTCCTGAAACATATGCTTTTAAATAGTGTATGTTAGTAGATATATGCGTTAAATACTGAAGTTAATTGTACTCGGATTCAGATAAACATGTCATAAATAAAATTTGATTAGCATAATTTTTGTTTTTCTTGACAAGTTCAAGCCTTGAGTTCATATGCTTTTAAATCACCACATTGTTACCCGAGCTGAAAATCTAGTAGTATGGTTGACGAACTTTTGAAATGAGAGTGCTTTCCAGTTTCGAAGAAATTTGAAGCATTGATTAAGCATCCTAACAACTCTATTGTTATTTCATCATTCCTTGGGTCTATTTTTATAGATTATGCTGCCTAAATATTTGTTACTCCCGGGCTTGTATGTCTTTTTGTATGTTTTGATTACAATGGAGCATACTCAGTGAAACCTAATAGCATCTGGTTACATCCTTGAAGCTCTTATGAGACTGATGTATATGTACATTTTGGCCCTTAATTTGGTATTTTTTCCCCCAATGTTTATTGTCAGTCAAATTTCCATTCCCCACTGTGGTCAGCTTATTAATCCCAAAGGCTTCTTCAATATGAGCTAGGCATTTGGGAGGAACTAATAACAGTCCTCATCAAGACCTCTTGAAAATGTTCAGCATGTCCTCCCATGTTCTGGCAGATTGGATGTGACATAGTGCACTTTGACATTAAACTTTCCGTTTTCAGTATCTATTTTGGTAGTGGTTTAATGTATTCAATATCTAAATTCTACCCGCATTATTCTCGTTGGCTCACTATACATTAGATGAATGAGCCAATCTCTCATCCTATAGTGAAGATTGATTGACTAGTTTCTCTTCTTTGACCTTTGCAGGGGAAACTCACTGATGGAACTGTATTTGATTCTAGTTTTGAAAGGGGCGATCCAATCCTTTTTGAGCTTGGGACTGGTCAAGTTATTAAAGGTGTGTGGTGTGCTATTTAACTCAATTACATATTCTTGCGTAATTTTCTTATTACAAATACCAAATAGTTGGAATGCAGAGCAGAGGCAAACCCGTACTTTTGACAATGGTTCATATAGGAAGCATTTGATTATGCTTTATTAGTAATCAGTTTCAGATAATCCTGTTTTTTAGTATAAGTATATTGATTCACTTTTAATAGTCGTTTCTACTGGCCATAAGAGTTTACTGGGTTTTCAGCTTGTCAATACTCTTTAAAGCTGCTTCCCCTAATTTGTAATTAACGATGGGTTTTCTATGACTGTTTTTTATTGTACTTTATGTTCACGTTGTGTAGCTTGTATTTTATTCAATTTTTAATTAATGCTGGGAATATGTAAGAATGTTTCTAGATTGTCCTTGATGAGAGAGAGAGAGAGAGAGAGAGAGTTTTATCTATTGTGTCAACTTCCATGTGATTATGGCAAACATCAAGCATGATGGGTATGCTGCATCCTGGATGCGATGCCATGGGTAGCAATTTACTTGAATATTACATGTAGCTTACACAGTGCAAGTTCACTGTACTCTACTCTTACTGTTGGTTTGCCTGAACAAAATTTTTCTTACAGGATGGGACCAAGGAATTCTGGGAATGTGCGTAGGTGAGAAGAGGAAGTTGAAAATTCCGGCAAAGCTTGGCTATGGAGAGCAGGGTTCTCCACCAACCATCCCAGGTTAGTGTGAACCAATTCTCTTCTGCATCACTGTACTCAATTCTCTACTGGCTGTGCCTCTATTTAGTGTGAACCATATATGTGTAAAAGCAATGAAACGATTAGAGTGAATGCATATGAAAACTCAGGATGGCAAGATCTACATAATTGTCTTTACAGACAATGATGCTTATAGATAAAATATAGTTCAGAATCTCAAATGATTGTTCCTTGAACGTTACAGGAGGCGCAACACTGATATTTGACACGGAGCTCATTGAAATTTTGGGAAGAGGATCGAAACCTAAAGATGACGAGCTGTAGTTGGGGAATGATTTCTGACTCGGGCTGCTCCTTCGTTTTTCATTTCTTAGTTGTGTTCAAGAAATTACTTGTAACCAGTGGCTTGGTGAGCCAAAACTTTATTTTGCTTTACAATCATTAGCAGACTACACTACGTTTTTTTCAATGTACTTTTGAACTTAAGAGGAAATATGTTTTCTTACCATAATTTGACATGCCGAGGTGCGATGTTTTGAGATTGTTAATCGCAAACTTAATGATCATGGCTTTGTCTAATTACGAGATTAAAATTCGCAATCAAATATGTTAAATCATTTTAGCAGAAACCAAAAACAAAACAAAAGAAAGATGCGGACTTGGGGTGGCATTATCATTTCAAAATTACTTGAAGTTTGCTCAAAAGAAAGATGTAAACTTGGGGGCCTTTAAGCCAAAAGCCCTTTTGCCCATTTTGGGAGGCTTTCTTCTAAATAAAGCAAACTCACTGCTTTCTGTTGCTTCTAGCTTCTGCCTTCTGCTAGAAGAAGGCACTGCATATTAAAGACGGTGAAAAAGTGAACACTAACGTCCAAAAGAAAACGGCATGTAGTACTTCGAACTGTGCTGTGGATGCTATAAATGGAAAGCACACGACGTCGTATCTGTCATCAGTATAATCTGAGCCGTTGGATTATACCCGGAGCGCAATCGAAGAAGTACCGAATCAGATTACGAGCCCCTCTGCAACCTAAACCCTCGTAGAAGCCTCTAGAACTCATAATCACACCCATAAAAAAGCCTCGACTTTCACACACGCACAGACTCACACTTCCCTAATTTTCCTGAAGATCAAAATCTCAGTCTAGAATCTTAGGCTCTCATCTCACGCTCGCGAGAAAATGGATGAGGACTTTGACATGCCAGTGCCGGAGGAGATGAACGGGGACTTTGATCTCCCCGACGAGGGTCCCGTTCTCAAGGTCGGTGAGGAGAAGGAGATCGGCAAGCAGGGCTTGAAGAAGAAGCTCCTCAAGGAAGGTGAAGGTTGGGACACCCCAAAAAATGGCGACGAGGTTGAAGGTGCAAGCTTTTTTGAACTATTGTTTTCTGCAATTTTATTTTTTTGGTTATTTCGAAGTGTTTTTGTTGTTTATGGATTGAGATTGATTGCGATGTTTATGGTTTTAGTTCATTATACTGGGACATTGCTCGACGGGACTCAGTTCGATTCGAGCCGTGACAGGGGGACTCCATTCAAGTTCACTCTTGGACAAGGTGAGAGCTTTTTGGTCATTTTTCAGTTTCAATCTAATGAGATTTAGTAGCTTGATTAAGCTGCTGGATGATTTAGATGGAAATAATGCCTTGTTGAGTTAGTTTTGCACAAATGCATGCGTGCAGTGTTTTTCATTAGGAAGTGGGTGGGAAGTTTGGGAATGATTGGTTTAAAGACTTTAAGTGATAGTTTGACGACGAAAGAGTGGTATTTTACTTCATTGGGACTACTAGAATGTTATCAAGAAGCAAGCTTAAACTGGCAGTGAAAACATGCATCGTATTTGTACTTTAAAATCTTTTGTACAATGAATTCTTGACCTTTGGAAGAAGAATTGACAATTAGAGGCATCTTTTTGTTAAGTTAAAGAGATGAAATTGAGTTTTAAATAGCTGTATTGATATGCAATATTATGGTCCTTGTTAAGATTTTGTTGTCGTGGTTCTTATTGTTTTGTAATCTTATGTCATAATCCAAAAGCTCCTGGGAAATGCTTAGGAGTTTGATCTCCTTTCAGGGTGAGCTCTCTCTCACGGAGTGAGTTTTCTGATGTTGTGGTGCAGGACAAGTGATTAAGGGATGGGATGAAGGTATTAGAACGATGAAGAAAGGTGAGGATGCGCTTTTCACCATCCCTCCTGAGCTGGCTTATGGAGAGTCTGGATCCCCACCAACTATCCCTCCCAAAGCCACATTGCAGTTCGATGTTGAATTGCTATCGTGGACCAGTGTCAATGACATATCCAAGGATGGTGGAATAATTAAGAAGATCTTGAAAGAGGGAGAAAAATGGGAGAACCCAAAAGACCTCGATGAAGTTATAGGTAGGTTTCTCTTTAATGCTGTTTCTATTGGCTTATGTGCTATCTGTGATCGTTGTCTATTAACTGCCTTCTGCTCCTGTTCTTTATGCAGTTAATTTTGAGGCTCGGCTTGATGATGGAAAAGTTGTTGAAAAATCTGACAGAGTGGAATTCACTGTCAAAGATGGTATCATTTTCTTGTCATATATATATGAATTCAGTTCGATTTTTTTTGGTTGAGAATTTGGTTTTTTAATGGACTCATAATCTTGTAAATAGGTTACTTCTGTCCTGCGCTATCAAAGGCTGTTAAAACAATGAAGAAAGGGGAGAAGGTATTATTAACGGTGAAACCACAATGTGAGTTGCCTTGAGCCATCAGCCTGATATTATATGAAATATAAAAATGACCATTATGTTATGATCTAATATTTGCCTGCGTCTTCGTTCCAGATGGATTTGGGGATAAGAGTAAGCCTGCATCTGGTTATGAGGGTGCCATTCCTCCAAATGCCACTCTTCACATCACTTTAGAGTTGGTATCATGGAAAACTGTCTCAGAAGTGACAGATGACAAGAAGGTTATTAAGAAGATCGTGAAAGAAGGGGAGGGATTTGAACGTCCAAATGAAGGGGCTGTTGTTAAATGTAGGTGTTAGCCCATTGATTTCAGATGAGTATTTTACAATCTATACCAGGTTAAAAAGTTTTTAAATAGTTCTCTGATTTTGTTGCTGGCAGTGAAATTGATTGGGAAGCTGCAAGATGGTACGGAATTTTCGAAGAAAGGTCATGCTGAAGGAGAAGAGCTGTTCGAGTTTAAGACAGATGAGGGTAATAATAATGCGAAGTGCTTCTTTTTAACCTTTTGTTTTGTTCTTTTTGCCTATAGTGGTACTGAGTCAATGATTGTATTGGACAGAGGAAGTGATTGATGGGCTTGATAGAGCTGTCCTGACAATGAAGAAGGGTGAGGTAGCACTCCTGACCATTGCACCAGAGTATGCATTTGGTTCTTCAGAGTCCCCACAGGAGTTGGCTGTGGTACCTCCTAATTCGACAGTCTACTATGAGGTTGAGCTCGTATCTTTTGAAAAGGTGGGTCAATAATGCCGCTCAGATTACGTTGTGCAACATGTATCCATTGGCATCAAATTACTGAGATTGTGTGTTTTTCTCAAATAATTTTTGTATTATTCATTTCGCACCTCAGGATAAGGAATCATGGGACATGAATACCGAAGAAAAGATTGAAGCTGCTGGTAAGAAGAAGGAAGAAGGGAATGCACTGTTTAAGGCAGGTAAATATGCAAGAGCTTCCAAGAGATATGAAAAGGTAGGATGACAAATGTTGACTCATGAACCAGATGATTGGACTTGAGCTGTTATGCTCACTGGAGCTTTTTCCGTGCAGGCTGTCAAGTACATCGATTATGATACTTCCTTTAGTGAAGAGGAGAAAAAACAGTCTAAGGTGTTGAAGGTTGCTTGCAATCTTAACAATGCAGCTTGCAAGCTGAAGCTGAAAGATTATAAACAGGCTGAAAAGTTGTGTTCCAAGGTCCACAATTTAGAACTTAGAAATGCTTGGAAGTTCCCTCTCTGTGACTTTTACAGTTACTAACCGACTATTTTGTGCACAGGTGTTGGAAATCGAGGGTAGAAATGTGAAGGCCCTGTACAGAAGGGCTCAGGCATATATTCAGCTGGCAGATTTGGATTTGGCTGAGCTCGACATCAAGAAGGCTCTTGAAATAGACCCCAACAACAGGTTTTGCTCCTTCTCAAGTGTCTGGATTCTCTCTTACAGTATTTTGTTTGATGGAGAAGTTGAAATGTTCACACTTCTTTCTACGTTGAAACAGGGATGTGAAGTTGGAGTACAAGACTTTGAAGGAGAAGATGAAAGAATTCAATAAAAAGGAGGCCAAGTTTTACGGCAACATGTTTGCCAAATTGACCAAGTCGGACTCTCCGGATTCCAATGTAAGTAGTATTCTTCTAGTGGGACATTGATTTCAATTTATGATTCGAACAGTTGTCATTTGGTTGCAGTTGCTGGTGGTGATTTCATGATTTCTGGGTTTAATCGACTGGTTTTGATTTTGGCTTTACAGAAAACAGCAGCTAAAGATGCTGAACCCATTAGCGTAGACAGCAAGGCATAAGGGGACTGCATCACATAATCGGCTCGCAGCTTCCAATTGTGTCATTAAGGAGTAAATTCCTAGCTTTTTTAAATTGTGTAGGACTACTTGGTCTTGGCGCAAAGAAGTTGTAATGGATGGTTTACTAAAACTGGATTGTTGACATTGAATTTTGTAAGTTAAATATTTTTCAATACACCTTATTTATGTTGCTCTTAACCATCAAAGCTTTTGATTTCTGTAATTTGAGTTTATCGAAGTTTGAAACGCGTACAATGCCAAAAACCGTGGAATTTGGACAAGATTTGGCATTGGCAAGCTGTTGGAACAGCTGAGGTTTTGGGTTTGTGTACGTCATGGTCCTGAGGTTTGTCTAAGCTGAAATGACCAGACTTCAAATTACATATAAATGAATGATATACGCTTGCTTTTCTTGAAGAAGGAAAAAGTCCTCTCAATAAAATTTCAAACTGATCAAATCAAAATATAATTTCTCGTACACAATTTGTTAGTAGCAAAAATAAAGAATAACAAATGTGATGATCTAACGACGCCAGCCTTTGGCACGGGCAACCAATTGTACATTGGTATTTTGTACCAGACAAACTGATGGGACTGGAAAATTGGATCCATTCCTACAAACTAATCTTTAGGGCCCCTTTCCCATATCTAAATCAATGAGACAAACTTCAAGAACTGTCGCTTGGCACCAACAATGATACATACAGTTTTGGATTGAGAGAGTCTAGTTACCGTCTACAGATACGTGCCGAGCACAACGAAATTGCTTCTATCAGGGGAGTCGACTATCGGAAATAGCAGGGAACTGACGGTTACAGCTCTGTCATCGGCGCGCCGATATAGAATTCAAAGCTCTGGTCAAAGTACCCGCCCCATGGTACATTCCGGGAAAGCACTCAACACTACTTGACAGCATTACTCGGAGGAGGTCAGCTCACCTGCTCTCCTATCAAATCAAGGCCAACAACTAGAAAGGTGATCCCTTGAAATAGTAGGAAGTAGAAGTGAATTCCTTGGGCAGACAGCAAGCTTCTTGCTGAAGCAGTCAACAATACAAAGGCAATTACAAGTTCCTTCCTATATAATCGATTTCTTCTCCTCTTCCCAGTTTTCTTAGATGTCTCTAGTTTGGTCAGCTCATCAAGGCCTGATTCTGAGGCTGACCTTTGAAGACCAGTAGTTTGCACTAGCGGCTCAGACTCCCTTTCGAAAGCAATTAAATCTGTCTCTGATGACCTTCCCAGTTTCTTTGTAACTATCCACTCATAAGAACTTCCAAACTGAAACAATCCTGATATCATGGCATTAAATTTGGTCACTGACATGGTATTCTCGAAAAGAAGGTAGGGTACAATAAATGGGAATGAGCGTGGTGCAGGAAGAATATTCAAGACAGACATAATTCCAGGGACATAACAAACAACCCATGCTGGTAGCTGAGCCTCTGGTAGGAACATGGTCAAGGGAAGAATGATGCAAAAGAGAGTGAACGAATAAAACGGCAGTATAAGCTTCCGCAGGAGGAAGAAGAGAAATATCAAATTTGCTTTCTTGGTCAAACTCACCTGGAATGAGAAAACAATAAAGTTTATGTTCATGTGTACTTATATTGGTAAAAGAATTTGTACCAAAGTCAAATTTTTTCTGACTTGAGATTTAGATGACCACAAGAGCCTATCTTTCTCATAACAAAAGGCAATGCACCTCAATCACTTTCTTAATTTTACAGATAATCAAGTCTTTTTACACTGTTTGTGGCTTAGATTTCCTACTATTAAAATAATGAATAATATTCTTCTAAAAATTAATGAATATAAAGGAACTTCTATACCTTTGAACGGAGTATGTCAAAGAAGCACACACGGAATAACTGCATTGGACCAGAATGCCAGCGATGTTGCTGTTTCTTGTATGCCCCGTAGGACTCTGGAAGTTCACAAAGGCACTGCAAAAGCAGCAAGTTCAGCAAACCATACAAGGAAGCTTTAAACTATGTAAAGTCGAAACTTTGACAATGGAAAATATGCACACCTTGACATCATTCAGATATATGAACTTCCATCCACAAAGATGAGCACGAACAGCAACATCCATGTCTTCGACGGTCGTTCGTTCCAACCAACCACCGCATTCCTCAAGGGCCTTAATCCTCCACACACCAGCCGTACCATTAAACCCAAAGAAGTTGATAAACACCCCATTGACCTGTTGTTCAACTTCAAAGTGGAAGGACAAGTTTATATTCTGCAGTCTGGTAAGCAGGTTCTCATCCTTGTTTACAAAAGACCACCTTGTCTGGACCAATCCTAGATCATCATTCCCCTTCAAGAAAATAATACAAAACCCACTTTCAATCCAGCAAACAAGGACTTTGAATTAAGAAGTGAAGTTGCCAGCAGCCTAGATGATTTAAGTATTGTGAACTTAATCATGCACATAAGCTGAGAGTGTAAATGAATGGTCCCATTCTCTGTAGTGTATACTTAAACAAAACACCGAAAACACCAACAGATTAATCAGAATAGTGTGTTCTAATACAGATTAAAAAATTACCTTGAAATAAGGAACGGTTTTCTTCAAGAACTCAGGTCCCGGCTGAAAATCTGCATCAAAGATGGCTACAAACTCATAATTCTTAACATAATCGCAGCTCATAGCAGATTTCAGATTCCCTGCCTTATACCCTGTGCGTATAAGCCGATGTCTGTACAATATGGGGACACCCCGTTGCTGCCACTTGCTTACTTCCGCTTTGATAAGCTGTTGAACCTCTATATCATCGGAATCATCCAAAACCTGCACAAGCATTCTCTCCTTTGGCCAGTCCTGAATACAAACCGCAGCAATCGACTGATGGTACACCTGTTCGTCACCCAACAGAAGCACATTTCAATACTAAATGAGAGACAAAGGGTAGCTAGAAGGCATAACAGAAACACTAGTAATCTATCAAGACCAACATTGTAGCATTATATCATAAGCAATCAAATTTAACAATGCCCAGTTCTAACTTCCAACTTATGTTCGTAACTAAACATACAAAATGCCATACAAGGCTCATGCTCATGTATCACTCTAGCATTTTATGAAAAACGAAAAAAATTGAAGCTTGATATTAACTTGTAACTAAAACATAAATAAAAAAACACATTAGAGGAAATCTAAACGGTGTCGTTAGGGATTAGAAACCTACATCATCTTACCTCCCTCTCATTGCACATAGGGATCTGCAACAACACCATGGGATAATCCTCCACATTCACATCCTCAGTACTGTTCCCCTCCTCGTCCTGATTCGAAGACGACGTCGTTGGGTACTCCATGACCGCCTTGGGCTTGACTCTCCGAAACTTGATCCAGAAGCATCCGAGCAACAAAGCAATGCGATCAACAGACTGAATCAGAAAGAGCACGATGCAGAGATTGGCGAAGCTCTGCAATGGCGGCGCCAAGTAATTGACCCGAACGTGGAGCCAATTGGCGTAGAGAAGCTCCGTGAGCTCGGCTGATCTCACCGATGGCGGACTGAAATGCCACCCCTTGAAGTAGGCCACGAGCTCGAAGCAGAGCAGCAGGAGCACGACGATCAGAAAAGCCTTGATGACGCGGTAGAGGCGCGACGAGGACGAATCGGCGGGGGAATCCGGCGAGGTTACTCGGCGATTCGCGGTGCGGAGGAGGACGAGGAAGGAGCTGGTCACGGAGGAGAGGGAGGCGGCGAATTGCTGAAACTTGAGGAGGTAGACCCAGGACAGCTGGCGGGCGCTTCGTGAGCGGTCTTTCCCGACCGTCAGATCGGGGCCGGGGCTGTGGATATCGACGGCGAGCAAGTGGCTTGATTCGTCGGAGAGGAGGAGGTCGTGGTTGCTCTGTCTCTGCTTGTTCCACCATTCTTGAAACTCATGGTTCTGAGCTCGAGACATTAATAAATTAATTATATATATAGATATATATGTGTTTCTTCTTCTGCTTCGTCTTCTTCTTCTTCTTCTTCGTCTTCTCAGATCTCTGTTCTGTGTGTAACAACTAAATGACTCTGTTTCTGTGTGGCGCTGAAAGAGGGGGCCTTTTGCGCTAAATTTAGTAAGAGACTTGCCTAAGAGTCTCTTAGCATTTTTGATTGATTTTCTTACTTCGATTGTTTGTTGCGAGAGTGGGCAGGACATGCGACTTTTCGGACTTTCGTTTTCATATCTACATTTTGCTCTTACCCACGCGCTAATTACGGCTATTTTAGGAAATGCCTATCGACAAAGCAGTTCTATTTATAAGCGCTTGTAATAAAACAACAGTTGATAAATATCAAAGTGATTTTTTTCAAAGTACTTTTTAACTTTTTTACTAAATGTTGTCGTAAATAGTTTTAGTTATCTTAAATATTTTATAAGCACTTCGAAACCGGTACTTAGTTAAATCATTGTCTAATAAAGATATTCGCATGCATAGTAATTTATGATTGAGAATGTTAGTTACATTTCCTTTTCCATATTCTCATATTACTATTTCATCTCGCATAAAATTAATAAATCGTGTATATAGAAGGAATTGAATTTTAAATGTATACATAAGGAAACCCGTGTGCAATGGAAAATCCAATCATGATCTTTGCCAAAAACATAAACAAATGATAAATTGTTAATCAAATGATTCAATTAGCTTGAATTGTGCAAATTATCACATATTAGTTGGTCAAACAAGCAACACATCTAGTTCATAAACCAGGCAGGGATTGGTCAAATAAGTGAATACGACCAAAGGACAAACGACAAACGACTGATTTTCATCATCCAATTCCATTGAGTAAAGGCCGAAATCAAATGATCCCATGACACGACATTCCCAACAAACGACAACCTATGGAAACAAACAACTACACTAACCCACAATGCCAATTTATTTGGTTTGGCAATTTTGGGTCACTTGTACAAATGGGCCAGCCTAACAATGAACCCAGATCTCAACTTTTCCAATCCAAACCGTTTGGGTTTGTTGGGGCCTAACTAGGAACAAGATGCGAGCTTGCAGGCCCAAAGTTCTGCTTGGGTTTTTGGACAGTTCAATTGGATATGGATATGTCAACTCCAAGTTGATGGGCACCACAGTGGAGTGGTTGGGGCTTTGCTTCTCCGCAGGAATGGTCTTGGGATCGACTCCCTGCATCGGCGTGGATGTGAGTTTAAGGATTTATCGACTTTTTTAATATAGGAGAGGACTTCAAAATATATATAATGAGTCGCATCGTTTTATGAATTCTACAATTTAAAATCTTTATTTCATACTAGGGAGTTCTCTTCTATTGAATTCTTGTCTACTTACTTGATTTCAAATACGAGTTTATTTTTTGAATTCTACAATTTAAAATCTTTATTTCAGACTAGGGAGTTCTCTTCCATTGAATTCTTGTCTACTTGCTTGATTTCAAATACAAGTTTGTTTTATGAATTCTACAGTTTAAAATCTTTATTTCAGACTAGGGAGTTCTCTTCCATTGAATTCTTGTCTACTTGCTTGATTTCAAATACAAGTTTGTTTTATGAATTCTACAGTGTAAACTCTTTATTCCAAACTAGGGAGTTCTCCTCCATTGAATTCTTGTCCATTTGCTTGATTTCAAATACGAGTTTGTTTCGGATTTCTAAATGTCATTATAGATGTCTACAACAAGAGTTCGACTCTTACTCTATTATTCTTCGAACTTCTTTAATGCAAATTAAGCAACTGTCACAAACTTACAAATACTCTCTCACCAATGAAAAATGTGAAAAGCAAGTAAAAGAAATGAAGTAGGGCAAGAAAATAGGTGAAGCAAGGTTATGTTTATTTTAAGTTTCCCTCATTAAAAAAAATCTTTATTGTTTGTATTTTACTTGTTTGACATTTGAGGTTTACTTCGCCACCACAAAGAATTCTATAGTGTAAACTCTTTATTCCAGACTAGGGATTTCTCTTCCATTGAATTCTTGTCCATTTGCTTGATTTCAAATACGAGTTTGTTTTATGAATTCTTGTCCATTTGCTTGATTTCAAATACAAGTTTGTTTTATGAATTCTACAGTTTAAAATCTTTATTTCAAACCAAGGAGTTCTCTTCCATTGAATTCTTGTCTACTTGCTTGATTTCAAATACTTGTTTCGGATTTCTAAATGTCATTATAGATGTCTACAACAAGAGTTCGACTCTTACTCTATTATTCTTCGAACTTCTTTAATGCAAATTAAGCAACTGTCACAAACTTACAAATACTCTCTCACCAATGAAAAATGTGAAAAGCAAGTAAAAGAAATGAAGTAGGGCAAGAAAATAGGTGAAGCAAGGTTATGTTTATTTTAAGTTTCCCTCATTAAAAAAAATCTTTATTGTTTGTATTTTACTTGTTTGACATTTGAGGTTTACTTCGCCACCACAAAACTTGTCCACCGTTCTAACTGAAGGAAAACCGAGTGCGATTGTGACACTTCAAATCTAACCAGATTTTATGAAAAGGAGATGACATTAGATTCATTCATTCATTCATTTCTTTCTTGATTAAAGTGTAATTTGTGTAATAAGAAATAAGTAAGAAGCTCTAGAAGAATGCAAGGGAAAAGAAAGAAAGAGAGACAAAACACGTTTACAGTTGGAGAGCATGAAATAATGCAATGGTTGGTGAAGCAAATGATGCCTGTCTTTCTCCCCAACAAAAGCAAAGCGAAAAACACCAAATGGCCAATCAAAGTTTCAAAAGGCAGGCCCTCTCTCTCTCTCTCTCTCTCTCTCCCTTCCTTAGGTGAAAGGTAAAGAACCCAAATGAGAACATTGGGGAAAATGGGGTGATAGAATAGTGACAACTTGGTTAATTCATAGGACACCTACCCTATAATAATGGGTCACTATAATTGCCCTTAAACCAACAAACCCACTTGTTGTCTTTGAGGTTTTGAAATCTCTCCAAACATTCTTTCTAGCAGGAGGGCTATAGGTAAAGGGTAGGGTCCCCTCATTTCTCTTGGGGTTTTTGGTTGCAAAAGCCAAAGCCATCTCGCGGAGACCCGAAGCTTTTTCCCTTCCATTAAGGTCATAGATTTCAGGATTTGATTAGGACATTTCACCCACAGATTAGTTTCCAACAGCTAGCTTAGTAGAAGCATCATGCCAGACACATATAACAAATTGCTCAAATTGCTCTAATATCAGTGGTTGGTATTCAAGAAAAACAAAGAACAATCCAGTGCTCAAATTGCTCCAATATCAGTGATTGGTATTCAAGAAAAACAAAGAACAATCCAGACCCTCTCTTTTGATAAACGAGGGAAGAGGGAAATCAAACGTGTGTCATATTTTGACATTGAGAAGAAAAGTACTGTTAAACTAATAAGCTGGTAAGTTCTCATGAAAATAAAATCTATAAGATTATTAAAGCTTGAACTTCGATCATTTTTCTAGGGTAATTTAGATATTAAATACGTAACATCTAGAGTAATATAGAACTATCTTATTAATTCAATTGTTTTGTTGATGCTAGCTCAATTCAGTTAAGAATATTGAAATTGGGTGCCAGTGAAGCCTAAAGTGGCCAGTCCATGTCAAGTTAAGTCATTTCCCTTTTCATTTCCCAAATTCTCAATCAAATTAGTAAATAGGAGGAACCTTAATCAAGAGAGAAACTCTCATGCAATAGGAATCACTTTTTGCTATTATCGGCCAATAACACAATGGCACATAAGATAACTTTTCAACATATCATTATATTATTGGTCGGGATAATAAAATAATGTTATCTCCGTTACGAGTAAATTTTTTTCCTTAATCAGAAAAGACCCACCCACCCAAGCATTCGAAGAAACAACTGCATAAACAATCAAGAAGAGGACAAAGGCAAAAAAAAGGGCAAAAGATAAGAAAAATATCAATCATGTACACGTCTCCATGTAATTGGCTTTAAATTTCATGGAGACAAGACTGTCAGACTACAATTTTCTAATTGTAATTATTAATTTGCCTATCATTACAACAATTATATAATAAGATATGTAACTGTTCAAGTATGCTGTGCACCACATCCAAAGCATCTTTCTAGTAATTAAATTACACTAATCTGCAGACCAATAATAGACCCTTGAAATAAAAATAATGATTAAGGCTGCAATGCACAAATCTTTTGCTGAACCCAAAACTTGGATTTTTACTAACCACCTCTCAGAAAAAGATTAGTCTAAATTTTAAAGGGTATCTTTCCAAACCTGAACTCCACTACAAAACCCTTTTCTCTTGTTTTTCTATTGCCATACAATTTTAAAGTGGGTGAGATTATAAAGCTCTTTGATACATTGGGCCTAGTCAGAATCTCACCATTGCCAACCTGGGATTCTTTTGATGTTCTTTGTATAATTGTATATCATAAAAATTTTATAAAAAAAACCTAAAGATTTTTAATGGAGTGGTTCTATCTTCTAACTTCTAACACCTCTGCTGCTGCTGATATTCAATTTTCTATTCAGAACAGTAAAAAGGGAACAGAAGCTTCTGTTTTTGGATAACCTGTGAAAATTACAGATGCCCAAAATATGGCAGAAATCATGGTTGACCCCAGCTCAAGATTTATAACCAAATGTCTTAATCATTCAAATTAAGACTTTTTAGAGAGCAAGAGACCCCACTCATACAGCTGGTTGCAACACAAGTTAGAATCAAATCCAAAAGATTTAGATGCAAACTTTTAACAGTGTTCCATTGACATGACCTTTGTGGAAAATTACAAATGACAATAGACAAAAATTTCTCATTGAAATGAAATGACAAAGCACTTCATCTAATTAATTAGCATTTGTTATTTTACATGGTGCTGTAAGCAAAGACTTAATTTGCACCAGAATACAGAAATTTGCTTCTGGGATTTTACAGTGGATGAAAATTAGACAACAAAATTACATTGAAAAAAAGAAAGAAAGAAAAAGATGATGAAATTGAAGGGCAGAAAAAAATAATGGCTCTCTTTGATCAATAGACCTAAAGATGATAAAGGGCTTCTTGGTACCAAGCAAATGATAAAAGGCTCAGTAGCAGTCCATGCAATCTTCAAATTTTTATATCTTGTATATACAACAGTATCCCCTCTGTCCATTATGGAAAAGACTGACAAAATGGTGGTCAGAGCTCAATTTTCATGTGGGATACTTGATTTGAACCTGCAGCATAAAAAAGAAGAAAAATAAATTACCATTTATGAATTTATGATTCACAATTTTATACAGTAGGGATTTGAGACGGTTTTTAACATGATTTTCTTACTCACCATCCAATTCTGTTTCCCTATTTGAATTTTGACCATACCCCATTTGGACAATGGTTTGCAGATCATCTTCACCAAATGCTGGAAACTGGAACAAATTAACCAGAGACAGAGTTAGATAACTTATCAAACTACCAGAAAAAAGTACTTTTGGCTTGGAAAATTGTGTGAAGTAAAACTGTAAAATAACTTACCTGAGGAATGCCTTCACTGCTAAAACCACTGAGTGGAGGTAACTGCATCCCAAGGCTTTGGCATAGTGAGGTATCTAAGGGGTCCACTGCTCCATTAGAAATGTTGTTCTGTAGTGCTGGATTTTGCTGGCGCTGGTGGCCATAAATGGCTTGTGCCGAGGAATCTAATGGGAATATTGGATGTTGTGGCAAAGAGTTGTTTTGTTGAAATATCTAAAACCAGAAAAACCAGCAAAATCCCAATTCAGAAAAGTTATTCAGAAAAGTTGGAAAAAAACATAGAAAAAAAAAAAATATATATATATATATATACAGCCATTAACTTTGTTGAGAGAATAAATTATAAACCTACTTCTTTTGACATTAGAGCATCCATGTTGAAATCCAGCCTGGTGTTCACAGAAGCCAACTTCATAGAGAGGAACTGCACAATAAACATGCATATAAGGGAAATGACTTGGAACCTGCTATACAATTTACAAGCATCCGACCTTGTTGACTTTTTTTTTTCTTTTTTATCCATAAATGTCATTTTACCTCGACTTGACGTTGTAATGACTGAACATAATTTATAATCTCATCAAGCATAAGTGCTTTTCCAGTGACCTGAAAAAAAAACCAAAAATCAAAGTCATATTAGTAAAAAGGACACATCACACAATCATGCACCTTAAAAAGATAAAAGCTTGTCAGTCAAATTCTGCATTTTTTGCAGACCTTGTTACAGCCAGGTACAAGATCTTGAAGAAGCTTCATCCTTTCACTGATCTTCTCTCTTCGGACCTATCAAAATTACACAAACCCATGTCAGCATAAAGCTTGAAAAATCAATGAAATGGCATAATGACAATATAAAGATTTTGGAGGGAATTAAATTAAATTGAATTTTAAGGTCAGCCCATAATTCTTACCCTTTCAGCTAAACTATGGCTGTCAGTGGCTTGACCCCTTCTTGCTCTTACATGAATGTAGTCCTTGGGAGGCTCAGGTGGCTTTGGACCAGTCTTGGTTTGTTTCTCATCACTACTTGTACTTCCCTTTGCATCCTCCTCTGCTTTTACAGAGCCATTTTGATCATTCCCATTATTTTCATTTGGCTTGCTTCTCTTTGCATTAGAATTATCATTAAGTGCAGCCCCCTGTACCCAAAAATAAAAGAATAAACATTGAATTAAATAATGTTGTAATGTATAATCAAAGTAAAATGCTGCACAAATTTCAAAATGGGAAAATGAGTAAATTTGTTGTATGTATGTATGTATGTATGCAAAGTATGTACCTTTGTAGCAATGGGAGATGGGGATGATATTGGTGGAGGCTCCTTAGCTTTTCCCTTGGAAACTGATTTTCTTTTCCTGGAATTCAAATCCATGGAATTGGAAGCTACCAACCCTGTCTCCCCATTTGGGTTTTGTTCAGAAAATGTTGATTCCTCTCGAGAAATGGGCAATTCATTTCGATCCTGCAGCAAAGAATTCATCTTTTCTTGCAGACCTGTCTGAGATCCAAGTGCCTTAAGAGCAGGGCTGCTCGAAACCCGAGGAAGCTTACCATTTCCCATAATGGCATTAGATCTATAAGGCAGCTCAGTATTGTTGCTGTTGCTGTTGTTGTTGTTCATTCCAAGTTGGGTTGTTCTGCCATTGAAGCTCCTGCTCCCAAAGCATGAAAATTTAGCAGCTCTTTCTGCAAATCCAGGGTCAGCTGAGAACTCAGCCACACTAGAATTCAAAGGCATGGACTTTCCCAAATTGGGCAGCTTTTCTTTCTTCAAATGATGATCCATGATGGGCAAGCTCAGCTTGGGAGGCGAGTTCAAAGGAGTACTATAACATGAAGTGTTGGTGCTTGCATTTCCATTTCCATTTCTACCCATGTAAGTATTCGCCTGAATTCCCAACAAGGACTGAGAGTGCGGCGAGATCTCACCGGAGCTCCCGATGTTTCCAAGCTTCCCTATCAACTCTCTGATCACAAAGCTCTCATTGGAGATGTTGGAATTTGATGCCGCCGGAGAAGACACCATTGAACTCAGGGCTGACTCGAAGTGGATGTTCTGGTCGGCTGACTTGTCCCAGTTGGGATTGAAGAAGCAATCCGGTGACTGCTCTGATGAGCAATTCCGGTCTGCCGTGGCGGCGGCTTGGATGTCCATGGCGGTCGAGAACGAAGAACGCCATGCCGGCATTGAAGATGTTTGCTGAAAGTGAAGTGGAGGTGGGATTCCAGCATTTAGAAAAAACTCATTCTCCATGATACGATCAGCAATTTGTCAATCAGTATGGAAAGGCTGAAACTTTAAAATGTTGCAGCTAAAAAGATTGTTTCTTTTTTCTTCTTTCTTCTTTCTTGTTGGGTTATGTGGAGAAACAGAGAAAGAGAGAGAAGAAAGGCTTCCAAAGCCAACAGGTTGGTTTGAGAAAGAGAAGCAAGAGGAAGTGAAATTTGGGGTGGTGGAAGATACAAATGTGGGGTTTGATATATATGATTGCAGATGAGAGAAGAAGAGTAATGAGTATGATGGTTTGGTGCATAAAAGCTTAAGCAAAAGCAGAGACAGAAAGAGAAAGAGAAGCAGAAAGGAGAAAGAGAGGGAAGGAGGAGAGGGGGAAGGGGGTGGGTTGTGGGGTGATTAAGTTAAATAGGGAAAAGAGGAGAGAAAATTTTCACCAAAAAAATAGAAAAGAGAAGAGAGAAAAAGGTTAGTTTGACTTTTTGCATTTTGGGGTTTTGAGTTTTTTTTGTTTTGGTTGCTAAAGGACAGGGGTAAATTGGTAGTTTTACTTTGGCCACCTCCGGAAAAGGCGGGAAGTGGTGGTTGCCGGGCCTTGGACGTCAAAACACCTAAAATGCCTAATTGTCCAATTTCCCTCTCGAAATAAACAATCCACATCCACTGCCCCTAGAACAAGGCATGGAAACCACTACTGAAGTTTTTCTCTGCTTCTTTTACACTCTTTGTTTGCACGTATTCTTTTCATTAAGGATATTCAAACTTGATTGTAAGTGAGCTGACTTATTGACCTGATCAATTGACGTAACTCACATTTGTTTCTTTCACGTTTTTATTTAGCTACAAGATGAAGACAAATTTTTTTGGTAGTTGAAAGAATACACACGAGCATATAGTCCATGTACACAAACCATGAGAACCATTTTGGGTTTGGAGGACAATTTGGGGTACAACTAATCATGGCTTGGATTGTGAAGGCTTTTTAGCTTTCCAATTCTAACTTTGTTTAAAGCTCTCAGACCTTTTCATGATTTCCTCCCCAACCAAATTGACTTGGTGATGGTGTTAGAATTGTGGGTCAAACGTAATAGTTGTCCGACATTCAGATATCATAAGTCGGGTATCTTCTTCAATTGCATTGCACCTACGCCTAATAAGATAAACTTGGCATTTGAATACTTTGTCGAAAGCTCTTAGATCTTTTTATGATTTCCTCCTCAAATAAATTGACTTGATGGTGTTAGAATTGTGTCGAATACAATAATTATCTGACACATTTTTTAAATTGAAAATCTTTATAAATTACACCGACAACTATTAAGTTAAACTCTACATTTGAATTCTCTCACGGTACTTCTGAATTCTCTCACAGGACTTCTAGTAGACTTTTATGTCTCGTTATGCTTAATCAAATGGAGCATAAATTAATGCACCACCCTTCATGGAATTGTCAAGATCCTATAGAGAAAATCCCCAATAACCAGGCATGTATGCTCATTGGATAATTTGGGTAATTTGATTTTCTTTTTCTTTTTCTTTTTTGTTGGAGAGGGGGGTGTTTGATTGAGGGGCCATTTGGGTACCTAAAAATAGAAAAATCCATCATCTATGACATAAGTGTTGTACCTGACATTTTGACGCAGTTTAAAATAACCTAACCTAAGCTTTAGCGGGGGAAGGGGTTAATTTCAATGTAGATATTCCCCAACTCCCTCTTGTTTATGTAATTTTTAAGAAACCCTAATTTTATATTCAGCAATCATTTGAGTCAACACAAGGGATTGTTTGGTTTAAAAGTCAAAGTGAATAAAAATAGATTCTGTTTTATTTTTATTGAACAGTAAAGTTAATTTCGTCTACGTTCATGCTAAACCAAATTTTAAATTTTCATCTTGTGGAAAACATAAAAAGAAAATATATAAATGTGTTTCTTCATCAAGGACTTGTTTAGGGCTTGGTCAATGATTGAATTAAATGGGGCAACTGGGCGGTTTACCCGGGTTTGGTCTGGTTCACATAACAGGCCATCTCTCTCTCTCTCTCTCTCTCTCTCTAAGAAATACAAGAGAAGCAGAAGCACTTGTTCCTATAAGTTATTTTTTGTATAGCTGTTACCCTACACACACATTTGGCCACCCAATTTGGTAATTCCTCATGAAAATGCAGTCAAGTCCCATTTACTCCATTGCACGCTCTCCTTTATAATATGGGTTTGTCTTATGTTTAGATAGTAGAAATAAATGTTTTGCTTCCCTACGTCGAATTAAGCTAATTGTAAGTTCATATTCCAAGCTCAAATTAGGAGTTTTGGATACATTATTCCAACTCGTCTAATTGCAGTTTTGTCACTCATAAAATATTGAAATTTACGAATTGTTTTGTAATATTAGCCTACTCTGTTGCTCACACACACATACATGAGAATAACGCGTTGAAACTCATAGGAGACAGCTGTGTGTTTATGCGTCAAAGTAATTCATCGAATATGTTGTGATTCCTTAATTGCAACATGAATGAGAAATTCGCCGCTAAACAAATGATGATAAACAAAGTCACTATCTTAGAAAAGTTTTCAAAAAGCAATATGAAACCAATACTAAATGTGTTTTAGGTTAAGTACTATGCCTTAATAGTTGTGACCAACCCAATCCATTTTTCGGATAAATTCATGTATCTTTCAAGTATTATTTCTTCTTTCTCAGGCATGCGCTCATGTGTATCTTTCAAGTTGGAGACCACAATATCCATGGCTGGCTATCATTTATGCATACAGCAAAAACCCTTTCTAGACTTTATATTTATGGTCCTAAAGTTTTCATTCCATTCAACGCGACTCCATCTCTGACCACTTTCTGGTCACTTCTCAAAAACTTATTTAGGGCACGAAAAATATGCATCACATGAGATTTTGCCAACCCTCATGGGCCATGCATGCATATCTCCTCATTTATCAATGTCTTCCCCATCGATCTACATGTAGCCGTTATCATGGAACATATTTATGATGCATCTAACTATATATATATATATATATGTATGGATTAATATGTCAACCGACATCTGAGAACATCAAATTAGTTTTGAATTAACCTCTGACACTAAAGCTAATATAGAAAAGAAATTTAGGGATGTAAATAATATCTATACATATATAGATATACATATAGCTTCAGTTGATGGATCCCTCAAATAAATCTTTGTAGGGCCCACTTCATATTGTATTTCACTAATCCAAACCGTCTATTTTGTAGATATAAATTCAAAGATCATCTCTACAAAAAAATCACTTGAATCCAATATCATTTGACCACTCAATTGAATTATTGAAATTTTAGTAATTTCTTAAATCACCGTGTTCATTGATTTTTTAGTACACAATTGGATCTCGAAACGGTTTCCGATTTGTCTAATTTTTTGTAAGGATGATCTGTGAATAAAGATCTAAAAAATAGATGATTTGAATTGTTGAAAAAAAATTCGTAAAATACCTTAAAGGACTTCACTCAAATAAAATTATTTAAGAAATCTCTCATATATATTTACATATTATATATATATGGAACAAAATCTTGGCACCAATTGCACTGGTTTGTCACATGGCCTGGTTTTACATTTGCAACATTAAAAAAAATCGTGAAAACAATAGTAGTAGATAGTTAATTAATTGTATGTATGAGTTTGAAATTAATGTGGTCAAAATGTAATTAAATCTTCTTCTTTTTTCTGGTACTTTATTTATCAATTTCGTGGCTTGGTTAAGTGGGCAACTCCACCGCCCTAGTTCTCCACAAACAAGATTGTTCTTCAACATTAAATGTTGGGAAGATTTTAGGTCAAATGTGTACCTATAAATTTTTTGAACATGTGTGGAAACAATCACGTACGTAAGTTATAAAATAATATTATATAAATTTGCGTGTCGGTTTTCAGCCTCCACCTGTTTTTTCTTCTTTTCTTTTTTTTGTTGTTGGAAGCCTTCACCTGTTTTGATTTCCCCTTTTGCATGGCTTGTAATTCAAGATGTCATATATTTCTCTTTTTCTGAAAAATATATCATATGATTTGCATGAGAGTGAACATAAATATTTTCTCATAATAATAAAAAACATTAATATGTGGGCAACTCCACCGCCCTAGTTCTCCACAAACAAGATTGTTCTTCAACATTAAATGTTGGGAAGATTTTAGGTCAAATGTGTACCTATAAATTTTTTGAACATGTGTGGAAACAATCACGTACGTAAGTTATAAAATAATATTATATAAATTTGCGTGTCGGTTTTCAGCCTCCACCTGTTTTTTCTTCTTTTCTTTTTTTTGTTGTTGGAAGCCTTCACCTGTTTTGATTTCCCCTTTTGCATGGCTTGTAATTCAAGATGTCATATATTTCTCTTTTTCTGAAAAATATATCATATGATTTGCATGAGAGTGAACATAAATATTTTCTCTTAATAAAAAAAAACATTAATATTTACTTGCCTGATATTTCTCGGGTTTTGTGTTGTGGTTGTGTTTGTTATTTTAGTTTTATCATTAAAAAATTAAGAGCATGTTTGGTGTCCTTATCAAAAAATAAAAAATAAAAAATTATGATTTGTTTTTTAAAATATGAGTTTTGTGTTTGTTATTTTAGTTTTATCATTAAAAAATTAAGAGCATGTTTGGTGTCCTTATCAAAAAATAAAAAATAAAAAATTATAATTTGTTTTTTAAAATATGAGTTTTTAAATACCGATTTTAGGATCTAAAAACTTGTTTGGTATTGAACTCCAAACTATTTTTAAGATCTAAAAGACATTGAAATTAAAATCAGAAAACTAATTCCCAAATTGAAATTAACAAGAGAGAGAGAAAAAAAGAAATTGGAGGTGTTTTTTTTGTTTTTTTGTTTTTTGGGTTTGGGTTTTTAAAAATGGGCCTACCAAATGGGTGTTTTGAACTTTGGATTTAAAATCTGTTTTTGAGTTTATAAAATTGAATCAAAGTAAGATACCAAACGGCCCTAAATTCGTTTTGCTGAAATTGGAGAGGTATAAAGTAGTGAGTACTTGTAAATATATGTTCTTAGATTCCAAATCATTCTGATTCATTCATCCATTTTTTTCAAAAAATATTACCATTTTAGCGTTTTCTTCTTTCTGAAAAAGACATTTCTTGGGTGGTGATCATTTCTTTTTTTATACCAAACAAATTAAGTATTGTTATATGACTGTTTTTAGAAGTTCATATCAATCAGTTTCGCTAATCATGGTTGTTGGAAGGGTTGGAGAGAGAGAGAGAGAGAGAGAGAGAGAGAGAGAGAGAGAGAGAGAGAGAGAGAGAGAGAGAGAGAGAGAGAGAGAGAGAGAGAGAGAGAGAGAGAGAGAGAGAGAGAGAGAGAGAGAGAGAGAGAGAGAGAGAGAGAGAGAGAGAGAGAGAGAGAGAGAGAGAGAGAGAGAGAGAGAGAGAGAGAGAGAGAGAGAGAGAGAGAGAGAGAGAGAGAGAGAGAGAGAGAGAGAGAGAGAGAGAGAGAGAGAGAGAGAGAGAGAGAGAGAGAGAGAGAGAGAGAGAGAGAGAGAGAGAGAGAGAGAGAGAGAGAGAGAGAGAGAGAGAGAGAGAGAGAGAGAGAGAGAGAGAGAGAGAGAGAGAGAGAGAGAGAGAGAGAGAGAGAGAGAGAGAGAGAGAGAGAGAGAGAGAGAGAGAGAGAGAGAGAGAGAGAGAGAGAGAGAGAGAGAGAGAGAGAGAGAGAGAGAGAGAGAGAGAGAGAGAGAGAGAGAGAGAGAGAGAGAGAGAGAGAGAGAGAGAGAGAGAGAGAGAGAGAGAGTAACTTAATTAATGGTTTACAGATGATGCTGGGTGGAGTGCTTTGTTGCTTATGTTATAATAAAATATGAATTAACATGTGAATTATTATGCACAGAGTAGACAATGTAAATTAAATTATATTAAATTTTCATATTATATACACACATAGAGCACTTTGATACACTGTCCAAAACCACAAGTGGTGAAACTAGCGGCGTAAAACATCCAAACCACTACAAAAATATGGGAGAAAGAATTCATGTCCCTACAGCCTGCCTACTCTCGAGCCTGGCTTGGCATCATCTAGCTCACAATTATGCTAAGCTAATTCTCTACTTATATTTAATAAAATATATATGACTTCTGCACGATAATAATATTTGTACGTCCGAATAGAAGAATTGATATTGGCGACTTTGTGATATTGTAAGGTAAGCATGGGCTGGCTTTGTTCGACGTCAAGCCAAAATCAAGACCAAATTAATCAACTCATCAGTTCTTTTTAAAATTTGATAATCAAACCAAGTCAAGCACTTGTCCATTGGGATTTGGGAGGACGCTTCAACTGCACAGTTGATTTGGTCCGACAAATTTTTAATTTTTTTAATTTTATAAGTAGGATATCACAATTCTGGATATAATTAAATAGTTTTATTTTTTATTTTTTCACAAAACAATCTTGGGCCAAAGAAAACGTAGACCCAAGAAAAAGCAAAGCCCAAATCAAACGTCATGTATATTGTCAAGGATAAATCATATATGTACCTAATATATAAAAGGAAGATCATCTTCAAGGCTGAAATCCAAAAAAGCACTGAGATTATCACAATTCAGTATTTGCAGATAACGATAAAATAACTTAAAGTGATTATTGGTAAAAATGATTCTTCATAAAAGTGATTATTCGCATCTCCAAAATCACTTCGAAACAAGCCCTAAGCAATTAAAAAAACAAAGAGGGTATCAATTTGTTTCTTAACATGCATTGACGAACGTGGTCTAGTGATACTCAGCAATGCCTCATCAACCCGAATTGGTGTATCGACTGAACCAGAATTTGCAATCATTTTACCATGCTTCTTTAGTGAAGGTTGCTTAAAGCATTACCCTGTTTTAAAACTCCAAAGTGATGATGACAGAAGGAAGCAGTCATCTTTATAGCAAGAATTTTTAATTTTAATATATAACTTATGTCGGACATCGACAGGTGTTTATGCTTGATGATGAGATAGCTATGGAGCCTCATTTTGTGAGAATTTAGCAGGCACCATTCTTATGCATTATTTTGCACAAACCTATTAGTGAAGTCCCGTGTCCAGGAATGATATTTTTTTCCCATTCCCTTCAGGCTTTCAAAAATACTTGGGAGATGGCTTGTTCATTGCCCACGCGTACGAGAATTGTAATTCCCGTTGGAAGCACTTACCTTGTCCACCCTGTCGATATTGCAGGACCGTGTCGATCAAAGGTTACTTTAATGGTATGAATCAATTCTCTTACATCCCTTCTATTTAGCGGTATTTAGACGATAATGTAACTATTGTTCAGTGGATATTTGTCATTCAAAATTTCCTGCATTCACTATAATAGACTGCATGTCTTAATAGATCTCTGGTAACATTGTTGCTCCTAAAGATCCTGATGCTTGGATTGGTTTGAATCCACGTAAATGGTTTTATTTCCATGGAGTGAACCACCTTACCCTAAAAGGGGGAGGGAGAATCAATGGGATGGGACAGGAGCGGTCTTGCAAGACCAACTCAACAAATGTATTGCTCTCTTGAACCTGTAAGCTTATGTTTCATTTAAAGACGATTCTACCTGCATCTGTCTAAAATTGGCTTAACTTGTTTGTGGCAGCCTTGTCGACATGCTCCAACGGTTAGTGCTTTCTTATTTAAGAGCCAGCAATTGTTTGTATCTTCTTTAATTGTTTCATTATTTCACTTGAGAAAGTTTTTTGTTTCTGATGGTTTCATGGCCTTGATACCAAATGCATTCCAGGCAGTTACTTCCCATAAGTGCAAGAATTTGAAGGTCAAGGATCTTATGATTGTCAGTAGTCAACAAATGCACATGGCATTCACTTACTGTATGCGGGTATTGGCATCCAATCTCAGAGTGATGGCCCCTGCTGTTAGTCCCAATACTGATGGAATCCACATTAGTGCATCAAGGGGCATTGAAGTCAAGAACAGCATGGTTAGTTATCCAAGAAAACTGTTGCTAAATTTGAATCTATTCATTGTTCTTGATCCTAGAACTATATCTTTTTTTTGGAGTTGTTGCAGAGAAGGTTGTTACTTGTTACCTTTAGCAATTAGATGTTGATTTTGGTGCCAGTTTGCATATCTATATGCATTGTAAGTTGTAACTCATTCATTATTTTACATCAAGTTCTTATACTCAATCCAGGAGATGACTGCATTTCAATAGTCAGCAATTCTTCACGAATCTGGATTATAAATATTGCTTGTGGCCCTGGTCACGGCATAAGGTAAATCTCTACTTTCATTTAGGCTTCACTATGGGAATCATACGTACACCTTACTAATTTTCAAATGCCTTCTTAAGCATTGGAAGCTTGGGAAAATCAAACTCTTGGTCACAAGTGCGTGATGTATTGGTCCTGTCTAACACGGATAATGGAGTGAGGATCAAAACATGGCAGGGAATTTTCTTCTCTAAGTTCTCTGTTCACATGCACACACGAGGCATATGTACCTTTTTTCTTTTTTTCTCCTTTCCTTTTCTATTGACCTGAACTAATATGTCGTTGGTTGAAATTGGTTTTTGTGACACGTTCATCAGGGAGGTAGTGGTTTTGCCTTTAACATTGCATTCCGGATTGATGCACAATGTATCAAATCCAATAATAACTGATCAATATTATTGCGACTCTGAGCTGCCATGTCTAAATCAGGTATAGAATTCTTATCATACTTAGCATGGAGAGGGTTCTTAATTCTCCAGGCAAAACAAAGAGCGTTAGAAACTACTCCCTCATCATGTATTCATTGAGCTATCCAAACTAAAATGTTAATACCACTTTGCAAAAACTATAAAGATGGAGGAAGGAGAGAAAGCTCAAGAGTTGTGGAGCTTTAGAACTATAAAGATGGAGGAAGGAGAGAAAGCTCAAGAGTTGTGGAGCTTTAGAACTATAAAGATGGAGGAAGGAGAGAAAGCTCAAGAGTTGTGGAGCTTTAGAACTATAAAGATGGAGGAAGGAGAGAAAGCTCAAGAGTTGTGGAGCTTTAGAACTATAAAGATGGAGGAAGGAGAGAAAGCTCAAGAGTTGTGGAGCTTTAGAACTATAAAGATGGAGGAAGGAGAGAAAGCTCAAGAGTTGTGGAGCTTTAGAACTATAAAGATGGAGGAAGGAGAGAAAGCTCAAGAGTTGTGGAGCTTTAGAACTATAAAGATGGAGGAAGGAGAGAAAGCTCAAGAGTTGTGGAGCTTTAGAACTATAAAGATGGAGGAAGGAGAGAAAGCTCAAGAGTTGTGGAGCTTTAGAACTATAAAGATGGAGGAAGGAGAGAAAGCTCAAGAGTTGTGGAGCTTTAGAACTATAAAGATGGAGGAAGGAGAGAAAGCTCAAGAGTTGTGGAGCTTGGTGTGTGTTTTGAAGCTTGAAGACTTCTCTATTTATAGGGCTAAGAAGGAGGAACATCATGATGAATTCCAACACCACCATTCCTATTCCAATACAATCCATAACTCCCACTTCATCTTGTCTAAGTTAGTGTGGTTGGAATCAATTCCATACCATACTTCTTTTGGCATGGGTGTCGCACTTCATGCATTCTTTTCAATTCTTTAGCTGCTGCACCTCAAGCTTTCTTCACATGGGTTTTCAAAGGTGTTCAATTATGGCTGCCTTTTGCTGCCAACCCATATGGGTTTTCTTTTGGTTGCTGGAAAAAAAACGATTCTTCTGAACCAGGCATGGTGTAGGAAGGCCTGAGGTTTCAATATGTATCCAATGAGGCTCAAATTTGGATATGTTATAATAGACACCCATTGGAACAACTTTTGTGAAGAATGTATTCCCATATGAGCAGTACAAGTATACGTTTTGGGCCTTACAAGTTGACTGCCGAAAATAGACTGGAAGTTTCAGAACGTGTTTTGTTTCTTTCTTTCTTTTCCTTATTTTTATAGAAAATGTGTTTTTTAAACTAATAGAGTAAAAAAAAAACTTTATATGGATTTTAAAATAAGTTTTTTCTCCACCCTTAGATTAGATCCAAGGGTGGGTGACCACAAACTCCTTGGACTACAAGGGTCCAAGAGAACGAGATTGTTATCTTTATTTAATAAGATAATATTATTAATTGAGATATTATCCTAATAAGGGGATAATATCTTAATTATAGGGTATTATCTTATAATTAATGAGATAATATCATTAATTCAGATATTATCATAATAAAAGGATGTAATCAAGTCCGACTCAATCTCTACGAAACCCTAGCCCCGAGGCTCCTATAAATATATGACTTCATTCATCATTCAAGGTACATCTAAACCTACTCCTAATACCCGAGAAAAATACCTGAAGCTCTCTCTCCCTCTCCACTCTCCACTCTCCACTCTCCATATTTTCTCCACACGACTCCGGCCACCACACACGGCTTCGGCCGCCTGGTTCACACCATACAAACAACTTCGTACCCTTTGCTTAGCTATTGTTTTCCTACAAACACTCGAACTAACTTAGGCATCCCCGGGTGTGGTCTATTTACTCCAGTCTTTTTTACAGGAATCGAGGAAGAGAGAGAAGGAAGATCGAAGGTTGAAGGATCTAAGAGCGAATATTCTCCCGTGAGATTATTTGCACAAACACAGACACGCGTAAGTAGAATACCAATAACCTTTTCTTCTTGACTCTCTCCAGGTCCAGCCATGAAATTGTGTTATTCAGATATTATTATAATAAAAGGATGTAATCAAGTCCCACTCAATCTCTACGAAACCCTAGCCCTGAGGCTCCTATAAATAGATGACTTCATTCATCATTCAAGGTACATCTAAACCTACTCCTAATACCCGAGAAAAATACCCGAAGCTCTCTCTCCCTCTCCACTCTCCACTCTCCATATTTTCTCCACACAACTCCGGCCACCACACACGGCTCCGGCCGCCTGGTTCACACCATACATACAACTCCGTACCCTTTGCTTAGCTATTGTTTTCCTACAAACACTCGAACTAACTTAGGCATCCCCAGGTGTGGTCTATTTACTCCAGTCTTTTTTACAGGAATCGAGGAAGAGAGAGAAGGAAGATCGAAGGTTGAAGGATCTAGGAGCGAATATTCTCCCGTGAGATTATTTGCACAAACACAGACAGGCGTAAGTAGAATACCAATAACCTTTTCTTCTTGACTCTCTCCAGGTCCAGCCATGAAATTGTGTTATTCAGATATTATCATAATAAAAGGATGTAATCAAGTCCCACTCAATCTCTACGAAACCCTAGCCCCGAGGTGCCTATAAATAGATGACTTCATTCATCATTCAAGGTACATCTAAACCTACTCCTAATACCCGAGAAAAATACCCGAAGCTCTCTCTCCCTCTCCACTCTCCACTCTCCATATTTTCTCCACACAACTCCGGCCACCACACACGGCTCCGGCCGCTTGGTTCACACCATACATACAACTCCGTACCCTTTGCTTAGCTATTGTTTTCCTACAAACACTCGAACTAACTTAGGCATCCCCAGGTGTGGTCTATTTACTCCAGTCTTTTTTACAGGAATCGAGGAAGAGAGAGAAGGAAGATCGAAGGTTGAAGGATCTAAGAGCGAATATTCTCCCGTGAGATTATTTGCACAAACACAGACACGCATAAGTAGAATACCAATAACCTTTTCTTCTTGACTCTCTCCAGGTCCAACCATGAAATTGTGTTATTCAAATCGACAACTGCCCACTCCTTCACTTTAGAAGGAGAAAAGCACTCCTTAATAGAATTAGAAACTTTAATATGCTAAACATATACACAAGAAACATAACACTGCCATAAATCTAAGAAAAACTTAAACACATTTGGACATTAACCTTGTCAAAACATACTGGGATTTGATGAGGCTGTTGGGACAAGATAATAATATCGTCTTTCCGGGGTGTAAGCTACCAACAACAAATGAATGAATCAAAAAGGCCATGAAATTGTCACTTAATTGATTGTAGCCTGCGTTAAGTTATGAACCATCATTGTTGACTAAAAATAATGATTCTATATGGAAGCAAAATTAAATATCATACACGAGGCAATTGTATGTATATATTTGAAACAAAAATAACAACCTTTGAAGCTATAGTTCCACAATCTGCCTCAACTTGTCGAAACTATAGTTCCACAATAATAACTCAATATACCTTTTGGCAAACAAAAAAAGAAGAACAATTTCTGCAAAGGAACCAAAATAATAACTCATAATACTTTCTAGCAAACAAAAAAGAAAATTTTCTGCAAAAAGGAGCTGTTTTCTGACTATCTTAAAATTGCTTATTGTCCAAGTAGCCAATGAGGATGGATCTTTGTCTATGCGCCGTCTCTCCTTTTATTCCAAAATCAAACTTAAATGAATAACACCCGAAATGGTTTTTTTTCCACTTTTTATCAAACAAAAAACAAACGAGGTGTAAAATCATTTCTAGAAATATCATGATGATCACACTATGTTTTCTGGTTCTTTTTCAAAGGAGAACAACTAAGCTACTCTAGGGAGATATATGATGAATTCAATATATTAAAGAGAGGGAGAGAAGGGAAAGGAGAAACAGAGAAACAGAGAGACGGAGAGACAGAGAGAGATGGAAAGAATAGAGACAGAAGAGAGTTGGTCTTTGGACAACACTCACTAAGGATATCCCAAGCCTTGTTCAAGATATCAAGGCTTGGGTTCCTTCCATTACTAATGGCTTAAATGCCATGACTAACCCGTGGCTAATTGGTGCTGCTGCTGTGGCCACCTTCGGTTCCAAGACGGTGCCGGCCATCAGCTTTGGGTGCATTGCCAAGGCACAGATGATGAGAGTTGAGGCTGAGGAGCATAGAGTTAAGACTAAGGCGGGGAGAGATAAGCCTAAGGAGAGAGCTGAGGCAGAGAGGAAGATAGCTGAGGCGGCGGAGGAAAGAGCTCGACAAGCCGTCGTCGCTCCTCGTGGTGGTGGTGGTGGTCGTCATCGTCGTCATCGGTCGTGGCCGTGACTGAAATGGCGTGGTGGTTGAGAAGCAACGAATCAACGAATCTCTTTTGTTAGGATTTTCTGTTGTCACAGGGCTTGGAAATGGCTTTGTTAGGATTTCTTTTGTTATATCAATGAATCTCTTTTGTTATGAGGATTTCTTTTAATGGTTTGTTAGGGGGTTACGGGAGGTACTATAGTTAAAGGTCTAATGGCTAACGCCAATTAGAGATCATTCATTTGCCAACATTGAGTCATTGGCTCTCCTCGCCCGAAAGGGTGTTTGCTTCTGTATAGTACTCCATTTTCTCCTCATTTCCATTTTCTCCTCCATTCTATATTCGTTGAGGAGAGCTGAGGCTGAGGAGCAGAGAGTTAAGACTAAGGTGGGGAGAGATAAGGCTAATGAGAGAGCTGAGGCAGAGAGGAAGATAGCTGAGGTGGCGGAGGAAAGAGCTCGACAAGCCGTCGTCGCTCCTTGTGGTGGTGTCGGTGGTCGTCGTCGTCTGTCGTGGCCGTGACTGAGCCGGCGTGGTGGTTGAGAAGCAACGAATCAACGAATCTCTTTTGTTAGGATTTTCTGTTGTCACAGGGCTTGGAAATGGAATTGTTAGGATTTCCTTTGTTAGATAAATGAATTTCTTTTGTTATGAGGATTTCTTTTGATGATTTGTTAGTGGGTTACGGGAGGTGCCATTGTTAAAGGTCTTCAATGACAATACATTAGTGTTTTAGCTGTTATGTTGTTATTAACCTTTATTAGGATATATTGTGTTTTCCGTTTTCATTGTGTAACCACTAGGAAGATATATTATAATTTGTGTATAAATATTGGTTGTAATATCTCAAATACTATAATCGAATATAAAGTTTCTACATGGTATCAGAGCTAAGGGCTAATGCCAATTAGCAATCCTTAATTTGCCAACATTGAGAGTCGTTGGTTCTCCTCGCCCGAAAGGGTGTTTGCTTCTGTATAGTACTCCATTTTCTCCTCATTTCCATTTTCTCCTCCATTCTATATTCGTTGAGGAGAGCTGAGGCTGAGGAGCAGAGAGTTAAGACTAAGGCGGGGAGAGATAAGGAAAAGGAGAGAGCTGAGGCAGAGAGGAAGATAACTGAGGCAGCGGAGGAAAGAGCTCGACAAGCCGCCATCGCTCCTCGTGGTGGTCGTGGTCGTGGTCGTGGTCGTCTGTCGTGGTCGTGACTGAGTCTGCGTGGTGGTTGAGAAGCAATGAATCAATGAATCTCTTTTGTTAGGATTTTCTATTGCCACATGACTTGGAAAAGGCTTTGTTTGGATTTCTTTTGTTAGATCAATGAATCTCTTTTGTTATGAGGATTTCTTTTAATGGTTTGTTAGGGGGTTACGGGAGGTACTATAGTTAAAGGTCTAATGGCTAACGCCAATTAGAGATCATTCATTTGCCAACATTGAGTCATTGGCTCTCCTCGCCCGAAAGGGTGTTTGCTTCTGTATAGT